>OY804545.1:1847898-2253838 GCA_963680865.1 Spergularia marina | reverse complement strand
GTAAAGTAAGTTTAACTTGTTTAACGGCACATACATATTTCAAATACTCAAAGGGAGGAACAAAAGCAATTGTTCAAGCTATGCAGAAGATAGGCCAGGAAGAAATTTCAACAAATTGTTCACTGTACCTCAAATAAGTTCTCATCTTCAATGCACCAACCACATCAGATCTTATTATCTGCCCATTGCTGTTTACCAGTATATTAACACTCTCAACAACATCCAAGAATACCTGGACCAAAGAGAAGCACCTCAGAATTTGATATTTCAGAAGCTCCAAAAAAACAGTTACAAACAGACTTACCTCATTCTTCTTGTAAGCTATTCCCTCACTACGCCAAGATACAGCATTGGTCACGGCCATAGGAGGCCTTTGTGTGACTTCCATCCTATAAGCATCAGTTTTGATAAACTCACTGAGAATCTTTGCTTCGGTAAATTGAGGGTAACCGAAGTCCATAATTTCATCAAGTAACTCATACTGCAAGTAACACACCCAATCAGCATTTCAATCTAGACTATTGGGACATTTGTCTTAAGCAAAACAAAAAGTAAGAAAATACCTCTTACCACTACAACGAAGTTATCCCTCAGTGATTCCTCTTCAAGTTCTTCAAAATAATGCTTAAAAACCTGAACAGAAAAGTAGATCCCAACGTCTCTATTTAGTCCTTTCCGAAGTAATAATGATTACAGCAAAACCAACATAGCATGCTTTAATCAATGTATGAATGTATGATGGTTACCAATAAAGCTTACATCAACTATACGATGGAGGAAGAGAAGAATACTCGCAGCATTACAGTTTTGCCTAGCAGCTGCCATCAGATACACATTGTTGTGTTGCATAAACATATATGTAACTCCATTATCATAAGCAACCGGATTTTGAGACTGAGGATCGCCCTGCAAAATGCATAAACCCACAAAAAGAAACCAAATATTCAAACACAAGAAACACCAAAATGCATCAAAATAACAATTTGAAACACCGGTTGTTAAAACGAAAAAGCATCAATTCGCCGCCAAGCCTAAATCACAAATATCACAGCTATTCAACCCTTGTCGATACTCAAAGATCCAAGTTCAGCACTTTTAAGTTACTAAATACATTCAGGTCGTGGCATGACAACATGAACTCCTAGACGTCCATTCACTCAGACATGATCCTAGGAAATTACATCAAACTAAAATCCCAAACAAACTCAATATAATACCGCACATTCAAGAGAAACTTATACAGTACAATGTAAGGGAATTTGGCAGACGATGTCACCTATCTCCAATCGAAATTGGAAAGTACGAACTAGTTCTCAGCTAGACTACATCAAACTAATATCCGAAACAAATTCAGCATAACAGCGCTTCCACAACACAAAGTTACACAGTACATTGAGACGGAATTCGCAATGACAACGTAAGCTAAATTCAATCGAAATCCCGAAACCTAACAAAATCTCAGCTAGACTACATTAAACATAACTTAAAGATCAATCGAGCTATCCAATCTCGGTTCACAATTATCAAACGCAAGTTCATCATTGTCGCGCAAACCATCAAACTACCGAAACAACACAAAAATGTCACATCTATCAAGTCTCAGATCCCAAATTACGCATCATTTCACCACGAAACCGAATTTTTTGAGCTTTCGATCACGCTACCGTCACATTAGGCAGCTCAAATTAATCGGATCTGAGTATCTTACTAAATACGCATCACATGATTTCATTTCCCGGTCTCTAAAACCACTAATCAACAATCGAATCGAATTACTCACTAAATCAGCACAAATCAAACTACTATAAACACTTCACAAAACTAATAAATCAGCGTAATTAACAAGCTCGATCAATCAGATCAATTATGAACACTAATCTAGGGGAAAATAGAGGAGAGAGAAAAGAAAACCTCTTTCTCAATGAGCTTGGTGAAGAAACGCTCAGCTTGAACGGCAGAAACGTCACCTCGGTAATCGCGCCATATCAGAACCCTACCTTTAATGTCGAGAAGGAACAGCGCCGAGGCCGCTCCCGACATTTTTTTTTTTTCAATTAATTAATTTAAATTTTTCCGATCCCGGGGAAATTCAGCGGAAACCCTAGGAAATCGTATTCGTGAAGATAAAGGAATTGAATTGGGGGAGATTGGAGGTGAATTGTGAAGAGATCTTTATTAATGCCGGATTTGGGGGAGAAGTTGATTGTTATTTGATGTCCGCCATTGATGAGGGATTTTGGAAGGTCTTTTTTTTTTTTTTTGGAGAGGTGCGTTCAGGAATATTAGTGTGCGCGTGATCTGGACAGTATCATGTGTGAGAAGTTATTTGGGAAGAAAAAAAAAATTGGGGGAAAATTCGAAGTTTTTTTTCTGGACAAACTAGATGTGATTTGGGGTGAAATTAGTACGGACTCTGGGAGAGTCGAGAGTGTTAAAACGAAATAACGAAACGCTCAAGAAATAAAAAGTGAACGATTTATATTGAACTCGAGTGAGAAATACTTCCTCAACGTCTTTAATCCGACTAAGGTTAGGCTTGATCAACGTCTTTAAGTTGACAAGGGCAATATAATACTCGAATTTTTTGGTGAAATATATATCGTGTCGTGCTAGTACCACTTTCAATTATTTCAATCAAATGCCGCTTCATCAAACTGTACACAATTGTTGATTCATCTAGAAACATAACGCTAAATTAGAGTAGAGAATAGTAAAGAGTTGTTGTCGTTATTGAACCCTTCAGGTTTGAAAATCACAATAATTGCTTAACAAAAAACATCAATAGTAAAAAGGGTTCAACAAATTGTGTAAAAAAGTTCAAATTTACACGCTAATTGTGTAAAAAGGGTCGAAATTGGTTCAACCAAATAGTCTTGGTGACACATTAAGATTGAATCCCACCATTCTCAGCATCAATGTCACCCATTCCAGTATCTTCTTCATCATCATCATCATCATCATCATCATCATCATCTTCACTCTCTCTGTTGATTTTCTCCATACCATCTCGGAATAGCTTATCATCCGATTCGCTCACAATTCTTGCTGCCTCCTTCACCACAAGCATTCCCTTGCTACGTCGAATTTCTTCAGTACAAGCAGTGATAGCCTTGTTAACAGTCGAAAAACCCTGATCTTTATCAAGAGTCTGAATAGTAATAACATAAAGTGGTGCAGCTACTAGTTTGATTTTCACAGGACAATCATCTGTTCCTGCAGCTTCAGCTTTACGCATTGCTTCTTTAATATGAAGAACCCCATCAAACTCAAAACACTTCATCTCAATATCAGCCCGGATTTTCAAAGGCTGAGGGGTCATTCTTCGTCTCACATTCTTCACCAGTGCATCCTTCATCTCCGCAGTCACGGCATTCAAACCAGCCAAAACCGAGTCAGGGTCCGTAACAACTGTTTTAAACGCGTCGAAAGCGTGTCCATGTTTCCGATACAGTGGCCATGCAATCCGCTCATACAAAACCTCTAAATCGACGTTGGTGGACTCAGCAACATGGCGCATGATAGAGTGAACAAGCTTGCTCTTGTTGTATCGTTCTTCACATTGAGCGATATCTTCTTGTGAAACCCTACGCTTGCTTAGATCGATGTAACCTTCCTTCTTCTCAACCCTAATAACCATCACCGGCTCGATGCGGCCGACCTTGATCAGGCTCTTCACGCTACGAATCCGACGCTTAGAAAGCTCCGACAATAAAATCATACCTTCCATGTTGTTGTACTCGAGCAGTACCACGTAGGCGCCCAAGTCGGTGATGTTCTTCACCATTACCATCACCGTCGTGTCTACCTCCGGAAGCTTGGGCTCGTACATCCGGCATTCTAGGTTCGGTCCGCTGCCACCCTCCATAGCTACTGCTTTTTTTTTTTTTTTTTTCCTTTTTTGGGGGCGGAGGATTGTATAAACTAGGGTTTTGACGAGGCTCTTCCCTTTGTTTTTCGTTATTGAATTGATATACTGGTGATCAACCCTTTTTATACTAAGTCGGGGATCTACTATTAATAGTTACCCTAATACTCTCTAGGAATACAAAAAGAAATAAAGTTCCTTATTTGTTAAGAGAGGAAAATCCGATCATAATAATTTCCGATAATTAATGACCACTAGTGGTAATCACCATAAAAATATATTATTTTAGTTAGATTTGATATCTTCTAAATTAATTTAAAATACAATCTATTATTTTATTAAGATTTGTTATCTTCTTATACTATTATAAAAATAAAAATATCTTCTATTTATATTATAAAAAATTGTAAAACTTAATCCATGTTTGTATTGTCCTCCCGTTTTTCATCAGCAATAGCCATATCAAGGTCAAATTTCTCATCCAACGTGCTATATATTATCTTAAAAGCAATATTTTCTTGTTCGTTTGAATGTGAAAATCTCTTAAAAGAAAGGGTAAATGTACCCAAATGCTAGACGAGCAAACCAAAAATAGTGATGAAGATGATTGAACAAGGTTTAACCATGGTCTATGGAGATTTCTAGTCATCATTAGATTGTAATCCATGGCAGCCGTGGGGAGGGGGAAGGGAAGGGGGAGTCTAAGGATTTTGTTATTTTTTTTTAAATTTAATTAGGTATAGTTTTGTGGGAGTCTAACTTAATTAGTACCAAACATAACCTTGGTATAATAATTTTCTATCACATAAATTTTAGATATTCAGTTTATATATTAATAAAAGAAAATAACAAACTCAATTAAAATATCATTTTGTTATGGTGATTACCACATGCGGTAATGACCATAGAATCATCGATTTCCCATATAACATCTACGACATATTGCCACTCACAAAGAGTGTATATAACTATATATATTAATGTAATATATCATGGTGTCGTAACGACTGTAGAAACATAGCGCACTGAGTGCAGTTAGAGATCATGTATGTCAAGTTTATGTTCATCGGTCGAGATCCCGTCATATAAATTGCATAGCAGCCTAACAGAACCTGTGCTCACAATTATGTCTTCATACTCTTCTATATGGAATAGTCGCCTCCAAGCTGGGTGATGACCTCGTTCACTTTGCTCACCATATCTGATATAGAACAGTAGGAACAAACATTACATTAACAGGTTATTCATCGTCGTTGGCAATTGATGTCAGAAGCCAAGGTTTTAAAGTATGCATCACATACAAGGAAAATGTCCTGTTTGACAGGAAAAGACGACACACGACAGCTTTAAAAACACGCTTTTAAGATCAAAATAACGATTGTGGTTTGAATTCTCTAGTCTTTTCTACTCATTCAACCCTTAATACCATGACCATAATACGCTTTAGGAACTAAGAATTTTAGGCACCAGTCTCTTCTTTAATGAAATTTGGAGGATTGCAAAATAATTAACAAGCAAGCAGATAAATTTAGGCAATGGTAGTGTTTAGTAACTAAACAGACCATGTTAGGTATTCCGATGCCTGTTTTCATTTAAGGAACCCGAAAAAACTCCAAACACGATAGGAGTTTATGCATATTCCTCATCTATGTCACTAAGATCTAATGCGACATGAAGCCTAACATAATAATAATTAGGACATGTAATGGAAGGAACCAGTAACCAATTGTAAGGGCCACTTACCAAGGAAGGATGCATCTTGCATATATCTCTGCAGAGTTTTAAGAAGGAAACAAAAAAGGTATTACACACGCTTTTAGGATAAAAACACGAAAGACTAGAGAGTTTCAGGTGTTCCAAGTTGATTTATTGAGAATTTGAGATGATGAGATTAACAAGAAGAAAAGGTTACCTCAATTTGAGAATTCAGACCAGGTTGCTGATGATCAAGTTCAGGAACAACAGTGAGAGCTAATGAACCTACATAAGGAAGAAAGTAGTTAGTATCTACTATTCTACTGTTCAGTCGGCCTGTACTTGTAGTTTTGAGACAGAGGAATACCTTGTTCTGGCTCAGCAGAGCAACTGGATACAAGTGATGTGAAACGGGGAGGAAATGCTGCTTCATTGATTCCAGAATCCGCAACTTTACCCTGTGTCTGGAATTGTGATTCCTGCTGATTTTCAGAAGGGAGGTTCTTTGGTTCGGGTGGAGCACATATGGGGGTCATCATACGTGTTGTATCAGGTCTGCAAAATGATTAGCGTTCTTCCCAGTTTAGATAATGAAAACTCAACGCAAGAATGAATTGGTCTAATCTGAAGGCTGGCAGGTAAAGGCATCACATTACCTGTATGGAGAAGGGTGGTTCATTGGCTCGGATGGAGCACATATGGGGGTCATCATACTTGTTGTATCAGGTCTGCAAAACGATTAGCGTTCTTCCCAGTTCAGATACTAAAAACTCAACGCAAAATTGAATTGGTGTAATCGTAAGGCTGGCAGGTAAAGGCATCAGATTACCTGTATGGAGATGTAGGAATGAACTCGGACTGAGAAGATATTGGAGATACAACATCAGCAGCTGGCTCTTTTGGGAGTCTGTTTGAACAGATATCCTGTGACAGAATGTGACAACATTGCCAATTTTCAGTAATATAGGAGTATCAATCTCCTCAAAACAAAGCATGCTATATATAAAACACTTAGAGCTCAGGTTGTCACCTCCATTGACATTATGAAGTTTTCTACATCAGAGGGTGTTGCAAACATCAGTGCAAACTTCTGCTTCTGTAAACAAACAAATATTGTCAGGCGAAACTACATGTGAAAAAGTTAGAATCCTCGTCATGTAAACAAGTCAAATTCGAGATTCATGTGAAATACCAATTGAATCATTACTTAGCATGCTACAGAATGAAGACCAACCAGAAGCCTAACAGGTTTTTAACTCTTCAATGTGACGAGTAACAAAAAAAAACAGAGGTTTCCAGCTAATGGCAAATTCAAAATTCTGGATCAAGGGCAGCATAATACGACTAGTTTCACAAAATCAAAGCAAATACATGTGTTGATGTATGAGGTTGAAACAGTTATTCGTATCAAGGGTATTCTAGAATCCCTCTGATAATGAGGTTCAGGGATTATAGGCAGCCTACCTCGTCTGAGCTGTCTATGTAGCTTGCAACAACAGCGAGGCTACCTCGGGAGGGAAACCCAGAGAGACATGACACCTGAGGCCACGCAAAATGCAGTTTGGAGACATGGTGCTCTTCCTGCAGTAATAAGCATGACAATTTTCAGACTGACAAAAATCCAACAATATGAACTGCCAAATTCAAATTTAACCTGCTGACACATGTAAACTTTTTAAGCATATCAGAGATAAGCCGTATTCATATACATATGCAATCAGCCATATTGAATCATTTAAGCTTCGAGTCACCTAAAATCCTTCATCATACACTTAAACTTCGAGACTTGACCATCGTGTTAGAAGCTGTTGTTTGTAAGCCTCGATTCCTCCTCACTAATGCAACATATACAGCATTTTAGTTCAAAAACCTACTCTACTCAGCTCAGGACGAACCAATTGCAACAAAGGACACGAATAACATGATCCACAGATTGATTTCACTGTAAGCTGAACTGACATGCTTAAATTGCGCACCATTTCGATTGCAGAACCACTAACCATCAGTCCAACACCAAAATGCACACAGTAAAACAGAAAATCAGGTGGTGATTAACACCATTTCATATAGCGCTCATCAGCAACAACACAGATTATAATTCCGAGAATTTGCCTCGATTTTCTAAGCCTCCTAAGTCATTACGAAACCTCAGGCCAACATTCATTCGCCAAATTGACAACTAAGTGAAGTCATGCGCTAGAGAAAACCCTCTGAACACTTGAATCGACCACCGAAAACCACCAATCCTCGTGATTTCGAGATTTTCAACAGGTAAATAGATATAACAAACGCAGAAATTCGAGGCGAGTTTTTCAATCAATCTTCAGAAGCGTCACGCTTAAGTTTCCAGCTCATCTATCAAACATCAATTCTACCATTGCGCTTAACACATTCCGTAAACGCTCCCTCAACTACACAAGCTCAAATTCCTCAATTATAACAATAATAACAATTCCGAAAAGTCCTTTAAAATCATCGGCACTTCCGAAATCAAATTTAACCTAATTTCCGAGATCCAAAACGCCTAAATCAAAATCAAATCAATTTTAATATCTTCATAAGTAGCATTATACTCATAAAATAACAAATACAGATCAAAATTAATCGAAATCACTCCAGATTAATTAATCTAAAAAATTCAAGCTCAAACGATCAATTAACACACACAAAAACAAATTACTCGTAACATAATTAATCATCAGCTTAACATAATTCCGAAACAAAAAAAAAAAAGACGAGAATGAAATTGAAGCGAAGAGAGAGAGAGAGAGAGAGAGTTACGAGGATAGTGTCGTTAAGAGATACGGTGAGGATTGAGAGATGAGGTGATTGATCGGACGGCTGGAGTTCGACGGTGGCGGATTCGGCGGTGGAGAGCCACGTAGGCTTGAAATTCTTCCTGTCCAATGAGGAGAGAGAAAGAGGGAGAGGATTGTCCTGATTGTTGTTTGAAGAAAGGTATGAAGAAGGATATGAGAAGCAGCGTGAGTAAGAAGCTCTCCATCGCCATTGCCATGCCGGTATTACTGACTTGTCTGTTTCTCTCTCCACCATTGCTAGTTCTCCCGCCATTTTCTTCCCCTTTTTTTTTTTGTGTTGCTTCTTCGGTACTCTTTTTAAAATTTGATTTTTGATGTAAGTGAAGGTGAAATGGAATAATGGTGCAAGCGTCCGTGTCCGTGTTTGTCTATTTATACTCGGTTGGATTTTTTGTGCGCTTTTTTGTTTGTTTTTTTTTTCCCAATAAATAATCGTAACTTTGATGATCGGATCATAAGACGTTGAATGAACATGTAAGGGTTAAATGATGATGAATAATAAGATATCTGGAAAGTATTCAAACGACGGTAATTTGACTGTTGCGGATAAAATTGGGATTGAAGAAAGCATCAGATCGAAATGACGTAACTAGTCTTTGCACGCAAAAAATGACACGTGAAAAATGACGATTATAATTGTACATAATAGGAATTAAATGCTAGGAGCAATTGAGTAGGTGTTAAAGGGTATGTGCATTAGTTTTACATGTGGTATCCACTGTCTTTTAAACGGCGCATATTAAAATTCAGGACCGAAGAGTATTTTGGTGGTTGTTAGCAGACAACGGTGTTACGTGGAAGTAAATTGAGGTGGCATATTATCACTTTGTACATGCATAAGTAAAGTTGTACGAGTGGCATCAACCGTCGGGTGAGGTTGTAGAGTGGCCTTAAGCAAGGCCAAAACAAGCATTTGGATTGCACACCTAAGTTTTCTTGTCACTTTCTATTTTCTTTATACATACACAAATCCACGACAATTGATAAATGGATATATCACGATGTATGACGGTTGCCAATGAAGTTGGTATTATCTAACTTCGTGTGATATAAAGTTTCAAGGTGAATTGAGATCACGGGAACAATATGAGATCTCAAAACTAAAATGTAGAGTAAAATCGCGGTATTCGGAGTATAAAGTATGAAATGTCAAGATGGAGGTATAAATTGTAGATACAAAGATTTTCGTAATGATAAACATTACTACTACCATTAGTAGCATATAAATACGGAGTAAAAATTCAATTTTTGATAAGTTTGACAAAGTTGAGTACACACAATAATATTACAAGATTTACAACGGTACAATTCTAATCTTTAACGTCAAATACATGTCCTCCAATAATTACAAAGTATTTAAACACGGATACACTATGGACACTCGAATCGAGTAGCGTGTCCGTGACTCGTAGTAGTGGTCCTAACCCGTAAACCACCACTAATCCATCCCACTTGACCGTGGGCGACTAGTCCAAATACCAAAACCAACAAAAACCACATCTAAAATAACTCGACCACCACAATATCGATATGAACATGGCACTTCGCGCTGACCGAATACACCCGTTGACCTCGCC
This sequence comes from Spergularia marina, assembly GCA_963680865.1. Classification (NCBI taxonomy): domain Eukaryota; kingdom Viridiplantae; phylum Streptophyta; class Magnoliopsida; order Caryophyllales; family Caryophyllaceae; genus Spergularia; species Spergularia marina. Next base: position 2,243,882 of record OY804545.1, on the reverse strand, counting down.
GCCACCGCCGTCAATCGCTGCCGTAAAACCGTCGCGACTCTCCAACACGCAACCAACAACTATATATTTCAGCCGTCGTATTCGCCGGAGATGCGGACTATCATTGAAAGCCGTGACGATTGACTCGGCGAAACTAGAAAACCTACCGTTCACGGAAGACTCCACCCGAAATCCGGCGATATCGACGACGTACCGTAATCCGGAGCTCCGACGACCCAATCAGACTGTCCTTGAAGCTCAAGCTAGGGTTTGTACCGGTCCAACTCAATCTAAACCCTTGAGTGAAGAACAAGCTTTCAATGTCCTAAACACAATCTTGAAATCTGGTATATTTCTGCACTTTTTTTATTTAATGTTTTATTCATTTTTCTCGTGATTTAGATTATGTTTTTTTTTGTTTTGTTTGTGTGTTAATTATTTCTATTGTTGAATTATGACGTCATTGTTTTTGCGTTGAATTGACAGTGAAGTGTCATGGGATATATGTTTCTATTTCTTACCTGCATTGTGTAATTATAATGATTAGGAATTGCGTGTTGGAGAAGTTGAGTAAATGTATGGGCTGATAAAACTATAAGATTCGAGGTTTTTCGTTTTCGAGGATTTTTTTTAGAAGTATGGAGAGCTATGGTAGGACTGGGAGGGATGTGTGTTTAGGTGATTTGGTTGAATGAGTGTTAAGAATTTCGTTTTCGAGGAACTTTTTAAAAGCATATACGTCTATACGAGGGATCCGTGATTAGGTGATTTGCTTGAGTGTGTGTTTGTAGGGATGTCTTATTTTGTATAGACAGGCTGTGTGTGTAGTTATTCGAGGATATTGCTATTCTCGGTTTCAATTTTAACTGGTTGTATGTGGATTTCATATTGTGAGTGGGAATTGTTAAGGGGGCTACTTTTCGCTTGTGTCATTGTTTGTCAGGAGCAAGTTTGTGATGTGAAATTGTGAACACTTTTTCTGTTTTGTAATTTACGAGAGATTGGAGAAAAGGGGAGGGAGACGAATTGGGGGGTGGAGTGACGGGAAGGGAGAGATTGAGCTTTAGTTCTCCTCCAAAAAGGAATTGAAATAATCACTAAGTTCCATTATCCAAATCCAAATAAGCTAATATTGGGTATACGGTTGAGTTCAGCTGTTAGATATTGTAGTACCAACCTATTGTATTACAATCGTCCTCCTTCCTTTCAAGAGAAAACTATAAGGGAATAGGAGAGTTTCATATTAGAGTGAGGATAGAAGACGCTCGAGGGTGTAGTCGTGAAATTTGGGGACTTCACATACGAAATGTTGGCCATTGTCTGCAATAGAAGTGAGACGTGGGGTGATGAAAGTGGTTGTGTTTCAAACTTACAATTAAGACCATGGATTTGAAATGCTGAAATCATAGGCTTGCTAAAGTGGTGGTTGTCACCGAAGACTCAAACTGTGGGCTATTTCCTAGTAATTATGTATCTGTTCGCATCCTGTTCTATAATTTCTATCTGGTGGTAGGTTCAATCATATTGTGGGAATGATTAGTTCTTTTGACACAATACAATTCTGTCTCGTTTTTGAATCTCCTCCCTTTTAGCAGGAGTTAGGAGAAAGTTATTGACCCTGCTTTTTCGTGTGTTGTCAGCCAGGGGGGAACTTAAAGATGATAATGAGGTTTCCAAAGCTCAGCTTGGTGCTTTTTTTGCTGGAATGACTATCAGGGCCAATGCCTTTCCTGAAGCTACGCAGTGGAATGAAGGGGAAAGGCGTGCCATGAACACTCTCTGGCCAGAGCTTGTCCGTGCTCTTCCACACGATGTATTATTCATAGCTGATCCAGAGGGCTCTATCATGGGGGTGAGTAGTTCGATTGGACCACACTATACAGGACAGGACACTAGGGAAATGAGGCTAGTTGGTGCATTGCGGGAAGTACTGGCAGGAGGTCATCTTGGATACGAGGAAGTTAAGGGTGTTCTAAGAGATGTTCTTCCCCCGGGTTCAGGAAATAATGATTTAACAGGGGTGAGCGAGTCATTGCTTTCCGCATTTTTGATAGGTCAACGCATGAACAGGGAAACAAATCGGGAGCTTAAAGCGTATTGTCTTGCATTTGATGATGAAGTTGGTATGCCCCTAATTTGACGAAATATGGGGCTAATGCCCTTTTGGCATGTCATTGACAAGTTTCTAATGCTTGCTTATGAAAAAAGCCGGATAGAGCTTATATCTTAGGGGACTTATCTACATTAGCTTACTTTATCATCTGAACTGCATTGATTTGGTTGTCTTGGGGCTTTTTTCTTGATCACCAGGCCCCCCTCCAGTGGCTGACGTGGAATCTTTAACCCACTATGGTGAACCTTATGATGGCAACACTCGCTATTTCCGGAGTACGTTATTTGTAGCTGCTGTGAGATCTTGTTATGGAGAATCTTGCCTGCTTCATGGTGTGGATTGGATGCCACCGAAGGTTGGTCAATTACCTTTCTGCTATGACAATTGAAATATTTTTAATAAGGAATACTATCGAGTACGACCAATTCTTCCGGGTGTAACACCGGAAGTCAACATTTTCGCCTGAAATAAACTTGGGCTTTTGATCTGATGAACAACTTCTCATTTTTATGTAGTTATTATCTTTGCATATAGCCTAATAACATCTTTGGGTACGTTAAGAGTACATTCTTGTGATGACACGTGTGTGTCTCTTTTGGTTTATCATTTTTCGAATTTCTATTCACATGGTTCTGTTTAGGGCGGTGTCACAGAAGAACAAATGCTGCAGTACATGGGGGCAAATACACACTTGACAACCTTGCAGGCAAAGCAGCTCATTGAGGTTTAACGTTTAGCTAAATAATGAAAACAAATGGTATTTTTATTTTTGAACTCTTATGCCAGGGTCACCATAATATATTTACGTCATGTTCTCAGGATAAGAGTGTGGGCTTTTCATACGTAAGTCTGCGAGAGGCTCGCCCGTCTTTGTAAGTTATACTTTCTAAGTGTTCTATCTATCATCCTGCATACAGAAAAGTTTCCTCTTTGTTTCTGATTAGGTTTGCAATATTTTGCTTGTCAACTGCAAAGCTGTAATTTCTGAACCATTGATCTGCATCCTTAAATATGAATTATGACATGTAAACTGCGACTGTTCTATGGCAAATAATGTTCCTTTTAACTGAACAATTATGTCATGCTTGAAAAAGGGAAGCCAGGTTACCGATTCTTCTTCTAGCCTATGAATTGTTTTGCTTAGCAGTATGATGCTAGTTTGTAATAAGTTTGAATGCTTGTATTCTGCTTTCAAGGGGATTGGTATTCCTGTTTTGAGTGGCATATCATAGTTCTCTCTTTGTCCAACAATGTGTCTGCTACACCTTTTATTGAAGTTTAACTTTGACCGCATATTCTTCCTAATACTACTATACTGCATAGCAGTAAAGTTCTTATTTTATTTGATTTTATCTGAAAGTTGTTATACAGAAAAACCAAATGATAGCATATTTGAATCTGGCCATGACGTTTTTTTATTTAATTTGATGTTTAGTCCATGTATTGTTCAATGACAGATAAAGCTGGACAAAAATCTAAAGCATCCCTGGTTCAGGCCGTTGATAAGATAATGAATTTTAACAGCCAGTGAAATTAATGTTTGACAAGATTTAAAGTGTTTTGTTAAGTTTCTATATGTAATCTGAAGTCTTGAAGATTGAACTTACTGTTGTTGTCTTTTTGAGTTGGCCTGCAAAATTTGGTACCAAATTGTCTTCTTTTCATGACGTAAAATGCCTATATATCTGTGTCCCCCAGAGTGCTTATGCAACATCTATTTCAAGAATAAAATGGTATCAGTAGGACCAGCTTCTAACCTTATAGCTGTTTAGTGAGAAGTTATTGCTTTGAAATTTCTTGAATTTGTCCAATCAACCTGGAAAGTATTAAATTTGTTTCTGCAGATACTCGTTGACTGGATTGAGGGAACACATCAAGAAGCGTCCGCCATTAGCAACATCTGAAAAGGTTCAGCAGTTCGTCAGGGTAAGTTTCTGTTTATATGTTATGTGTCTGCATTTCTTTGGTGCCATTTTCTGACAAAAACTTTGTAGTCAAGTGGGTGATACAATGATACCGATACTCTATGGTAGTTTCATAAAGGTACATATCTAGTGTGTGCAACAATCTGTTTAAGGGTAGGGCTGAGTGTACCTAGTCTTTTAACCTGTCAATAGTAGAACTTGTGTTACTTTATTATTTTTTTAGCATCGCAAGTAGTTTAGGTAATTGGTGGCTTGTCCGTGCTGTAACGAGCATCTTTGGGCAAGTTTTAATATCTGTGAGGATCTTACTTTTTGAACAGGCACGAGGAAAGGAAGCTATTGTTGCAGGATTTTATCATGAAGGATATGAAGAACCACTTCTAATGCTTATGAGAAGAAGGGGCATCCATGCTGGTTTAGTTGTCAAGGTTAGAAGTTTCAGTTCTTTTCCATTCAGAATAAGACTGTATGCTATAAGATAGACAGAGATGAAATTGGTGACACATTTAATTTGTATTCGTGAATGAAATAGGGTTTATATACACCAATTGTTTCTACGTTGAGATATTACAAAAAAAAAAAAAAAAAAAAACGTTTTTTTCATTTTGACTAAGATTGAATTAACATGAGTTATGCTACTATAGTAAGAAGATTACAATCACATAATAAAAGATGATTGGAGGCTAAACTAGTATGCACTAGGAAAGTATTATTTCGTTATCATGCACCTAAATGATGGACATTATTCGAATTAGGCCAATCTTGGAAAGTAGAAGTTGAAACTGTTGGCAAGGCAAGAATTGCTGCAGTGAATTAATCATTACTACATATATATTGTTGGAGTTGAGGCGATGCGTGGTTGTGGAAGTAACAGGAGGATGGTAGGCCAGTGACTCATAGAAGATCCCCAAAAAATTGGAGTCATTTTTGTTCCGGGGCCATGTTGGGCTAAAAACCGTGGATTGTATACTTCTGTTTTGGTTTGACCACTTTTTAAAAGTAGCCAAATATTCTCTAAACTTTACCATAGGCAGCTTTGGAGCACCCTTGTTGTATATGAGGGATGTCTCCTTTGTATAGAAAGTTCGATAAGCTTTTTCAGCACACTTCGCTGAGGCTATCGTGCGTTTTTTGTCGATTTGATAACCTACCAAAGGTTTTTTGTTCTATTTTTTTTCTTTCTAAAACCCGTATTTGTGACCTTTGGGTACTTTTACAAACACTTGAGCCGTTTTTGTCCCCGGACCATTTTGGGCCAAAACCGTGGATTATATGCTTCGGTTTTGGCCAATTTTGACCCCATATTTATAAGTACCAAATATTCTCAAAACTTTACCATGAAAAACTTTGGAGTACCCTTGTTGGATTTTTCTCTCTTTGAAAGGTTATTAAGCCCTTTTGCATAGGAATGGCCCAAAAACGTAGATTACTTCGTTTTTGGCCAATTTTGATCACATGATTGACATGAGTAAAATAGCCCAAATATTCTCATAACTCTACCATGGACAAACTTGGGAGTACCCTTGTTGGATACCCCTCTCTTTGGAAAGTTCTTTAAGCCCTTTTGCATAGGAACGGGCCCAAAACCGTAGATTATATACTTTGGTTTTGGCCATTTTTGACAACATGATTAAAGTAGCCAAATATTTTCAAAAGTTTACCATGGACAGACCTTGTTGGATATGTGGGCTACTTCCTCTGTTAGGGCAGTTCTTTCTGCCCTTTGGCCACACGACACCCCTTGAGGCTACCATGCGTTTTTTTCCCGAGTTTGGGATTTTCTATAGGTTTTTTGCTCTAGTATTTTGCTAAAACCCAAAACAATTGAGCCGTTTTTGTTCTAGCGCTGTTTTCGGCCAAAAACCGTGGATTATACATGGTTTTGGCCAATTCTGACCAATTTTTGAAATGTAGCCAAACGTCCTCTAAACTTTACCATTGCCATATTTCCATTTCCAATGGAGCCAAAGACTACTTATTCTTTGGTTTTTGGGATATAATGGAATAAAGCAAAATGGCTCACAAAACTGTCTGTGCTTCTTATTTTGTGAAGTAGCAGTCAGTCAATGCGTTTCTCGAAGCAATTTTCATTTTTGGTCATCCGTGCGCAGCCTCTCTATGTTTCAATAGGGGTAAGGCTTGCGTGCATCCGACCCCCCCCCTTACCCCGCCTTATGGAAGGAGCCTTTAAGGCACTGGGTTAAAGATGTTGTTGTTGGGACTTACCGTAGTTCTTTGGCTCTAATATTTTGCTTAAATCCAAAACATGATCCTTCAGGGCTTCCACAAAAGTTTGAGCTATTTTTGTTCCGGGGCCATTTTGAGCAAAAAAACATGAGTTATACACTTTGATTTTGGCCAATATTGACCAACCTCTTGAAAGTAACCAAACATTCTCAAAACTTTACCATGGATAGCTTGGAGTACCCTTGTTGGGTATGAGGATCGTTTCCTCTGTTAGGGAAGCACCCATTGAGTCTAGCGTGCGGATTATTTTGGGAACCTACCATAGGTTTATGGCTCTAATATTTTGCTAAAACCCATATAATACTTGGGCCTAGAAAGTGCGTGGTTTCAGGTTTTGTTTTTAAAGTCTTTGTGCTTGATAGAATGAAGAACATTCTCTTTACAGTTCTATTAACTTTGTGCAGGGTGAAGAAGGGGCACTATCTATGACAACCAGGTTACGGTCGTCAAATTCGTCAAAAGGTCTTCCAGTCAACTATTGCTCTGGATTTCGCTCTTCTATCAGTCCAGCTGCATTAGAAATTGATGGTCTGTTATATTTTCCAGGAATATTACACACTTATATCATGACCACATGTGTTTACCTTCAGAGTGTTTTTCATTTTGCTTAAGCCTGCTTGTTTATGCTTCAGGTGTATCACGAGAGAGTTTTCGTCTGGAAGTCAATGCCAATGACTATGGTATCGAGCCCACTGATACACCAAGGACTGATAGATCGGTAAGGACCGAGTTTCTTATGTTTTGGTTTTCAACTTATTATTACATCAGTTTTGTACTTTTATACTTCGTGGGGGGAAAAAAAAATATCTTTGAAGTATGAGATTCATCTCCAGTCTGAATGCATCTCCAACTTTTCTAATCGCCAGATTTCAGGTAAAGACCTTGCATCTGTAAATTACTGTCTGTAAACGTACCTTGGTTTTGACAAAAAGCAAATCAGTTTATTCTGTGGACCTCGGCTTACTAATTCACTTTTTAAGCACGATTTGGATTTAAGAGCGCCCCCCCCCCCAAGTGTTAACATAAGTGGAAATGTGGAACACGTAAAAGCTGCAGAATCAATTTTATGTTTAGTGCATGCGATGAATGTTTACTCTCAGTAAACAGTTTTCAGATCAGGACATAGTGATATACGATATCTCTGGAGTGGAGGAAACAATTTTTATTGGTGGATTTGCTTTCTCATGCTGCACGGATGTGTACAGCCCTATGGGCTTGTCTTGGTATGGAGGGAAATCGATTAGATAGTGTTTGGAAACAGGAATTTAAAAATTTGTAATCATTTCAATTCCATCATTTGAGAATGTGGAATTCAAGTATAAATCAAATGTTTGGGGAGGGTGGGATTTCAAAATTACACCTCTTGGGGTGTCATTTGTTTTTGGCCTAATTAGATTCGAAACAAATTTCAAAGGATTTGACACAAATCCAAATCCTCAAATTCTTGAGTTCACAAACATTAGATTTGAGAATCAAATCCTTGTTTCCAAACACACTCTTAAGGGGGTAATGATTCCTTGAATTGTAAGTTTGGCATGTCGGGAATCATTGCTTGGGTCCAAATTTTTTTTTTTTTTTTTTTTTTTTTTTTTTTTTGGTAAAGAAAAAGGTTTCCAACTTCTTTGAAGTTCCACAATGCAAGATTAATCATGAACTGCTGGCAAGTGCAGGTAGCGAAGAATATAGAGCTTGGTATAGCAGCTCTTCGTGGAGAGAAGGGACCTGCATATGATAGAATTGTTCTAAACGCTGGAGTGGTAGATCACTTGTTAGGCTGCGATGGTGCCGAGGATATATCTGCAGCTCTAGACAGAGCCAGAGAAGCTATTGACAGTGGTCAGGCTCTGAAGAGACTTCTGAATTATATAAAGTATTCTCACAAAGTGTGATATCCATGAAGTGCTGCCCATTTCGTGTACATTGGTATACATGTAAATTAGTTTGTGCATCGTTCTTTCTAGTTTTCTTGTTTGCCGAAGATTGTTGCCGTCAGGCCAGAAACACTCGGATCTGCGTATTCCGCATCTCGTCATTAGTGAAAGTTTTTAGAGGTACATTTTCCCCCTAGCGTGTGCATGGTTTGTCCGTCTGGATCTGTATTAGGTACTTGATAGTAGTCGAAGAGATGGATTTGGTGATGTACTGTAGTGATTACCTCTATTTGAACCACTAATGCAAAGTTATTTTTTTGAAAGGTCTGCTTAGTATATATATTTACAGTTTTACACCAGCTGAAGTCCATGTCTCGATTCGCCAGTTTCGCATTGTGTCTTACACCTTTCATGTTTATTTGTTCTTGTTTCACTTGTCACCCAGCCTGAGTCGGTCGATTCACTTGTTTATTCAAAGTTTTTACAGATCAATCAACAATTTACATTAACAATGCTTTTAAATGAAAGTCGCATTACAAGATGCTGTAGGTTTGTAACCTGTAGTATAAAGACCCACACCAGCAGAAGACTCGACCTGAAGACGAAGATGACCTTTATTGAGACTTGAGAGACACAACTTCGTTCAGGCTTATTGTTAATCTTAGTCGGGAAATATATTATATCTGAAGAGCAGCAGCTATGGACCCAGCCAGGCTTATGACTTCAAATGGTTGCCGATTTTTCACCTCCTTCACTGTCAAGGGACAAGAATCCGTAATCCAGAAGTTCGTCAGTCCCTCCTCTGGGCGACCTGCAAATACAGTGAAAAATGAAAAATGCACCATAGAAACATGGAGGCCCACTGGCTCAGCCTACTTCCACTTCTGAAAGTAAAGGACAGGAAAATGAGATTAAACACAGCTGAATATGAGAATAACATTACCACCAGTATCGGGTTTAAAGCGTTGCCATGATCTGTTTGGAAAGATACCATGAGTAACATATGCACTGATTTTCGTTGCTCCATGAGCAGCTAACACTTTCTACAAGACATCAGAACAGTTACAGAAGTAAGCTTGAAAGATCACAAGGGTATGAGAACCAGACTTGTTTAGAGTCCAAGCTATTAGCCTATAATCAAGGAAAATCGTCAAATTGCACATACTAGGAACCCCACAGTAGAAAAGGGCATCTTGCATGAATTTTAGTCCACAAATGCAATATGTAACGGGAAATGTACTCGCATGAAATGTACTCGAGAAAAACATATGCGCAACTGGAAATGCACAATGTGTTGCTACCAAAAGCATCTGAAAAAGTCTGAAAACATGACATCAATGTGCAAAACCTGAAGACATACTATTTTCTCAGAAGTCAAAATTTCAGATCTTTACACTTGTTTTTAGGGAATGCCTGACAGTGTTCTCGATGTTATTGAAATAGAGCAAAAACTTTAGCTAAGTTATAGATTTGTGCGGGTTCAACTTGCCTACCATCTTATGATAATTTGTAAAACAGCTTCAATGCATCAGAACATCAGATAACCATCTCATACTATTCTGAGTCATTATAAACCACTTTACGAGTTTTTAGGTACCTAACACTGTCCAAATGCCTCGTCCACAAAAAAAAAAAAAAAAAAAAAAAAAAAAAAAAAAAAAAAAAAAAAAAAAAAAGGATGAAATTGTGGATGAAGTCAATGGTACTCAAGAGTAGCTTTTTGGTGAGACAGATGCATATAAGATAGACTAAATACATGACCTAAAGCATCTAAGATAACCACTTTTCAACAAGTGATTTAAGCTAACAACAACTAGTGATCAAGAAATCTACCTGGCATTCTATAAGGGTTCCACCCGATTGTACGAGATCATCAACAATCACAACATGGCGGCCTTTGGGATCACCCTCCTTTAGACGAACGATACGTTGATCACCTTCTCGCACTTTTGCGCACACAATCTGGGCACAGGTCATGTAAGGAATATCAATCATATAAAGACTATTATAGAATCTGACAGGGTAACTTATGATCATTTGATCCATGCAACAGCTACTGAATTGAGTCAATCAACACGCGAGTTCTTTCTTAAGAGCAAACATAGTTATTAGCCTAAAGGACCCACCAAAACCGCTTGTAAATATTAGTCTCCAGATACAAACTCACTGTCTGGCTCATGCACCCCACACAGGCCAATTGGACCATAGTCATAACTCAATTGCACAGATAAAAACTATATGGTCTACTAGAATATTTTTCAAACCCAGTATCCAGCAAAAGCACTCTGCATGCCATCCTTCCCCACCTTTTCTATACCTATGCTAACTGAAACTATTCGCGGAGCATTCTATCCTATCAATGCTAACGAACCTATTCAAGTATGAATAAGTATCAATTAACAAAAGGCCTACAAGAAATTGCTACTTCCTCCAGATAGAAAAAACACAAAGCCTCCAGTTCATTATACATTCGCGACAACTATGTCAACCCTAAAGATATGCAAACATATTCAAGTATGTGTGGTGTACTGTAGAGCAATAAATTTACCGTAGGGAAATGTTGCAGTTGCTTATGAAATCGTTTCCATGCACCGTCATCAGGAAACGCAATAGATATCTGGAGAAAAAAGTAGAAAATATGCTCCATGAAAACTACCATGAGTAACATCATGCCATAACATCTTTGTATGATTGAGTTTGTGTTTTTGTCAAAAAATGTGCAATGGATGTCAAAACTAACAAATGTGAGACTCTTCAACCTCGATTAACGCCCAAATTCTGGAAAAGACAACGTACATTTCCCATAGATTCACACCCTTGACCATAGCCAAGTTCCATTGCGAGCAATTGTTTTGAGAGAACAACTAAATTGAACAGCTTTAATCATGACATAAACAAAAAAATTTGAGGTATGAACTCCAACAAACCCATACATTGTCGGAGTCAAGAAGTTGTTGCAGCCTCTTTTTGAGGAAAGGGATCCCACTCTCAAAGCATGGCAATATATTGTCGCCAAAGTAAAACCTTTCCTAACACATGCAGGGAATAAAACTCGTCAGCAATGAAAAATTTAAAAAAAAAAAAAAAAAAAACAACAACAACAACATTAAGTCAAAAAAAAAATGTAAAAGGTTATCGGGAGCGCAAACCTGCAGTGCATGTATATCATAGGTCACCAAACTAGTAGGGCCTCCTCTTGAAATTGGTATATGAGAAAGAATCCTAGCAAGAGTAAAAGCAGTTGCTACATCGCCTTCCTCTTCCATACGCTCAGAGGTCCCAGTCGGAAAAAAGGGGAGGACAAGTGTGAATGAGGCAGCAAAAAGCTTTGGAAGAGCATATATGACAGAGAGTTGCTCAAATATCACACCAGGGGAGCTGAAAGATGCCAAGAAAGCAACATGCTGCCCACGTATACCATGAGCATTAGATATGAATAGGTTGGGGAACCCATCTTCGAAAGTCCTATAGTAATAGAAGAAGTACACAGATATCAGACCACCAACCTAAAGATTGTCAAAATTAAAAAACAGCTGATCACTGTGAAATAGCATCACCCCCAACTCCAACCCCAACCCCACCTCAAAAAAAAAAAAAAAAAAAAAAAAAAAAATCTTAGGACAATGAGACTCATCTGTCACCTCAAGATTGATGCCTGATGGTGGCTTGATAATTAAGGGTCCTCACAGTAACACTCCCCACCCGCTTCTTTTTCCCAGTTAATTCTATGATGCAGAGTCGCTTTAGGAGTCATGTAGCTCTTACCCGTGGCATTCTTCACTCCCACAGTCCACTCTTAGACTCTAACCTTCATCACAGCACATACTACCAAGTTCTCCAAATATAATGATTTGGAAGACATACTATGATACTAGTATTCAAATTATCAGAGACATCATGACAGCTTGAACTAAGAAAACAATGATTTATAATTGGGACATTTGCAACACTGCTAATCAAGGGTGCTGAGTTCTTGGTGCCCCATTAGAGCTCTATTATCTTACAACTCACAAGCTTGAACTTGCTCGATAAACCATAACCAACAACATCTTGAATAGGGCAATCGGCCACAATCCCACTACCCACATCACACAATGTCATCACATTTACCACCTAGCGTAAAATCGACTCATCTTTCTTTTGAAGTTGCCTGTGTCTGCGTTTCCTTAATTCTAAGGCCAACGGATGCACATGGCTTCCAGTGTATAACGTTTCGCAACTCCTCACAAACCCAACTACCTAGCGGCCTATCAATTGCATACCATTGCCACATTCAGCAATAACCAATACACCAAACAAATGAAGCAAACTTCCCCCAAAAGCTTCATCAATCCATACAAAATTATACTCAAACACTTGAGACTAAAGAACTCGGCATTGCCCCAACACACCCATGGCGCAGTTGAGGCTGCAAATGAGAATATCACCAGGACACACAAACAACAACAACAACAACAACCAAGCATTATTCCCAAAATAATTTGAATCGTCATTTGTAACCGTCTTGCGGTCATAAATCTACATTGATGAATGAAAACATAGCAAAATTACCAAATTCCCATTCTTAAGTATATTCCTCCATAATCATAGCAAAATAATCAATTGGGTAAGTTTCTATACTTTCTACCAAAATGCCCATCATATATTTCACCAAAATTAACCAAACCCAGATAAAAGATTGCATCTTTTTACTAAAATCAATCAAATTACTAAGAAAAAACAAAATGCCCATCATAAACTTCACTAAAATCAACCAAACCCAGAAAAACAAAATCAACCAAAATTACTGAAAAAAAATTGAAATTTTCTAAAAAAAAAGGTGAAAAAAAGTACCTCCAAGATATGTTGCGAAGTTGGATAGCATCAGATTGAGCAGCAACTCTCTCAGCAAGAGCTTCAGTCTCAGGACAATAAAACAGACAAACTTTCTTCGTATGTTTCACTGATTGTTCAGATGATGACATCATCGACAACCTCGGAGATGCGGGGATGACCTGGATAGGGTCAATCTTCGCCACGTGGTAGTCAACGGTTGTCCAATTTTGGTGGGTCTCGCTGCTGCTGATTTTGAAGGTGGGTTTTGAGGAGAGAGAAAATGAGGGTTTAAGGGAAGAGGGAGAGGGAGGAGAAGAGAGGATGTGTTTTTGGGAAGCGTGATGGTGAAGGGAGGGGAGAGATTGGTGGATTGTTGCCATTTTTGGCGGGGAGGAAGGCTAGAATTTGGGTGTGAATGAAGAAGAAGTTGTTGGATTTTGAGGAGTTGGGGAAGTTGGTTATAAGTCTGTTTTAGCCGGGTTCCCGGGTGAATTAGCCGGAACCGGAACCGGAACCGGAACCGGGAAGTACCGGTTCCAAAAATCTGGAACCGGAACCGGAACCGGCTCCAACGGTTCCCAACTATTTGGAATCGGAACCGGAACCGCCAATACCCGATTTAATTAAGGTTAATTGTAAAAGTAATTAAAAAAACATTACCAGCTTAGATTTATGCAAGAAAATCACATAAATTTGAATATTCAACCCAAAAATTAATTACTCAAATGAATTTGGAAATTTACCTAAATAAATTCAGATCTAAGAACTAAGCAAAATAAAAGGGATTTGGGGGCTGAATTAAGGATGTAATATGAGGTTTGGCGGGCATGACGGTACCGGGGACAGCGGCTGTGTAGTGGAGGTCGAAGGCGGCGGCATTGGCGACTTTGTAGCGAGGTGAAGCCATGGTGACTTGGTATGCCGTGTGTGTTCAAGTGAGGTGAGTGAGAGAGAGAGAGAGGAGGTAAAAGAAGGACTCAGAGATGAAAATAGAGGGAGGCATGTGAAAGTGGTGAAAAAGAATGGTCTCCTTACGTTAGTTTTAGGTTTTGAGGGATTTTTTTATATTTTTTTAATTTAAAACATAATTTTTTTTATATTAAAGCTAATATACCGGGTACCCGAACGGTTCCGGTTCCCAAACTTCACTACCCGGAACCGGAACCGTTGTAACCGGTTCCTTAGTATTGGTACCCGGAACCAGAACCGTCAATGCCGGTTCCGGAACCGGAATCGTCGGTTCCTAGCCGGTTCCAATTCCGGTTCCGAGTACCTTGTTCTTTTGCTCACCCCTAGTGTGTGGGGTGGGGCATGGTGACCTTTGATTTAGTGATACGAACATTTCGCGTAAATTAATTTCGTATCATATAAAGTGAATATCTTATATGACAAAGATAGTAATGTTTTTTCTGATAATTTAACCCCCCAAAAAAACTTGTGAAAAAGGATAAAGTACTAAAAAAGAGGAAGATAAAAAATGAAAAACTACAAAATGACCAAAACAGCCCTATTTGCAGTTTCATTTCCCCTTTTAGATTCATCCAAACCCCGACAGAAGCTATTAAGGTTTTCCCACATCCATTTTCTTTCTCCATTAACACAAAAATTAAACCTCACTTGCAGTTCAACTCGCAGATCGATCTCGTACCAGTTGACTTCTCATCTACCCTACTCAGCAACATCTTCTACACCGATCCACCGTGTATGCCCCTCAGGCCTCAACTTATTCTTCTTTGCTATTAATTTTTGTTTTTTAATTTACTTTGAATCTTAAAACCTTTTTTTTTTTTTTTTCACAGTCGTCCTTTGGTAGACTTGAGTATAAGCTAATCATGATTAACTTGAGTCCAAGAAAAATAGCTGTAACTAGTTCTGATCATGATTAAGTTTAGAGTATGTAATTAGTGATTATTATTAGTTGTAATTTAGGAGTATCATTAAGCTTATAATTTTAAATTTGTATGGTTGTTAGTTTTGGTGATTCATGATCTTTGTCGATCTTGTGGGATTATATATGCATGTGTTTACTATTTACTGTGGGAATAGGATATAAGTTATAGTGGGATTAGGAGCCTTGTAAGTTGTAACAAAAATAAAATAAAATCAGATAATCATTCAGAAAACTTAGATAGTGTAGGAGTATGAGTAGGTTGTATAGTCCTTATGTCTATGTATATATATATATAAACTGCAACCGCACTTTGACCTTAGAAACCAGCTCAAGGAAACTAGAAATATGGAGGAGGGCGATTTAAGAGTTTCAAGTAAAATCAACCACGGGTAAAGCTTTTTACCCTGCTTTTTTTTTTTTTTTTTTTTTTTTTACTTTCGTGAATGAGATTAACAATAATTAGAGTTCAACATAACAAGATTAAGTTCTCATGGTTCTAATATTTGATTATGTGCATCCTTGGCATGCTTTTGCTTTACAATTATGAACACATAACTATTGTGTTTTTTTTTTTTTTTTTTTTTTTTTGTTTGGTGAGGTTTCATGAAGTATGGTCGTATCACTCGTATGGAGTGTGTTAATTTCTTTCCTGACTAGATTAGAATTTAATACTTAATTGTATTGAGTCAAAGAGAAGAAGGATGTAAAACTAGGGGTCTGTTTGTTTGGCAACTTGTTCAGAACTACTTCTCAAAAACAGTTTTTTTTTTTTTTTCTGTGTTATGGCAGGGGCAAGTGCATGGACTACTCGGCTGTTATTCGGAAAGCTTATACGCACATACATTCGTGGAGTAAGCTTCAATCCATATTCCATACTCCAAAGAAACTCGATTTTTTCTCACTCCTTCCGAATGAAATTGTTGCGGATATTCTTTATAGACTACCCGCGGACACTGTGGTGGATTGTAAGCGGGTGTGCAAGAATTGGCACCACATTTTCACTTCACAGCACTTTGCTAAAACTCATCTTAAGAAGGCTAAGAAGAATGCGGTAAATTTATCCGTTTTTAAGCAGTGTGGTAAGAGACATTTCTTTGTCATGGAACGTGGCACGAAGGGGATAATAAGATTGGAGAGAGTGGACATCATAAATCCTGGTTTCAATTCATCTGTTTTCCTGCTTAGAGTTGTTGAATCGTTTAATGGATTGTTGCTTTTCGAATGCCACTCTGTTAGCGCACCTGGACCGTTATTTACGATCTCCAATCCCATCTCTAGAGAAGAAGCCCCCTTCATACCACCAGAAGAGGGTGATATGGATGATGAATTCTTCATGAAGTTAGCAAAAGAACAGAGAAATATATTTGGTTTCTTTTATGACCAAGTTACCGGTGAGTATAAGCTTCTGCTGTTTTTTAAATATGATGGGAATGTCACATACTATGTTTACGGCTGGAGGAGTAAGTCTGAGAAGACGTTATGTACCAACATTTTTTTCCCTACACGACAATACGATAACACGACTGTTGTGGTGGATCGTCTGGTATGTTGGAAGGTTGTTAATGAATTCAATGGAATGTATGTGAGCCATTGTTCAGAGTGCGTAATGATATTTAAGATGGACGATGAAACCTTGCATTGTGTTCCTCATCCGGAGACTATGAATTGCGAATGGAGACCATACGCTGTGAATCCGCATGAAAACATGCGCCTATTGAATTTGGATGGTGACTTAGGACTTGCGTTTTCTTTCGCAACTATAATCACTATATGGTCTTTACAGGATTCTGTCAACTTTGCTTGGGTGGTTCGCCATGTGATTGACTTTGGTCTAGAGCTGGAGAAGTACCCGGTTGTCCCTTCTCGTCCTCCATACGATGAATTTCTTACCGCAGAGGTGTTAAATATTGTTGATGGTGAATTAATTTTCTTGCTTCGCTCAAAAGGATTGTTCAGCCGAAATCTACAGTTCAAAACCGTGAACAAACTCACAATAGATGTTAAGGTAACAGGATCGTTGTCTCTTGAGATTTCAAGTGTATCGCATGTGAAGACTTTGATTTCACCCGAAGAAGCCTTTCCTATCTAATTGTTCGCTTTTTATTAGTTTGTGGAGCTTTCATCCATAAGTATCAAAAGCACAATTTCTAAATTCAGCTTCCATTACTTTCAAAGTAAGGCTACATTTTACAATTTAGGCAAAGCTGAGGGCGCTAATTACAATTTACCATTACCAAATGAGAATAACATTCCCCTCAATTTTTTTTTCTTTCTTTTTTTACAAATTTGTTAGCTTTGGTATGTGAGATCTATTCAAAGAAAACAAAACAAATTACATAAACGTATGGAACAATTAGTCAATTACCATTTAACTAGCCTATGAGCCATTATTAAGATTATGAACTTTTAAAATAGATGTTGCACTCAACAGTTGTCACTAACGTTCCTGTCGATTGTCCGAAAATCACAAAACCCAAAGAGTGAGTTACACTTTGATCATTTCCAAAAGGTGCTTTGCAAAGTAACTACAAACACCATACAAATCTTTTGTGTACTACCTTGCAAAACAAAAGGATGACTTTCAAACAAACAATGCCAAGAACTTAATGTAAGCTTCAAGCTACACCACACTTCTTACACTCAACTTTATCCCTTTACAAAATTTTCCCCTTCATTGAAAATTAAAATCATTCAAAATATAATGAAAAAAGTCTATCATGTCTGATTGGAGAAATTCTTTGTCATGTCTCCAAAAATAATTACATCACAAATTAAGGAAAACTAATTCACTTCAAGCTTGGGCTTTTTTCTCCCCACAGATATTCCAGGCTACAGTACAATCCTCGTAATAACAAAATCGGACTACAGGTAAAAGAGACAAAAGTCCACTGCAGAGCCCATGCCCACGCGATTAACCGTGATGCAAAGAAGACTAGATGAGCAAACAACAACAACAAACAACCACCACCACAACAGTCAGAATCGTAATCGACAACATAGGCATTCAAAGTTTTACAGTTAGATTAATGGAGATGATGGCGGTATAGTGGATCGACACAAGCACGCCTACAGATTGCAGTCACCCAAAAACCGAGATAAAGAAGAACGACGAGAAGATGGCCGCCAACTATCCCCTGACCCCAACGAATAAGGACACTTCTGAAGGTGTTTGTCTCAATTATATCATCAAGTGTTTGTTCTTGTTTATCCAGTTCCTCAGACTCTATTGCGTGGCTAATGACATCAACTTGTGCCATAAATGACCTACGATCCCTTAATCTTATGATAACAAGTCTGACACCCTCACACTTCAAATTAAGTCTTTCCTTGACTTTCAGGTTATTTCTAAGGGAAAGAATCCCCAGCCACGAAAATCCACTTAAAGATAACCCAAATATCACCCCCGACATAATAGTCACTAAATACACCCAAACCTTGTCCTTCCCGCAACCTACCTTTGGCGCTTCCGTATACAGTGTGTTATACGGAAATATGCTAAACCACAACCCAGCGACAAGTAATATGTCGCGTGCTGGGGCTGCGATTACACTCACAAGTGAAGCATTTTGAGTTTGGAGGTCTTTTACTTTAGTGTCAACTAGCATCAATTGCTCACGGTTTTCCTCAGGTGTCAAAGGCTTAATGTCAGTGGCAGGAACAAGTGTTGTACGAGCAATAAGTTTCTTACCGTAGTTTTGTTCACGCCACTGTCTCCACTTCTCAGCAGCAGCTTCTTTCGAGAGATTATCCAGCTCATTCAAAGGCGCTGTTCCCTTTAAGAGTTTGTACTTCTCAAACGAAACTCTGGTTTTCACAACTATTAGTTTCCTATGTTGTTGAAGTTCATGAATCAACCTTTCGAGTGGTTCCTTGAAGTCCTTGTGATCCACTTGCCCGTGAATAAGAGCATCAACAAGTAACTCAACCCCGGCAATTTTGGAGATGAGATCTTCTTCACAGGTACCCTGTAGATCTTCTAGCTTCTTCTTCATGGTAAGATTTTCACGCTTAATCTCTTGAATCTCAATTTCTAGCTCCTCCACCTTCAGGGACGATTCAAGGCGAGACCAAAATTCATCTCCAGAAGCTTCTGTCATTTGATCATCTACAGAAAAGAGATAAAAATTACACTAAGAAAGCTCCAACAGAATAAATTATCGTAATAATTTAGATCTCCAACTTTTCGTAATGAAAGCATGAAGTTTCAAGGGTTTTTGTAACGAATTATTGACCTCTAGGCTTAGGAAATGTACGGTTGTTAGGAACTGGCATATGATCCCTCACGTACTCGTACTCCACCTTTACCTGTGGAAGCCATGCATAAACAGAGGCAGAGTAAGACAAACACTAAGGCAGAAAAAATGATGATCGGCCTAAAAATGTATGCCCTTAAAGTATAAGTGATAAAAGATTTCACACCTTTGTAATGACACACATGTCAATGCAAATATATTTTCTACTTCCCAAATGATCAACAATTCCAGAGGTGATAGCCTTAGTGACCAGCTTAATTCCATCATCCCTCTGCACGTATACGAACAAAGAAAAACACAATTTAATATTTTTTTTTTTTTTTTTGAGATGTAAAAGGAGATCATCTTCAAGAACAGAATATGACATAAAAACTTCCTAGACCAAGTTTAAACACTGCTTACGGAAATTCCTCCATTGTGATCTGACTCAAAGACTGCCCATGCAGCACTGGAACCCGATCCCATAGTCGCAAAAGGAAGGGCATTAAATGAACCATGAGGACATATCTGTGCAGTAACATTATTAGATGTTTATCCCCAATACATAATTATGGCGTTCAATAGTAAAAGTTGACTGATACTCACACTATGCAGAAGGACATCAGTGCCATCAACACCACCAAGCATCAGAGCAGCAGAGAAGTGTCCCTGATGGCTGGACCACAATGAATGATTAGACTCCAGAAAAGTACAAGCAGGTACTATTGATGCCTGACGAGAGCTGCCAAGTTCCAACTGGGAACACACCATATCTGCAAGAACAAACAGATTGGTAAGGGCAAAAAGTGGTCTACCACACAAACCAGGTTGTAATAAAACATATACAATCATATTAATAGTCCTCAAGTGCCTACACGGCTACACATATACAACAACAGAGTCTAACCTTGAACAGATGCCAACTGAGAAGAGAAAATATTCCAGAAATCGCAAGCAATACCAGGGGACAGAGTTTATGTAAGGACAATGTCGATTAAAGAGTTGAAAGAGGACATGTAAGGACACATCACATTATCAATAACATGACTACAAAATAGAAGCCTTCAAACACTAACAGAACTCAATCTAGGGTCATTGCCCACAGAACTAGCATAAGGAGGGCTCTCTGCTGAATTAACATCCCTAAAAAAAACTACTATGAGTCTGTGACAATGAAAAATCTTACAGACTACATACTGCAGGTCAGGTCAAGCTTTTTACGCCACCTTAGCATCTTTATCATAGTTCTAAATCCTTTCCTTAGGGAGTCTTAAAAGGTGGGGGGGAGGTGTACATTATCCATATACAACTACAAGAGCCTTCCCACACCACAGAGTCCAAAGGTCACTTGTCTCGTCTTGTCGCTTATACACCCTTATCATGTTATCATAACACCCTTCTAAGTTCTAAGGGTTACATCCTGCTAACATTGTTCACGTTGCTCCTTAAATATGCCATCTCATGTCATCATACTATGCATCGGATGATAGACATTTCAACTTGTGCATTACTAAGTACTTGTACTCCATTCTTCATTCAAGTCAAACTGTGGTTACTGGTTAGCAATGGCACGATGTAATACGTTATCTCAGATGAATGTGTGGGTAGATCTCATCTTCACAAACAGCAACGAATTGATAAATCAAAGTTGAGCTTAGATTAAAATCACAAAGAAAGAGAGCTAAGAACACACTGGCTCAAACAAAGTACGGAGTACATACAATCCAACAAAAAAAATTGACAAGGAACTAACTGAAAGAAAAATATTGTGCGTAGGTCGGCATACTAGCTTGCTGCTCTAAATGAGAATCATGAGACAGGCATAAGAACATAAATTAATAAATCTTCACTAACATTTATGATTTATCCAGAAGGGATAATGGAAAGGGAAATGTACGGCACACCAAAAGGCGAGGCCAGCATTTACCTCTGAGTTCTTTTGCGTTATCTGCAATGCCTAGACCACAACAGTAGATGTTTGATGCCATGGAATGAAAATTTACGCACTCTTGGTCCGCAACAATGGGGCCTTCTGCTGTCGTACCAAAGCCAAGAATGATACCATCCTAGATAATTAACAGAGCTTTGTTAGCGGTACATCACAAATTGTTAATTATCCAACTACTGTCCACAAATGAAGTACTCCATATGAGACCTTCAGCCACACACTTGAATAACTACATTGTCAAAAGAGTGCCAACGACATTACAGTTTTACAAATTTCAACGAGGGCCTCATATAACCAAATTAGCAAACCAGATTTGAGATTTCTCACTCCCACATATATATAGTGCTCTTAAATCACAAACTACTCCACCAAGTACACTCAACGCAAGCTACAAACAATAAACAAAGCGCAATAAAAGGCACCAACTTTTCTTTTTTTGAAATGTAAATTGTATTAAAAAAAACATCAAGTAGCTATACTAGCCTTCAAACTTTTTCAATCATCGACAACATCATCAAAGTTTACAACTTTAACCACTCGTCAATTAAACAACAAAGTTTACAACTTTACACCACTCATCAACTAAACATCAAAGTTTACAACTTTACACCACTCGTCAATTAAACATCAAAGTTTACAACTTTACGCCACTCGTCAATTAAACATCAAAGTTTACAACTTTAACCACTCATCAATTAAACAACAAAGTTTACAACTTTACACCACTCATCAATTAAACATCAAAGTTTACAACTTTACGCCACTCGTCAATTAAACATCAAAGTTTACAACTTTAACCACTCGTCAATTGAACAACAAAGTTTACAACTTTACACCACTCATCAATTAAACAACAAAGTTTACAACTTTACACCACTCGTCAATTAAACATCAACTCGTAAATCAAACATCAAAGTTTACAACTTTAACCACTTGTCAATTAAACAACAAAGTTTACAACTTTACACCACTCGTCAATCAAACAACAAAGTTTACAACTTTACACCGCTCGTCAATCAAACAACAAAGCTCGCAATCTTATAATTATTCAGAAAACATGAATCAACAAGATTACCACTATTGATTATTGAACCCGGAAGAAAGACAAAAAAAATCGGACATTTACGAAATTACCTCAAAAACAACACCAACAATGATGCCCGTTTCGAGGAAAGCAGCAGGTTCATCCCTACAAACACTGCAACTCTTATCCGGCGGCGCTTCATCCACCATCTTTTCTCTGCAGTTTTACCACAGAATTAAACACAGTATATAATCATCTCTTGTATGTTTTGTTTATTTATTAGCTCAACTCTGTATAATTAACCCAAAGAAAAAAAAAAAATGAGAAATTCAGCGAAATTGATAGTATTAGAAATTATAAATTTTGGTGATAATTTTATTACCTCTGGAAGTCTGGATTGATAATTATATCAATAGTAAAGTTTCACGCTTTTTTTCCCTATTATTTTTTTACTGTGTATCGCAGAGGAGGGGAGAGAGAGAGAGAGAGAGAGATGGTTGCAGAGTGAAATGAGAGGTTCTCTAAAACATGACCTCACATTCAACGGCTAGATTACAACTGTACAGTCCTTGAGTTGAGATCCGACGGTAGGATTACAACCAGTACAGTCCTTGAGTTGAGATCCGACGGTAGGATTACAACCAGTACAGTGACACTGTTAATGCTGACAAAAATTAAACCATGTGCTAAGCATTAGACACAAGATTCTCCTGGAAGCTATACTCACTGTTTAGGTCAGTCAAAGCTTTGGGGGAAAAAGGGCACAGTGACGAGGCTGTGATCGAACGTGATGGATAAGAAAGAGGATGTTTGGACTCTGTGTAATCAGACGTTTGGGCCGATCTTTGTGTTTTCTGTTTGCTTAATTAGGCCCAAATATAGCTAAAGTTGGCATGTTCCTCCCCTTTCCTTGTTTTCAAAGTGAGTACGGTATTGACTATTGAGTACGTAATAAGTATAGTAATTAGGCCATGTTTGATACGACTTATTTGCAGTAGTATCATTCAGAACAGATTAAATCAGATCAGATCAGATCAGAATTGTTCAAATTTCTATCAATGTATTTGATCCATAACTGATACTAATTCGTTGAAATTCAATCAAAATTTCAACACATTCATATCACATCAGAGCAGTTCAGAGTCATTCAGACCAGATCAAATCAGTTCAGTTCAGAGTCATTTAGATCAGGTCAGATCAGTTCAGAAAGATGCAGCTCTATCAAACTGGGCCTTACTCTCTCTATTTCAATATATATGACGTTTACAAGTTACGAGTCAAGTTTTGACTTTCAATTTAAACTATTTTGTAAAAAATTATAAAAATTATACCATTATAGACCATGTAGTCAACACGTCTGTCCTGCGATGTCTGATATCCGGTCAAAATGTTCTGTGCGTTCGACGGATGAGTTCATCGGGCGAGGCGGCATAAATTGTCGTGATTATCAATTGAAAAATTAGATTCTTTGTAATTAACCGACATATTGTAACTATTCACTATATGTCTTGAATAGTTGATGAATTATATCCTTTTTTTTTTTTTTTTTTTTGGTTACTGATGAATTATATCCTTCACTCGTGATATTAGCGTTGTTGACAAATATGGTGGCGGTTGTGCGTGGCGAAGGTGGCGGTGGATAGAATCAATGAGAAGATTCTATGATATATAAATTTTACAGGGAATGGGTGATTAATGAAAGATAGTGTATGTTATTAAGGAATCAACGGTATAACAGGTAAAAGCTAGAAAAAAAAGTAGGCGACATTAGTAAAATAAGGACGACGAATAACTCTTCACTTCTAGATACCATTTCAAATTTTTCATATGACCGGCGATCAGTGGCAGTTTTTTTTGGGGGGGGGGAGGGAGTTGTACATTTTGTTGTAAATGTTCTAGAAAAAAATAACTAAAATCTTCGGAATTGTAACAATTGGTCCTTCCTATCTTCTAAAATTAAGTTCCACCTAATCCAACTTTTAATCTTGGTTTCGCCTTATATATCCCACTCTCTTACATACACTCCATGGGAATAATTAGGGAATGAAACTATCTCACTCATTCTTATCCCTGCAATTCTCACCTCACTTGCGAAAGTAAAAGAGGGGGCTAATCCGATACGTTAAAGGATTTTCCTAACTTGTGCCCATAAAACACATGATAAAATTCTGTTTCATTCTTTAATTAGGTGATGTTCTATTGAATTAATCAACAATATTCCATAAATTAGAGTTGTTTAGTTAGCCAAATTCATGGAAAAAGAGCTTTCATGGGAAATCCCAATTCCTACAAAATGGAGGAATTGGTTTACCTAACCCCTTACTTTCTCGTAATTGGCAATTCCTACATGAATTTACTTCCTACATCTAACCAAACAACTCTGAGAAATTGACATGAATTATAAATTAAATCCCAATTCCGACAAAATGGAGGAATTGGTTTACCTAACCCCTTACTTTCTCGTAATTGGCAATTGCTACATGAATTTACTTCCTACATCTAACCAAACAACTCAGAGAAATTGACATGAATTATAAATTTATAGAAAGTGAAATTGCATGGAAATTCTCATATGCCACCTGACGACCACTTAAAATAAGCAAACTTTCGGGAAAATGAGCACTCATGTATGTACAATAAGAAGGAAACTCAATCACCAACATTAACCAGCAAAGTCAATTTAATATAAAACAAACGAGTTTTCTAACGTATGTTCAACTGGCACATGGTAAGAGTCTATTTGTTTACCTAATTAAATGAGATTCTCACTTGAAAAAACAAAATATGTAATCTCATTGATGAATTGAGAAGAAAAGCACTTCAATAAAGAAACAGATAGGCACACGTTAGAAAAAGATCGTAAAACAAATAGTAACATCAGAAAAAGTAAACTTAGGAGAGAGAAGAAACGTATGTTTGGAAGTTGAAACTTGGGTATTCAATTTCAGCAGCGTCGAAGTGGAGAGAGACATGGAATGATCGTTCTACCCCTGTTGTTAGAATGACAGCTGCTGTCAAAATTTCGCATCTTGGGATTATAAAATGATATTATGGGTCTGAGTGTCTGACTGAGTGACTGGCCTTTAGCCCTTTAGCAAGAGAAAATATGGGAATAGTATAATAAGTAGAGCATTATTGGAAATTTGTATAAAGTAATTGGGAAAAGCGATGCTACAATCGATAGCCTATTTTTCCTTTTGAGATAATAATCTCTCAGATTTATTTATTTTGTTATTTGTTACCTCAAGAAAACAAAAACAAAAATCTATTTATTATTTGTTTTTGTTAATGTTGTTGGGATCAAATTCGTTTGTCACATGTATTATAAACAGAGCCGGCTATTAGCCGTGCAGGCCGTGCGCCCTTACAAAGCCCGCTTAATTTTAGGGCCAATATTATTTGTTCCTAAATAACATGCAGAACTGGGTAGCCCACTTGTAAAGTAGGCAATTTATGTGTCTTGTGTATAGAATACTTGGGTTCGAATCCCTGCTGGGACATTTTTTATTTTTGTATCTTATCGAAAATTACATAAATAATAATCTCTCATCTCTCCTAGTTTCCCATCCTTCTGGTTGTAATTCTTTTCGAAGATGTACAAGAATGATGATTTAATTAAGGGCTGAAAGATGAGACTAATTCCCTCACAAAAAAAAAAAAGATGACGATAATTTATGTTGTGTCGACAAAAAGTTCATGATAACGCACATCAGTATAGCACATCACGAAGCACCCCTGGCCTGGCTACAATTTCCATGAAGAAAATTTCAAATTGAATCTGCAAACAACTGTATACAATCAAAATACTCCGTATTACTAATAGATATCATTTATTCATATATATACACACATCCAACCATTAGAATGTACGGAATAAATACCTAAATTCAACTTAATTTGCAAGAAACTATCTCAGTGTATCGATATGAATCAATAAAGACCGGACCCGGTGTACAACATCGATGTTGGCATGCTATCGTCGTTGGTGGTAGGCGGTTGGGGTTGTCGGGAGTGGTGTGATTGAGTGGCTGAACGAATGAGAGATGGGAATGGGTTTGATCTTCGTATACATAGAAAGGGTATTTTCGTAACATGGCGGGCGATATTAGTAATGGGGAGGGCGGCGAATAACACCTTGGGCGTCCAAATTAAAGTCCTTAATATTCAAAGTACGAGTATTTAATTTCAGGGCATTCATCTCATTTTAATCCATAAAATGCTATTTCCTCAAACCCAAATTCCTACATACGGAGTACTCCGTATACCATAGGGGCCTCAGTTATTTATTTCGCACAGAGCCCCCGAAATTTGTGAGACAGCCCTGATTATAAAAGAGCGATCTTACTAGTTAATTTCACTTTTTTTCATGGAGTCGATGTGATGACATAAGTCATTATACTACTCCCTCCCTTTCGTTCATTTGTTTACGTTGAGTCGGGTTTTGTGAGGGGAACCCAGACTCAACGTAAACAACTGAATGAAATGGGGGGAGTAACTAGTATATGGATTTTTTGTCTAACACTACCTAATACAACGTACACTTTGTGAAACACTCCCTAATACATTTTTTTTTTGTCTAACACTACCTAATACAACGTATTTTTTGTCTAACACTACCATAAATGGTTTCCGGCCAAAAAGAAGTGAACTTTTTGGCTTGACCCGCTTATGCACGTGATCTTGGTTTCATTCGTAATACCAGCAATAAATCCCAAGTTAATGAGGGGCGGGGAGAGAAAAGGTCGGGGAAATATTATTCCTAGCTAGATGCAATTAAAATGGAGAGACGTAGAGGATTAATGAAACTAAAAAGAGAAAAATACCAGAAAAATGGGAGGGAAGCAAGTTTCGGGGGAAATTTTCGAAAAAAGTAGGGAGATGTGAAAGATCAATTATTTATAGATCGCGTGCACAAGCGGGTCAAGCCGGAATGTTGATCTTTTTGGCCGAAAATCATTTATGGTAGTGATAGACAAAAAATATGTTGTATTAGGTAGTGTTAGACAAAAAATAATGTATTAAGGAGTGTTTCACAAAAAAGACGTTGTATTAGCTAGTGTTAGACAAAAAATTCCTAGTATATAGTAAAAGTACTCTATAACAGTTGACTTGTTGCGTTGGAACTAAAGCTTGCTCCTTAACTATGTAAGAACTAAACCACGCACGTGCTGAGCCAACAACGAATACCATGTTGGGACCCCGTAACGGCCATTGAGAGAGAAAAGAAAAAAACAAGAGGTAAGAAAAGGAAGAAATAAGAAGAAAATGGAGGAGGAAGGTGATGAGGTAGTGTGTGGTAGGGCTGAGCAACGCCGGGTACCCGGGTGAATTAGTCGGAACCGGAACCGGAACCGGGAAGTACCGGTTCCAAAAATCTGGAACCGGAACCGGAACCGGCTCCAACGGTTCCCAACTATTTGGAATCGGAACCGGAACCGCCAATACCCGATTTAATTAAGGTTAATTGTAAAAGTAATTAAAAAAACATTACCAGCTTAGATTTATGCAAGAAAATCACATAAATTTGAATATTCAACCCAAAAATTAATTACTCAAATGAATTTGGAAATTTACCTAAATAAATTCAGATCTAAGAACTAAGCAAAATAAAAGGGATTTGGGGGCTGAATTAAGGATGTAATATGAGGTTTGGCGGGCATGACGGTACCGGGGACAGCGGCTGTGTAGTGGAGGTCGAAGGCGGCGGCATTGGCGACTTTGTAGCGAGGTGAAGCCATGGTGACTTGGTATGCCGTGTGTGTGCAAGTGAGGTGAGTGAGAGAGAGAGAGAGGAGGTAAAAGAAGGACTCAGAGATGAAAATAGAGGGAGGCATGTGAAAGTGGTGAAAAAGAATGGTCTCCTTACGTTAGTTTTAGGTTTTGAGGGATTTTTTTATATTTTTTTAATTTAAAACATAATTTTTTTTATATTAAAGCTAATATACCGGGTACCCGAACGGTTCCGGTTCCCAAACTTCACTACCCGGAACCGGAACCGTTGTAACCGGTTCCTTAGTATTGGTACCCGGAACCAGAACCGTCAATGCCGGTTCCGGAACCGGAATCGTCGGTTCCTAGCCGGTTCCAATTCCGGTTCCGAGTACCTTGTTCTTTTGCTCACCCCTAGTGTGTGGGGTGGGGCATGGTGACCTTTGATTTAGTGATACGAACATTTCGCGTAAATTAATTTCGTATCATATAAAGTGAATATCTTATATGACAAAGATAGTAATGTTTTTTCTGATAATTTAACCCCCCAAAAAAACTTGTGAAAAAGGATAAAGTACTAAAAAAGAGGAAGATAAAAAATGAAAAACTACAAA
Organism: Spergularia marina; assembly: GCA_963680865.1. Lineage (NCBI taxonomy): Eukaryota > Viridiplantae > Streptophyta > Magnoliopsida > Caryophyllales > Caryophyllaceae > Spergularia > Spergularia marina. The sequence goes on along the minus strand of OY804545.1, from coordinate 2,215,514 downwards.
ATGACCAAAACAGCCCTATTTGCAGTTTCATTTCCCCTTTTAGATTCATCCAAACCCCGACAGAAGCTATTAAGGTTTTCCCACATCCATTTTCTTTCTCCATTAACACAAAAATTAAACCTCACTTGCAGTTCAACTCGCAGATCGATCTCGTACCAGTTGACTTCTCATCTACCCTACTCAGCAACATCTTCTACACCGATCCACCGTGTATGCCCCTCAGGCCTCAACTTATTCTTCTTTGCTATTAATTTTTGTTTTTTAATTTACTTTGAATCTTAAAACCTTTTTTTTTTTTTTTTCACAGTCGTCCTTTGGTAGACTTGAGTATAAGCTAATCATGATTAACTTGAGTCCAAGAAAAATAGCTGTAACTAGTTCTGATCATGATTAAGTTTAGAGTATGTAATTAGTGATTATTATTAGTTGTAATTTAGGAGTATCATTAAGCTTATAATTTTAAATTTGTATGGTTGTTAGTTTTGGTGATTCATGATCTTTGTCGATCTTGTGGGATTATATATGCATGTGTTTACTATTTACTGTGGGAATAGGATATAAGTTATAGTGGGATTAGGAGCCTTGTAAGTTGTAACAAAAATAAAATAAAATCAGATAATCATTCAGAAAACTTAGATAGTGTAGGAGTATGAGTAGGTTGTATAGTCCTTATGTCTATGTATATATATATATAAACTGCAACCGCACTTTGACCTTAGAAACCAGCTCAAGGAAACTAGAAATATGGAGGAGGGCGATTTAAGAGTTTCAAGTAAAATCAACCACGGGTAAAGCTTTTTACCCTGCTTTTTTTTTTTTTTTTTTTTTTTTTACTTTCGTGAATGAGATTAACAATAATTAGAGTTCAACATAACAAGATTAAGTTCTCATGGTTCTAATATTTGATTATGTGCATCCTTGGCATGCTTTTGCTTTACAATTATGAACACATAACTATTGTGTTTTTTTTTTTTTTTTTTTTTTTTTGTTTGGTGAGGTTTCATGAAGTATGGTCGTATCACTCGTATGGAGTGTGTTAATTTCTTTCCTGACTAGATTAGAATTTAATACTTAATTGTATTGAGTCAAAGAGAAGAAGGATGTAAAACTAGGGGTCTGTTTGTTTGGCAACTTGTTCAGAACTACTTCTCAAAAACAGTTTTTTTTTTTTTTTCTGTGTTATGGCAGGGGCAAGTGCATGGACTACTCGGCTGTTATTCGGAAAGCTTATACGCACATACATTCGTGGAGTAAGCTTCAATCCATATTCCATACTCCAAAGAAACTCGATTTTTTCTCACTCCTTCCGAATGAAATTGTTGCGGATATTCTTTATAGACTACCCGCGGACACTGTGGTGGATTGTAAGCGGGTGTGCAAGAATTGGCACCACATTTTCACTTCACAGCACTTTGCTAAAACTCATCTTAAGAAGGCTAAGAAGAATGCGGTAAATTTATCCGTTTTTAAGCAGTGTGGTAAGAGACATTTCTTTGTCATGGAACGTGGCACGAAGGGGATAATAAGATTGGAGAGAGTGGACATCATAAATCCTGGTTTCAATTCATCTGTTTTCCTGCTTAGAGTTGTTGAATCGTTTAATGGATTGTTGCTTTTCGAATGCCACTCTGTTAGCGCACCTGGACCGTTATTTACGATCTCCAATCCCATCTCTAGAGAAGAAGCCCCCTTCATACCACCAGAAGAGGGTGATATGGATGATGAATTCTTCATGAAGTTAGCAAAAGAACAGAGAAATATATTTGGTTTCTTTTATGACCAAGTTACCGGTGAGTATAAGCTTCTGCTGTTTTTTAAATATGATGGGAATGTCACATACTATGTTTACGGCTGGAGGAGTAAGTCTGAGAAGACGTTATGTACCAACATTTTTTTCCCTACACGACAATACGATAACACGACTGTTGTGGTGGATCGTCTGGTATGTTGGAAGGTTGTTAATGAATTCAATGGAATGTATGTGAGCCATTGTTCAGAGTGCGTAATGATATTTAAGATGGACGATGAAACCTTGCATTGTGTTCCTCATCCGGAGACTATGAATTGCGAATGGAGACCATACGCTGTGAATCCGCATGAAAACATGCGCCTATTGAATTTGGATGGTGACTTAGGACTTGCGTTTTCTTTCGCAACTATAATCACTATATGGTCTTTACAGGATTCTGTCAACTTTGCTTGGGTGGTTCGCCATGTGATTGACTTTGGTCTAGAGCTGGAGAAGTACCCGGTTGTCCCTTCTCGTCCTCCATACGATGAATTTCTTACCGCAGAGGTGTTAAATATTGTTGATGGTGAATTAATTTTCTTGCTTCGCTCAAAAGGATTGTTCAGCCGAAATCTACAGTTCAAAACCGTGAACAAACTCACAATAGATGTTAAGGTAACAGGATCGTTGTCTCTTGAGATTTCAAGTGTATCGCATGTGAAGACTTTGATTTCACCCGAAGAAGCCTTTCCTATCTAATTGTTCGCTTTTTATTAGTTTGTGGAGCTTTCATCCATAAGTATCAAAAGCACAATTTCTAAATTCAGCTTCCATTACTTTCAAAGTAAGGCTACATTTTACAATTTAGGCAAAGCTGAGGGCGCTAATTACAATTTACCATTACCAAATGAGAATAACATTCCCCTCAATTTTTTTTTCTTTCTTTTTTTACAAATTTGTTAGCTTTGGTATGTGAGATCTATTCAAAGAAAACAAAACAAATTACATAAACGTATGGAACAATTAGTCAATTACCATTTAACTAGCCTATGAGCCATTATTAAGATTATGAACTTTTAAAATAGATGTTGCACTCAACAGTTGTCACTAACGTTCCTGTCGATTGTCCGAAAATCACAAAACCCAAAGAGTGAGTTACACTTTGATCATTTCCAAAAGGTGCTTTGCAAAGTAACTACAAACACCATACAAATCTTTTGTGTACTACCTTGCAAAACAAAAGGATGACTTTCAAACAAACAATGCCAAGAACTTAATGTAAGCTTCAAGCTACACCACACTTCTTACACTCAACTTTATCCCTTTACAAAATTTTCCCCTTCATTGAAAATTAAAATCATTCAAAATATAATGAAAAAAGTCTATCATGTCTGATTGGAGAAATTCTTTGTCATGTCTCCAAAAATAATTACATCACAAATTAAGGAAAACTAATTCACTTCAAGCTTGGGCTTTTTTCTCCCCACAGATATTCCAGGCTACAGTACAATCCTCGTAATAACAAAATCGGACTACAGGTAAAAGAGACAAAAGTCCACTGCAGAGCCCATGCCCACGCGATTAACCGTGATGCAAAGAAGACTAGATGAGCAAACAACAACAACAAACAACCACCACCACAACAGTCAGAATCGTAATCGACAACATAGGCATTCAAAGTTTTACAGTTAGATTAATGGAGATGATGGCGGTATAGTGGATCGACACAAGCACGCCTACAGATTGCAGTCACCCAAAAACCGAGATAAAGAAGAACGACGAGAAGATGGCCGCCAACTATCCCCTGACCCCAACGAATAAGGACACTTCTGAAGGTGTTTGTCTCAATTATATCATCAAGTGTTTGTTCTTGTTTATCCAGTTCCTCAGACTCTATTGCGTGGCTAATGACATCAACTTGTGCCATAAATGACCTACGATCCCTTAATCTTATGATAACAAGTCTGACACCCTCACACTTCAAATTAAGTCTTTCCTTGACTTTCAGGTTATTTCTAAGGGAAAGAATCCCCAGCCACGAAAATCCACTTAAAGATAACCCAAATATCACCCCCGACATAATAGTCACTAAATACACCCAAACCTTGTCCTTCCCGCAACCTACCTTTGGCGCTTCCGTATACAGTGTGTTATACGGAAATATGCTAAACCACAACCCAGCGACAAGTAATATGTCGCGTGCTGGGGCTGCGATTACACTCACAAGTGAAGCATTTTGAGTTTGGAGGTCTTTTACTTTAGTGTCAACTAGCATCAATTGCTCACGGTTTTCCTCAGGTGTCAAAGGCTTAATGTCAGTGGCAGGAACAAGTGTTGTACGAGCAATAAGTTTCTTACCGTAGTTTTGTTCACGCCACTGTCTCCACTTCTCAGCAGCAGCTTCTTTCGAGAGATTATCCAGCTCATTCAAAGGCGCTGTTCCCTTTAAGAGTTTGTACTTCTCAAACGAAACTCTGGTTTTCACAACTATTAGTTTCCTATGTTGTTGAAGTTCATGAATCAACCTTTCGAGTGGTTCCTTGAAGTCCTTGTGATCCACTTGCCCGTGAATAAGAGCATCAACAAGTAACTCAACCCCGGCAATTTTGGAGATGAGATCTTCTTCACAGGTACCCTGTAGATCTTCTAGCTTCTTCTTCATGGTAAGATTTTCACGCTTAATCTCTTGAATCTCAATTTCTAGCTCCTCCACCTTCAGGGACGATTCAAGGCGAGACCAAAATTCATCTCCAGAAGCTTCTGTCATTTGATCATCTACAGAAAAGAGATAAAAATTACACTAAGAAAGCTCCAACAGAATAAATTATCGTAATAATTTAGATCTCCAACTTTTCGTAATGAAAGCATGAAGTTTCAAGGGTTTTTGTAACGAATTATTGACCTCTAGGCTTAGGAAATGTACGGTTGTTAGGAACTGGCATATGATCCCTCACGTACTCGTACTCCACCTTTACCTGTGGAAGCCATGCATAAACAGAGGCAGAGTAAGACAAACACTAAGGCAGAAAAAATGATGATCGGCCTAAAAATGTATGCCCTTAAAGTATAAGTGATAAAAGATTTCACACCTTTGTAATGACACACATGTCAATGCAAATATATTTTCTACTTCCCAAATGATCAACAATTCCAGAGGTGATAGCCTTAGTGACCAGCTTAATTCCATCATCCCTCTGCACGTATACGAACAAAGAAAAACACAATTTAATATTTTTTTTTTTTTTTTTGAGATGTAAAAGGAGATCATCTTCAAGAACAGAATATGACATAAAAACTTCCTAGACCAAGTTTAAACACTGCTTACGGAAATTCCTCCATTGTGATCTGACTCAAAGACTGCCCATGCAGCACTGGAACCCGATCCCATAGTCGCAAAAGGAAGGGCATTAAATGAACCATGAGGACATATCTGTGCAGTAACATTATTAGATGTTTATCCCCAATACATAATTATGGCGTTCAATAGTAAAAGTTGACTGATACTCACACTATGCAGAAGGACATCAGTGCCATCAACACCACCAAGCATCAGAGCAGCAGAGAAGTGTCCCTGATGGCTGGACCACAATGAATGATTAGACTCCAGAAAAGTACAAGCAGGTACTATTGATGCCTGACGAGAGCTGCCAAGTTCCAACTGGGAACACACCATATCTGCAAGAACAAACAGATTGGTAAGGGCAAAAAGTGGTCTACCACACAAACCAGGTTGTAATAAAACATATACAATCATATTAATAGTCCTCAAGTGCCTACACGGCTACACATATACAACAACAGAGTCTAACCTTGAACAGATGCCAACTGAGAAGAGAAAATATTCCAGAAATCGCAAGCAATACCAGGGGACAGAGTTTATGTAAGGACAATGTCGATTAAAGAGTTGAAAGAGGACATGTAAGGACACATCACATTATCAATAACATGACTACAAAATAGAAGCCTTCAAACACTAACAGAACTCAATCTAGGGTCATTGCCCACAGAACTAGCATAAGGAGGGCTCTCTGCTGAATTAACATCCCTAAAAAAAACTACTATGAGTCTGTGACAATGAAAAATCTTACAGACTACATACTGCAGGTCAGGTCAAGCTTTTTACGCCACCTTAGCATCTTTATCATAGTTCTAAATCCTTTCCTTAGGGAGTCTTAAAAGGTGGGGGGGAGGTGTACATTATCCATATACAACTACAAGAGCCTTCCCACACCACAGAGTCCAAAGGTCACTTGTCTCGTCTTGTCGCTTATACACCCTTATCATGTTATCATAACACCCTTCTAAGTTCTAAGGGTTACATCCTGCTAACATTGTTCACGTTGCTCCTTAAATATGCCATCTCATGTCATCATACTATGCATCGGATGATAGACATTTCAACTTGTGCATTACTAAGTACTTGTACTCCATTCTTCATTCAAGTCAAACTGTGGTTACTGGTTAGCAATGGCACGATGTAATACGTTATCTCAGATGAATGTGTGGGTAGATCTCATCTTCACAAACAGCAACGAATTGATAAATCAAAGTTGAGCTTAGATTAAAATCACAAAGAAAGAGAGCTAAGAACACACTGGCTCAAACAAAGTACGGAGTACATACAATCCAACAAAAAAAATTGACAAGGAACTAACTGAAAGAAAAATATTGTGCGTAGGTCGGCATACTAGCTTGCTGCTCTAAATGAGAATCATGAGACAGGCATAAGAACATAAATTAATAAATCTTCACTAACATTTATGATTTATCCAGAAGGGATAATGGAAAGGGAAATGTACGGCACACCAAAAGGCGAGGCCAGCATTTACCTCTGAGTTCTTTTGCGTTATCTGCAATGCCTAGACCACAACAGTAGATGTTTGATGCCATGGAATGAAAATTTACGCACTCTTGGTCCGCAACAATGGGGCCTTCTGCTGTCGTACCAAAGCCAAGAATGATACCATCCTAGATAATTAACAGAGCTTTGTTAGCGGTACATCACAAATTGTTAATTATCCAACTACTGTCCACAAATGAAGTACTCCATATGAGACCTTCAGCCACACACTTGAATAACTACATTGTCAAAAGAGTGCCAACGACATTACAGTTTTACAAATTTCAACGAGGGCCTCATATAACCAAATTAGCAAACCAGATTTGAGATTTCTCACTCCCACATATATATAGTGCTCTTAAATCACAAACTACTCCACCAAGTACACTCAACGCAAGCTACAAACAATAAACAAAGCGCAATAAAAGGCACCAACTTTTCTTTTTTTGAAATGTAAATTGTATTAAAAAAAACATCAAGTAGCTATACTAGCCTTCAAACTTTTTCAATCATCGACAACATCATCAAAGTTTACAACTTTAACCACTCGTCAATTAAACAACAAAGTTTACAACTTTACACCACTCATCAACTAAACATCAAAGTTTACAACTTTACACCACTCGTCAATTAAACATCAAAGTTTACAACTTTACGCCACTCGTCAATTAAACATCAAAGTTTACAACTTTAACCACTCATCAATTAAACAACAAAGTTTACAACTTTACACCACTCATCAATTAAACATCAAAGTTTACAACTTTACGCCACTCGTCAATTAAACATCAAAGTTTACAACTTTAACCACTCGTCAATTGAACAACAAAGTTTACAACTTTACACCACTCATCAATTAAACAACAAAGTTTACAACTTTACACCACTCGTCAATTAAACATCAACTCGTAAATCAAACATCAAAGTTTACAACTTTAACCACTTGTCAATTAAACAACAAAGTTTACAACTTTACACCACTCGTCAATCAAACAACAAAGTTTACAACTTTACACCGCTCGTCAATCAAACAACAAAGCTCGCAATCTTATAATTATTCAGAAAACATGAATCAACAAGATTACCACTATTGATTATTGAACCCGGAAGAAAGACAAAAAAAATCGGACATTTACGAAATTACCTCAAAAACAACACCAACAATGATGCCCGTTTCGAGGAAAGCAGCAGGTTCATCCCTACAAACACTGCAACTCTTATCCGGCGGCGCTTCATCCACCATCTTTTCTCTGCAGTTTTACCACAGAATTAAACACAGTATATAATCATCTCTTGTATGTTTTGTTTATTTATTAGCTCAACTCTGTATAATTAACCCAAAGAAAAAAAAAAAATGAGAAATTCAGCGAAATTGATAGTATTAGAAATTATAAATTTTGGTGATAATTTTATTACCTCTGGAAGTCTGGATTGATAATTATATCAATAGTAAAGTTTCACGCTTTTTTTCCCTATTATTTTTTTACTGTGTATCGCAGAGGAGGGGAGAGAGAGAGAGAGAGAGAGATGGTTGCAGAGTGAAATGAGAGGTTCTCTAAAACATGACCTCACATTCAACGGCTAGATTACAACTGTACAGTCCTTGAGTTGAGATCCGACGGTAGGATTACAACCAGTACAGTCCTTGAGTTGAGATCCGACGGTAGGATTACAACCAGTACAGTGACACTGTTAATGCTGACAAAAATTAAACCATGTGCTAAGCATTAGACACAAGATTCTCCTGGAAGCTATACTCACTGTTTAGGTCAGTCAAAGCTTTGGGGGAAAAAGGGCACAGTGACGAGGCTGTGATCGAACGTGATGGATAAGAAAGAGGATGTTTGGACTCTGTGTAATCAGACGTTTGGGCCGATCTTTGTGTTTTCTGTTTGCTTAATTAGGCCCAAATATAGCTAAAGTTGGCATGTTCCTCCCCTTTCCTTGTTTTCAAAGTGAGTACGGTATTGACTATTGAGTACGTAATAAGTATAGTAATTAGGCCATGTTTGATACGACTTATTTGCAGTAGTATCATTCAGAACAGATTAAATCAGATCAGATCAGATCAGAATTGTTCAAATTTCTATCAATGTATTTGATCCATAACTGATACTAATTCGTTGAAATTCAATCAAAATTTCAACACATTCATATCACATCAGAGCAGTTCAGAGTCATTCAGACCAGATCAAATCAGTTCAGTTCAGAGTCATTTAGATCAGGTCAGATCAGTTCAGAAAGATGCAGCTCTATCAAACTGGGCCTTACTCTCTCTATTTCAATATATATGACGTTTACAAGTTACGAGTCAAGTTTTGACTTTCAATTTAAACTATTTTGTAAAAAATTATAAAAATTATACCATTATAGACCATGTAGTCAACACGTCTGTCCTGCGATGTCTGATATCCGGTCAAAATGTTCTGTGCGTTCGACGGATGAGTTCATCGGGCGAGGCGGCATAAATTGTCGTGATTATCAATTGAAAAATTAGATTCTTTGTAATTAACCGACATATTGTAACTATTCACTATATGTCTTGAATAGTTGATGAATTATATCCTTTTTTTTTTTTTTTTTTTTGGTTACTGATGAATTATATCCTTCACTCGTGATATTAGCGTTGTTGACAAATATGGTGGCGGTTGTGCGTGGCGAAGGTGGCGGTGGATAGAATCAATGAGAAGATTCTATGATATATAAATTTTACAGGGAATGGGTGATTAATGAAAGATAGTGTATGTTATTAAGGAATCAACGGTATAACAGGTAAAAGCTAGAAAAAAAAGTAGGCGACATTAGTAAAATAAGGACGACGAATAACTCTTCACTTCTAGATACCATTTCAAATTTTTCATATGACCGGCGATCAGTGGCAGTTTTTTTTGGGGGGGGGGAGGGAGTTGTACATTTTGTTGTAAATGTTCTAGAAAAAAATAACTAAAATCTTCGGAATTGTAACAATTGGTCCTTCCTATCTTCTAAAATTAAGTTCCACCTAATCCAACTTTTAATCTTGGTTTCGCCTTATATATCCCACTCTCTTACATACACTCCATGGGAATAATTAGGGAATGAAACTATCTCACTCATTCTTATCCCTGCAATTCTCACCTCACTTGCGAAAGTAAAAGAGGGGGCTAATCCGATACGTTAAAGGATTTTCCTAACTTGTGCCCATAAAACACATGATAAAATTCTGTTTCATTCTTTAATTAGGTGATGTTCTATTGAATTAATCAACAATATTCCATAAATTAGAGTTGTTTAGTTAGCCAAATTCATGGAAAAAGAGCTTTCATGGGAAATCCCAATTCCTACAAAATGGAGGAATTGGTTTACCTAACCCCTTACTTTCTCGTAATTGGCAATTCCTACATGAATTTACTTCCTACATCTAACCAAACAACTCTGAGAAATTGACATGAATTATAAATTAAATCCCAATTCCGACAAAATGGAGGAATTGGTTTACCTAACCCCTTACTTTCTCGTAATTGGCAATTGCTACATGAATTTACTTCCTACATCTAACCAAACAACTCAGAGAAATTGACATGAATTATAAATTTATAGAAAGTGAAATTGCATGGAAATTCTCATATGCCACCTGACGACCACTTAAAATAAGCAAACTTTCGGGAAAATGAGCACTCATGTATGTACAATAAGAAGGAAACTCAATCACCAACATTAACCAGCAAAGTCAATTTAATATAAAACAAACGAGTTTTCTAACGTATGTTCAACTGGCACATGGTAAGAGTCTATTTGTTTACCTAATTAAATGAGATTCTCACTTGAAAAAACAAAATATGTAATCTCATTGATGAATTGAGAAGAAAAGCACTTCAATAAAGAAACAGATAGGCACACGTTAGAAAAAGATCGTAAAACAAATAGTAACATCAGAAAAAGTAAACTTAGGAGAGAGAAGAAACGTATGTTTGGAAGTTGAAACTTGGGTATTCAATTTCAGCAGCGTCGAAGTGGAGAGAGACATGGAATGATCGTTCTACCCCTGTTGTTAGAATGACAGCTGCTGTCAAAATTTCGCATCTTGGGATTATAAAATGATATTATGGGTCTGAGTGTCTGACTGAGTGACTGGCCTTTAGCCCTTTAGCAAGAGAAAACACTACTACATTAATGACATATTGTAACACCCCAAAATCGTTACATTAGACCCAAAAAACCGTTACATTAGACCTAAGGTAACGCTACGGGCCGTTGCAATTACCCGCGCTGCGTTAGGCCTAACGTAACGCTTTTTTATATCTATGGTAACGCATATGGTTTCCCAAAAGATAGCGTTACCTTAGCTTATAAACACCGTTGTAATATGTACCCCAAATGCAACGAATAGGCCGGGCTAAGGGAACGCTTCTTACCTTCAAATTCACCCATTTCAAGCTAATGCAACGCCATGTGTTATATATGGTCATTTAGCCGGTTTTGCAATAATAATGATAATTAATATTAATACAAATAAAAATAATTCATTAGGCTATGTGGGATTCGAACCCACACATTTTGTGCAAAATTTGCACATAGCTCTACCATTAAGCTAATAGCCTCTTAACAATATTAACTTTTACTTTTTAGGGGACTCTTAACAATATAACTATAAACTCATTATTAGCTATTAACAAGTTCTTCAAATTTAAAGATAAGGTAATGGAAAAGTAAAGTAATTAATAAGATGTCCAAAACTAACATTTGAAGATTTCAATCACACTACAGCCAATGGAAAGTGTAAAGAAAAGAGTTAGAGATGAAGGGCTATATAAGAATCCACTAAGTAATATCAAGCTAGGAAATAATTAATCTGGTGGAGGACGCTAGAGCGAGGTGAAATGCAAGCATGTTACAGAAACACTTGACTCTCACATACTCAAGGAAGCAAAATCTCAATTTGTTCCTCCTATAAACTCAAGTTCCGTGTTCAATTGGACTGCATTCTCATATTGGCCTTATGAACTTAAGCGAGTGATGAACGACAAGTGATAGTATACAATAATCATATTCATTTGCATCACCAATACGAACATTGATCATATCATTATCTCTTAGACAAAATTTTCTCATAACATTTAATAAAGATCACTATATCATTGTTCAAACAAAAATATACTAAGAAAGAACGAAATGGGTCTCGCTCGATTTAATTAAGTTAGATTGATCATATCAATATGTTTAGCATCAGTGTCTTCACTGCAAAAAGATAAAAAGAAATTTTTGTACCAAGGGTAGAAAGTGAGAAACAAGAAGAAACTTCATAAGTTCTAACCTCGTGCTTTAAGTCAGGATGCACAATACCCCCGAGATGGCATCATGATATAACATAGAAAACTTGTTTGGCTAGCCTTTGCATATTTGTGTGCGTACTTTCACCTCTGCAATTAAGAAGTCATTTTAGTCACTTTAATAGTTCAGTGTGATAACACCAGAGAGATAAGGTCCAACATACACGCATGTATGACATAACGAGTTTGACCAAATTCGAATACATTTAATATAATAATTATAATTAAGTCATAGTGATAGAAAGCATTAAAATGTAAAGAACAAATAAATGACACTTTGGGATTTTACGGCTCAATGCACTAACATGGTACAAGAAAGAAGCTTTGCTAAGTGATTCTTGATTTGAGACAACTAGAAAGCCATTTGTGGTGTGAGACAGTTAAACAGCAAAACATAACCTTTGAGACATTAACATTTACAAAAATTAAACGTACTTTTGAACGGGACATGAATCTGATAAGAAATTACTTTTGAAGTACTAACATGTTAACTATCAGCCATCAACAACTAAGGTGGTATTTATAAAGTCAGCCAGCAAAAAAAGAAGTCTTTTAACCAAGAGTTAAGTCGTCAACTATGAACAGAGAAGAATCAACACTGCAACAATACCCCGGGAAAATGGTCTAAACTCTCTAAAGAAAACAACAGCTAACATGTACATTACCCATGTTGCCAGTCACAATTAGAAAACTATCAGACCAACAAACCAGTTCACAAATTCCCAATGAAGACCACCCAGTAATCAGCAATACAACAGTAAAGAACGTGCGCTAAAGAGAAGCTTTCTTAATCCCACCTTGATCATACTCTCACATATGCAATACAACATGCTCATAGCAAAGACCACATAACCACATTGATAGTACTCGAACAAAATGACTTAAAAAAACTACCAGCATTACATAAGCAAGTGACAAATCGGCCCAATTAAGGAGGTCAAGATAAATCTTCGGATTGAGCTTGGGAGTGTTTGCAATTGCAACACTCTTTGTACTATAATTTTTTTATTATCAATGATAATAACTTACATTTTCCCAAAAAAAAAAAAAAAAAAAAAAAAAAAAAAAAAAAGGAGGTCAAGATAGCATCGAAAATCCTTAAACGTCACCATATAACATTTATATCCTCTGCAAATGTAACCTAAGCTATCACTACATTAGTGTCTCAAGCTTTGAATATTAAAGTTTGAACTTACTTGATGAGACGAAGTACAATGGAGCTACCACAGCTAGCAAATATCAACAAGCAACAAAAATAAACTATCTCAAAATTTGCCTAAAATTAAATTGCCACTTCAAAGAGACTTTAAACCGAAAATTTGATAAGTTATTCCATTGTCTCCAACTAATATAACTAAGGAGTTTCGGTAATAGATAGTCATTTGATTACCAATAAAGATACAATTACGAAGCACACAAGCGCCACTTTCCTAGCTAACAAAAAGTGTAACCTATTCCAAGGGATACGGAAATTAAATCATATCCATTCTCATTTGAGTCACTCTTGGCAACATGATGCCAACAATAGTCCAAGATAATAATGTAAGAAGAAACATTTTGATTAGAAACTAACATAAAAAACCACTCCTTTTGGTTCAAGAAAACATGTTGACCAAGAGTCTAAAAAACCACCATCCAAACAACAAATCATCTCGTTAGTGGGTTTCTACAGCCAATATCTAGCATAAACGACGAATCTAAATCTCATGTACGTAATAATATACCCACAACAAACCTAATTTGATAGAGTATATAAGACATACCATATTTTCAGTAACTCTTTGCTCATTAATTCGATAGCTCAGTGTAGTTATTCGACACATTATTACTGATTGAAAAAAAAAAGTCACACCCAATTGGCTTGAATTAACGACAACCAGGAGAGTGCAATAAAAACTCTGAAGAAATTGCTTGAAATCAAACAATAATGTATATTAAACCCTAAGAAATTGCTTGAGTATATACTTTGTGTATGAAACATTGGCGGAAAAACTTCTCTTCGAAACAAAACTGAATCTGCTGACCTCCACCCACCCCCTCTCAACTCACTCATTATGTTCAACTCCTAAAATAAAACTATGTATGGAATTAAGAATACCAAGCTTAGAAGAGTGCACATACACAGCAATTGAATCAATAAAAAACCAATTACTTTTGGAATTAAACCACCAAACACTCAAAAGAACAAAGAGAAAACTAAAGAGGAAGAATCAGGGAATAAGTGAAGTCGAGAGGAAGACATAAAGCATTAGTAATCAGGAATTTAAATCAAAAGTCTAAACCCACTTTTCAAAACCCTAGAAATTTCAATTTATTACCATTATCAAAAAACTGATTGCTAGAGTTGCTGTGAGATTAAAACACCAAAAAATTAAGCAATTAAAAATCATAAACAGAGAAAATGTATAAAATCGAGCCCCAGATTTAAAGAATCCAAAATTTGAGATTGCAATCATTTACCTTATTATCGCAACCCGAGTTTAAGCTCGGAGGAGAAGAGGAAGAAGAAGAAGAAGAAGAAGAACGGCGTGGTGAGAAGCAGGCGAGAGATGGCAATCGGAGAGAGAGATAGAAGGATGAGCGATTGGGAGGAGCAGATGATGAGACACACAAGAGAGAAAGAGATCAGAGAGAGAAAGAGAAAGAGAAGAGGTTGTAGTGTTGATTAGGATTGAAATTTCCTTTTTTTTTTTTTATTATTATTTTCCATGAAGCGTTGCATTTGTTGGGGATAAGGCAACAGTGAATCACCTAAGGCAACGGTTCTTCCAAGTACCATTGCATTAGGTCAATTTACAGTGTGTTTTTTTCTTAAGCATTACAATAGCATATCAAACGCAACGGTTGTTCTAGGTACCGTTACATTAGGCCAACTTATAGTGTTACATTTGCTCATTTTTGTGGTAGTGAAATATGGGAATAGTATAATAAGTAGAGCATTATTGGAAATTTGTATAAAGTAATTGGGAAAAGCGATGCTACAATCGATAGCCTATTTTTCCTTTTGAGATAATAATCTCTCAGATTTATTTATTTTGTTATTTGTTACCTCAAGAAAACAAAAACAAAAATCTATTTATTATTTGTTTTTGTTAATGTTGTTGGGATCAAATTCGTTTGTCACATGTATTATAAACAGAGCCGGCTATTAGCCGTGCAGGCCGTGCGCCCTTACAAAGCCCGCTTAATTTTAGGGCCAATATTATTTGTTCCTAAATAACATGCAGAACTGGGTAGCCCACTTGTAAAGTAGGCAATTTATGTGTCTTGTGTATAGAATACTTGGGTTCGAATCCCTGCTGGGACATTTTTTATTTTTGTATCTTATCGAAAATTACATAAATAATAATCTCTCATCTCTCCTAGTTTCCCATCCTTCTGGTTGTAATTCTTTTCGAAGATGTACAAGAATGATGATTTAATTAAGGGCTGAAAGATGAGACTAATTCCCTCACAAAAAAAAAAAAGATGACGATAATTTATGTTGTGTCGACAAAAAGTTCATGATAACGCACATCAGTATAGCACATCACGAAGCACCCCTGGCCTGGCTACAATTTCCATGAAGAAAATTTCAAATTGAATCTGCAAACAACTGTATACAATCAAAATACTCCGTATTACTAATAGATATCATTTATTCATATATATACACACATCCAACCATTAGAATGTACGGAATAAATACCTAAATTCAACTTAATTTGCAAGAAACTATCTCAGTGTATCGATATGAATCAATAAAGACCGGACCCGGTGTACAACATCGATGTTGGCATGCTATCGTCGTTGGTGGTAGGCGGTTGGGGTTGTCGGGAGTGGTGTGATTGAGTGGCTGAACGAATGAGAGATGGGAATGGGTTTGATCTTCGTATACATAGAAAGGGTATTTTCGTAACATGGCGGGCGATATTAGTAATGGGGAGGGCGGCGAATAACACCTTGGGCGTCCAAATTAAAGTCCTTAATATTCAAAGTACGAGTATTTAATTTCAGGGCATTCATCTCATTTTAATCCATAAAATGCTATTTCCTCAAACCCAAATTCCTACATACGGAGTACTCCGTATACCATAGGGGCCTCAGTTATTTATTTCGCACAGAGCCCCCGAAATTTGTGAGACAGCCCTGATTATAAAAGAGCGATCTTACTAGTTAATTTCACTTTTTTTCATGGAGTCGATGTGATGACATAAGTCATTATACTACTCCCTCCCTTTCGTTCATTTGTTTACGTTGAGTCGGGTTTTGTGAGGGGAACCCAGACTCAACGTAAACAACTGAATGAAATGGGGGGAGTAACTAGTATATGGATTTTTTGTCTAACACTACCTAATACAACGTACACTTTGTGAAACACTCCCTAATACATTTTTTTTTTGTCTAACACTACCTAATACAACGTATTTTTTGTCTAACACTACCATAAATGGTTTCCGGCCAAAAAGAAGTGAACTTTTTGGCTTGACCCGCTTATGCACGTGATCTTGGTTTCATTCGTAATACCAGCAATAAATCCCAAGTTAATGAGGGGCGGGGAGAGAAAAGGTCGGGGAAATATTATTCCTAGCTAGATGCAATTAAAATGGAGAGACGTAGAGGATTAATGAAACTAAAAAGAGAAAAATACCAGAAAAATGGGAGGGAAGCAAGTTTCGGGGGAAATTTTCGAAAAAAGTAGGGAGATGTGAAAGATCAATTATTTATAGATCGCGTGCACAAGCGGGTCAAGCCGGAATGTTGATCTTTTTGGCCGAAAATCATTTATGGTAGTGATAGACAAAAAATATGTTGTATTAGGTAGTGTTAGACAAAAAATAATGTATTAAGGAGTGTTTCACAAAAAAGACGTTGTATTAGCTAGTGTTAGACAAAAAATTCCTAGTATATAGTAAAAGTACTCTATAACAGTTGACTTGTTGCGTTGGAACTAAAGCTTGCTCCTTAACTATGTAAGAACTAAACCACGCACGTGCTGAGCCAACAACGAATACCATGTTGGGACCCCGTAACGGCCATTGAGAGAGAAAAGAAAAAAACAAGAGGTAAGAAAAGGAAGAAATAAGAAGAAAATGGAGGAGGAAGGTGATGAGGTAGTGTGTGGTAGGGCTGAGCAACGCCGGGTACCCGGGTGAATTAGTCGGAACCGGAACCGGAACCGGGAAGTACCGGTTCCAAAAATCTGGAACCGGAACCGGAACCGGCTCCAACGGTTCCCAACTATTTGGAATCGGAACCGGAACCGCCAATACCCGATTTAATTAAGGTTAATTGTAAAAGTAATTAAAAAAACATTACCAGCTTAGATTTATGCAAGAAAATCACATAAATTTGAATATTCAACCCAAAAATTAATTACTCAAATGAATTTGGAAATTTACCTAAATAAATTCAGATCTAAGAACTAAGCAAAATAAAAGGGATTTGGGGGCTGAATTAAGGATGTAATATGAGGTTTGGCGGGCATGACGGTACCGGGGACAGCGGCTGTGTAGTGGAGGTCGAAGGCGGCGGCATTGGCGACTTTGTAGCGAGGTGAAGCCATGGTGACTTGGTATGCCGTGTGTGTGCAAGTGAGGTGAGTGAGAGAGAGAGAGAGGAGGTAAAAGAAGGACTCAGAGATGAAAATAGAGGGAGGCATGTGAAAGTGGTGAAAAAGAATGGTCTCCTTACGTTAGTTTTAGGTTTTGAGGGATTTTTTTATATTTTTTTAATTTAAAACATAATTTTTTTTATATTAAAGCTAATATACCGGGTACCCGAACGGTTCCGGTTCCCAAACTTCACTACCCGGAACCGGAACCGTTGTAACCGGTTCCTTAGTATTGGTACCCGGAACCAGAACCGTCAATGCCGGTTCCGGAACCGGAATCGTCGGTTCCTAGCCGGTTCCAATTCCGGTTCCGAGTACCTTGTTCTTTTGCTCACCCCTAGTGTGTGGGGTGGGGCATGGTGACCTTTGATTTAGTGATACGAACATTTCGCGTAAATTAATTTCGTATCATATAAAGTGAATATCTTATATGACAAAGATAGTAATGTTTTTTCTGATAATTTAACCCCCCAAAAAAACTTGTGAAAAAGGATAAAGTACTAAAAAAGAGGAAGATAAAAAATGAAAAACTACAAAATGACCAAAACAGCCCTATTTGCAGTTTCATTTCCCCTTTTAGATTCATCCAAACCCCGACAGAAGCTATTAAGGTTTTCCCACATCCATTTTCTTTCTCCATTAACACAAAAATTAAACCTCACTTGCAGTTCAACTCGCAGATCGATCTCGTACCAGTTGACTTCTCATCTACCCTACTCAGCAACATCTTCTACACCGATCCACCGTGTATGCCCCTCAGGCCTCAACTTATTCTTCTTTGCTATTAATTTTTGTTTTTTAATTTACTTTGAATCTTAAAACCTTTTTTTTTTTTTTTTCACAGTCGTCCTTTGGTAGACTTGAGTATAAGCTAATCATGATTAACTTGAGTCCAAGAAAAATAGCTGTAACTAGTTCTGATCATGATTAAGTTTAGAGTATGTAATTAGTGATTATTATTAGTTGTAATTTAGGAGTATCATTAAGCTTATAATTTTAAATTTGTATGGTTGTTAGTTTTGGTGATTCATGATCTTTGTCGATCTTGTGGGATTATATATGCATGTGTTTACTATTTACTGTGGGAATAGGATATAAGTTATAGTGGGATTAGGAGCCTTGTAAGTTGTAACAAAAATAAAATAAAATCAGATAATCATTCAGAAAACTTAGATAGTGTAGGAGTATGAGTAGGTTGTATAGTCCTTATGTCTATGTATATATATATATAAACTGCAACCGCACTTTGACCTTAGAAACCAGCTCAAGGAAACTAGAAATATGGAGGAGGGCGATTTAAGAGTTTCAAGTAAAATCAACCACGGGTAAAGCTTTTTACCCTGCTTTTTTTTTTTTTTTTTTTTTTTTTACTTTCGTGAATGAGATTAACAATAATTAGAGTTCAACATAACAAGATTAAGTTCTCATGGTTCTAATATTTGATTATGTGCATCCTTGGCATGCTTTTGCTTTACAATTATGAACACATAACTATTGTGTTTTTTTTTTTTTTTTTTTTTTTTTGTTTGGTGAGGTTTCATGAAGTATGGTCGTATCACTCGTATGGAGTGTGTTAATTTCTTTCCTGACTAGATTAGAATTTAATACTTAATTGTATTGAGTCAAAGAGAAGAAGGATGTAAAACTAGGGGTCTGTTTGTTTGGCAACTTGTTCAGAACTACTTCTCAAAAACAGTTTTTTTTTTTTTTTCTGTGTTATGGCAGGGGCAAGTGCATGGACTACTCGGCTGTTATTCGGAAAGCTTATACGCACATACATTCGTGGAGTAAGCTTCAATCCATATTCCATACTCCAAAGAAACTCGATTTTTTCTCACTCCTTCCGAATGAAATTGTTGCGGATATTCTTTATAGACTACCCGCGGACACTGTGGTGGATTGTAAGCGGGTGTGCAAGAATTGGCACCACATTTTCACTTCACAGCACTTTGCTAAAACTCATCTTAAGAAGGCTAAGAAGAATGCGGTAAATTTATCCGTTTTTAAGCAGTGTGGTAAGAGACATTTCTTTGTCATGGAACGTGGCACGAAGGGGATAATAAGATTGGAGAGAGTGGACATCATAAATCCTGGTTTCAATTCATCTGTTTTCCTGCTTAGAGTTGTTGAATCGTTTAATGGATTGTTGCTTTTCGAATGCCACTCTGTTAGCGCACCTGGACCGTTATTTACGATCTCCAATCCCATCTCTAGAGAAGAAGCCCCCTTCATACCACCAGAAGAGGGTGATATGGATGATGAATTCTTCATGAAGTTAGCAAAAGAACAGAGAAATATATTTGGTTTCTTTTATGACCAAGTTACCGGTGAGTATAAGCTTCTGCTGTTTTTTAAATATGATGGGAATGTCACATACTATGTTTACGGCTGGAGGAGTAAGTCTGAGAAGACGTTATGTACCAACATTTTTTTCCCTACACGACAATACGATAACACGACTGTTGTGGTGGATCGTCTGGTATGTTGGAAGGTTGTTAATGAATTCAATGGAATGTATGTGAGCCATTGTTCAGAGTGCGTAATGATATTTAAGATGGACGATGAAACCTTGCATTGTGTTCCTCATCCGGAGACTATGAATTGCGAATGGAGACCATACGCTGTGAATCCGCATGAAAACATGCGCCTATTGAATTTGGATGGTGACTTAGGACTTGCGTTTTCTTTCGCAACTATAATCACTATATGGTCTTTACAGGATTCTGTCAACTTTGCTTGGGTGGTTCGCCATGTGATTGACTTTGGTCTAGAGCTGGAGAAGTACCCGGTTGTCCCTTCTCGTCCTCCATACGATGAATTTCTTACCGCAGAGGTGTTAAATATTGTTGATGGTGAATTAATTTTCTTGCTTCGCTCAAAAGGATTGTTCAGCCGAAATCTACAGTTCAAAACCGTGAACAAACTCACAATAGATGTTAAGGTAACAGGATCGTTGTCTCTTGAGATTTCAAGTGTATCGCATGTGAAGACTTTGATTTCACCCGAAGAAGCCTTTCCTATCTAATTGTTCGCTTTTTATTAGTTTGTGGAGCTTTCATCCATAAGTATCAAAAGCACAATTTCTAAATTCAGCTTCCATTACTTTCAAAGTAAGGCTACATTTTACAATTTAGGCAAAGCTGAGGGCGCTAATTACAATTTACCATTACCAAATGAGAATAACATTCCCCTCAATTTTTTTTTCTTTCTTTTTTTACAAATTTGTTAGCTTTGGTATGTGAGATCTATTCAAAGAAAACAAAACAAATTACATAAACGTATGGAACAATTAGTCAATTACCATTTAACTAGCCTATGAGCCATTATTAAGATTATGAACTTTTAAAATAGATGTTGCACTCAACAGTTGTCACTAACGTTCCTGTCGATTGTCCGAAAATCACAAAACCCAAAGAGTGAGTTACACTTTGATCATTTCCAAAAGGTGCTTTGCAAAGTAACTACAAACACCATACAAATCTTTTGTGTACTACCTTGCAAAACAAAAGGATGACTTTCAAACAAACAATGCCAAGAACTTAATGTAAGCTTCAAGCTACACCACACTTCTTACACTCAACTTTATCCCTTTACAAAATTTTCCCCTTCATTGAAAATTAAAATCATTCAAAATATAATGAAAAAAGTCTATCATGTCTGATTGGAGAAATTCTTTGTCATGTCTCCAAAAATAATTACATCACAAATTAAGGAAAACTAATTCACTTCAAGCTTGGGCTTTTTTCTCCCCACAGATATTCCAGGCTACAGTACAATCCTCGTAATAACAAAATCGGACTACAGGTAAAAGAGACAAAAGTCCACTGCAGAGCCCATGCCCACGCGATTAACCGTGATGCAAAGAAGACTAGATGAGCAAACAACAACAACAAACAACCACCACCACAACAGTCAGAATCGTAATCGACAACATAGGCATTCAAAGTTTTACAGTTAGATTAATGGAGATGATGGCGGTATAGTGGATCGACACAAGCACGCCTACAGATTGCAGTCACCCAAAAACCGAGATAAAGAAGAACGACGAGAAGATGGCCGCCAACTATCCCCTGACCCCAACGAATAAGGACACTTCTGAAGGTGTTTGTCTCAATTATATCATCAAGTGTTTGTTCTTGTTTATCCAGTTCCTCAGACTCTATTGCGTGGCTAATGACATCAACTTGTGCCATAAATGACCTACGATCCCTTAATCTTATGATAACAAGTCTGACACCCTCACACTTCAAATTAAGTCTTTCCTTGACTTTCAGGTTATTTCTAAGGGAAAGAATCCCCAGCCACGAAAATCCACTTAAAGATAACCCAAATATCACCCCCGACATAATAGTCACTAAATACACCCAAACCTTGTCCTTCCCGCAACCTACCTTTGGCGCTTCCGTATACAGTGTGTTATACGGAAATATGCTAAACCACAACCCAGCGACAAGTAATATGTCGCGTGCTGGGGCTGCGATTACACTCACAAGTGAAGCATTTTGAGTTTGGAGGTCTTTTACTTTAGTGTCAACTAGCATCAATTGCTCACGGTTTTCCTCAGGTGTCAAAGGCTTAATGTCAGTGGCAGGAACAAGTGTTGTACGAGCAATAAGTTTCTTACCGTAGTTTTGTTCACGCCACTGTCTCCACTTCTCAGCAGCAGCTTCTTTCGAGAGATTATCCAGCTCATTCAAAGGCGCTGTTCCCTTTAAGAGTTTGTACTTCTCAAACGAAACTCTGGTTTTCACAACTATTAGTTTCCTATGTTGTTGAAGTTCATGAATCAACCTTTCGAGTGGTTCCTTGAAGTCCTTGTGATCCACTTGCCCGTGAATAAGAGCATCAACAAGTAACTCAACCCCGGCAATTTTGGAGATGAGATCTTCTTCACAGGTACCCTGTAGATCTTCTAGCTTCTTCTTCATGGTAAGATTTTCACGCTTAATCTCTTGAATCTCAATTTCTAGCTCCTCCACCTTCAGGGACGATTCAAGGCGAGACCAAAATTCATCTCCAGAAGCTTCTGTCATTTGATCATCTACAGAAAAGAGATAAAAATTACACTAAGAAAGCTCCAACAGAATAAATTATCGTAATAATTTAGATCTCCAACTTTTCGTAATGAAAGCATGAAGTTTCAAGGGTTTTTGTAACGAATTATTGACCTCTAGGCTTAGGAAATGTACGGTTGTTAGGAACTGGCATATGATCCCTCACGTACTCGTACTCCACCTTTACCTGTGGAAGCCATGCATAAACAGAGGCAGAGTAAGACAAACACTAAGGCAGAAAAAATGATGATCGGCCTAAAAATGTATGCCCTTAAAGTATAAGTGATAAAAGATTTCACACCTTTGTAATGACACACATGTCAATGCAAATATATTTTCTACTTCCCAAATGATCAACAATTCCAGAGGTGATAGCCTTAGTGACCAGCTTAATTCCATCATCCCTCTGCACGTATACGAACAAAGAAAAACACAATTTAATATTTTTTTTTTTTTTTTTTGAGATGTAAAAGGAGATCATCTTCAAGAACAGAATATGACATAAAAACTTCCTAGACCAAGTTTAAACACTGCTTACGGAAATTCCTCCATTGTGATCTGACTCAAAGACTGCCCATGCAGCACTGGAACCCGATCCCATAG
The DNA here is from genome assembly GCA_963680865.1 of Spergularia marina. Classification (NCBI taxonomy): domain Eukaryota; kingdom Viridiplantae; phylum Streptophyta; class Magnoliopsida; order Caryophyllales; family Caryophyllaceae; genus Spergularia; species Spergularia marina. Next base: position 2,192,386 of record OY804545.1, on the reverse strand, counting down.
TCGCAAAAGGAAGGGCATTAAATGAACCATGAGGACATATCTGTGCAGTAACATTATTAGATGTTTATCCCCAATACATAATTATGGCGTTCAATAGTAAAAGTTGACTGATACTCACACTATGCAGAAGGACATCAGTGCCATCAACACCACCAAGCATCAGAGCAGCAGAGAAGTGTCCCTGATGGCTGGACCACAATGAATGATTAGACTCCAGAAAAGTACAAGCAGGTACTATTGATGCCTGACGAGAGCTGCCAAGTTCCAACTGGGAACACACCATATCTGCAAGAACAAACAGATTGGTAAGGGCAAAAAGTGGTCTACCACACAAACCAGGTTGTAATAAAACATATACAATCATATTAATAGTCCTCAAGTGCCTACACGGCTACACATATACAACAACAGAGTCTAACCTTGAACAGATGCCAACTGAGAAGAGAAAATATTCCAGAAATCGCAAGCAATACCAGGGGACAGAGTTTATGTAAGGACAATGTCGATTAAAGAGTTGAAAGAGGACATGTAAGGACACATCACATTATCAATAACATGACTACAAAATCGAAGCCTTCAAACACTAACAGAACTCAATCTAGGGTCATTGCCCACAGAACTAGCATAAGGAGGGCTCTCTGCTGAATTAACATCCCTAAAAAAAACTACTATGAGTCTGTGACAATGAAAAATCTTACAGACTACATACTGCAGGTCAGGTCAAGCTTTTTACGCCACCTTAGCATCTTTATCATAGTTCTAAATCCTTTCCTTAGGGAGTCTTAAAAGGTGGGGGGGAGGTGTACATTATCCATATACAACTACAAGAGCCTTCCCACACCACAGAGTCCAAAGGTCACTTGTCTCGTCTTGTCGCTTATACACCCTTATCATGTTATCATAACACCCTTCTAAGTTCTAAGGGTTACATCCTGCTAACATTGTTCACGTTGCTCCTTAAATATGCCATCTCATGTCATCATACTATGCATCGGATGATAGACATTTCAACTTGTGCATTACTAAGTACTTGTACTCCATTCTTCATTCAAGTCAAACTGTGGTTACTGGTTAGCAATGGCACGATGTAATACGTTATCTCAGATGAATGTGTGGGTAGATCTCATCTTCACAAACAGCAACGAATTGATAAATCAAAGTTGAGCTTAGATTAAAATCACAAAGAAAGAGAGCTAAGAACACACTGGCTCAAACAAAGTACGGAGTACATACAATCCAACAAAAAAAATTGACAAGGAACTAACTGAAAGAAAAATATTGTGCGTAGGTCGGCATACTAGCTTGCTGCTCTAAATGAGAATCATGAGACAGGCATAAGAACATAAATTAATAAATCTTCACTAACATTTATGATTTATCCAGAAGGGATAATGGAAAGGGAAATGTACGGCACACCAAAAGGCGAGGCCAGCATTTACCTCTGAGTTCTTTTGCGTTATCTGCAATGCCTAGACCACAACAGTAGATGTTTGATGCCATGGAATGAAAATTTACGCACTCTTGGTCCGCAACAATGGGGCCTTCTGCTGTCGTACCAAAGCCAAGAATGATACCATCCTAGATAATTAACAGAGCTTTGTTAGCGGTACATCACAAATTGTTAATTATCCAACTACTGTCCACAAATGAAGTACTCCATATGAGACCTTCAGTCACACACTTGAATAACTACATTGTCAAAAGAGTGCCAACGACATTACAGTTTTACAAATTTCAACGAGGGCCTCATATAACCAAATTAGCAAACCAGATTTGAGATTTCTCACTCCCACATATATATAGTGCTCTTAAATCACAAACTACTCCACCAAGTACACTCAACGCAAGCTACAAACAATAAACAAAGCGCAATAAAAGGCACCAACTTTTCTTTTTTTGAAATGTAAATTGTATTAAAAAAAACATCAAGTAGCTATACTAGCCTTCAAACTTTTTCAATCATCGACAACATCATCAAAGTTTACAACTTTAACCACTCGTCAATTAAACAACAAAGTTTACAACTTTACACCACTCATCAACTAAACATCAAAGTTTACAACTTTACACCACTCGTCAATTAAACATCAAAGTTTACAACTTTACGCCACTCGTCAATTAAACATCAAAGTTTACAACTTTAACCACTCATCAATTAAACAACAAAGTTTACAACTTTACACCACTCATCAATTAAACATCAAAGTTTACAACTTTACGCCACTCGTCAATTAAACATCAAAGTTTACAACTTTAACCACTCGTCAATTGAACAACAAAGTTTACAACTTTACACCACTCATCAATTAAACAACAAAGTTTACAACTTTACACCACTCGTCAATTAAACATCAACTCGTAAATCAAACATCAAAGTTTACAACTTTAACCACTTGTCAATTAAACAACAAAGTTTACAACTTTACACCACTCGTCAATCAAACAACAAAGTTTACAACTTTACACCGCTCGTCAATCAAACAACAAAGCTCGCAATCTTATAATTATTCAGAAAACATGAATCAACAAGATTACCACTATTGATTATTGAACCCGGAAGAAAGACAAAAAAAATCGGACATTTACGAAATTACCTCAAAAACAACACCAACAATGATGCCCGTTTCGAGGAAAGCAGCAGGTTCATCCCTACAAACACTGCAACTCTTATCCGGCGGCGCTTCATCCACCATCTTTTCTCTGCAGTTTTACCACAGAATTAAACACAGTATATAATCATCTCTTGTATGTTTTGTTTATTTATTAGCTCAACTCTGTATAATTAACCCAAAGAAAAAAAAAAAATGAGAAATTCAGCGAAATTGATAGTATTAGAAATTATAAATTTTGGTGATAATTTTATTACCTCTGGAAGTCTGGATTGATAATTATATCAATAGTAAAGTTTCACGCTTTTTTTCCCTATTATTTTTTTACTGTGTATCGCAGAGGAGGGGAGAGAGAGAGAGAGAGAGAGATGGTTGCAGAGTGAAATGAGAGGTTCTCTAAAACATGACCTCACATTCAACGGCTAGATTACAACTGTACAGTCCTTGAGTTGAGATCCGACGGTAGGATTACAACCAGTACAGTCCTTGAGTTGAGATCCGACGGTAGGATTACAACCAGTACAGTGACACTGTTAATGCTGACAAAAATTAAACCATGTGCTAAGCATTAGACACAAGATTCTCCTGGAAGCTATACTCACTGTTTAGGTCAGTCAAAGCTTTGGGGGAAAAAGGGCACAGTGACGAGGCTGTGATCGAACGTGATGGATAAGAAAGAGGATGTTTGGACTCTGTGTAATCAGACGTTTGGGCCGATCTTTGTGTTTTCTGTTTGCTTAATTAGGCCCAAATATAGCTAAAGTTGGCATGTTCCTCCCCTTTCCTTGTTTTCAAAGTGAGTACGGTATTGACTATTGAGTACGTAATAAGTATAGTAATTAGGCCATGTTTGATACGACTTATTTGCAGTAGTATCATTCAGAACAGATTAAATCAGATCAGATCAGATCAGAATTGTTCAAATTTCTATCAATGTATTTGATCCATAACTGATACTAATTCGTTGAAATTCAATCAAAATTTCAACACATTCATATCACATCAGAGCAGTTCAGAGTCATTCAGACCAGATCAAATCAGTTCAGTTCAGAGTCATTTAGATCAGGTCAGATCAGTTCAGAAAGATGCAGCTCTATCAAACTGGGCCTTACTCTCTCTATTTCAATATATATGACGTTTACAAGTTACGAGTCAAGTTTTGACTTTCAATTTAAACTATTTTGTAAAAAATTATAAAAATTATACCATTATAGACCATGTAGTCAACACGTCTGTCCTGCGATGTCTGATATCCGGTCAAAATGTTCTGTGCGTTCGACGGATGAGTTCATCGGGCGAGGCGGCATAAATTGTCGTGATTATCAATTGAAAAATTAGATTCTTTGTAATTAACCGACATATTGTAACTATTCACTATATGTCTTGAATAGTTGATGAATTATATCCTTTTTTTTTTTTTTTTTTTTGGTTACTGATGAATTATATCCTTCACTCGTGATATTAGCGTTGTTGACAAATATGGTGGCGGTTGTGCGTGGCGAAGGTGGCGGTGGATAGAATCAATGAGAAGATTCTATGATATATAAATTTTACAGGGAATGGGTGATTAATGAAAGATAGTGTATGTTATTAAGGAATCAACGGTATAACAGGTAAAAGCTAGAAAAAAAAGTAGGCGACATTAGTAAAATAAGGACGACGAATAACTCTTCACTTCTAGATACCATTTCAAATTTTTCATATGACCGGCGATCAGTGGCAGTTTTTTGGGGGGGGGGGGGAGGGAGTTGTACATTTTGTTGTAAATGTTCTAGAAAAAAATAACTAAAATCTTCGGAATTGTAACAATTGGTCCTTCCTATCTTCTAAAATTAAGTTCCACCTAATCCAACTTTTAATCTTGGTTTCGCCTTATATATCCCACTCTCTTACATACACTCCATGGGAATAATTAGGGAATGAAACTATCTCACTCATTCTTATCCCTGCAATTCTCACCTCACTTGCGAAAGTAAAAGAGGGGGCTAATCCGATACGTTAAAGGATTTTCCTAACTTGTGCCCATAAAACACATGATAAAATTCTGTTTCATTCTTTAATTAGGTGATGTTCTATTGAATTAATCAACAATATTCCATAAATTAGAGTTGTTTAGTTAGCCAAATTCATGGAAAAAGAGCTTTCATGGGAAATCCCAATTCCTACAAAATGGAGGAATTGGTTTACCTAACCCCTTACTTTCTCGTAATTGGCAATTCCTACATGAATTTACTTCCTACATCTAACCAAACAACTCTGAGAAATTGACATGAATTATAAATTAAATCCCAATTCCGACAAAATGGAGGAATTGGTTTACCTAACCCCTTACTTTCTCGTAATTGGCAATTGCTACATGAATTTACTTCCTACATCTAACCAAACAACTCAGAGAAATTGACATGAATTATAAATTTATAGAAAGTGAAATTGCATGGAAATTCTCATATGCCACCTGACGACCACTTAAAATAAGCAAACTTTCGGGAAAATGAGCACTCATGTATGTACAATAAGAAGGAAACTCAATCACCAACATTAACCAGCAAAGTCAATTTAATATAAAACAAACGAGTTTTCTAACGTATGTTCAACTGGCACATGGTAAGAGTCTATTTGTTTACCTAATTAAATGAGATTCTCACTTGAAAAAACAAAATATGTAATCTCATTGATGAATTGAGAAGAAAAGCACTTCAATAAAGAAACAGATAGGCACACGTTAGAAAAAGATCGTAAAACAAATAGTAACATCAGAAAAAGTAAACTTAGGAGAGAGAAGAAACGTATGTTTGGAAGTTGAAACTTGGGTATTCAATTTCAGCAGCGTCGAAGTGGAGAGAGACATGGAATGATTGTTCTACCCTGTTGTTAGAATGACAGCTGCTGTCAAAATTTCGCATCTTGGGATTATAAAATGATATTATGGGTCTGAGTGTCTGACTGAGTGACTGGCCTTTAGCCCTTTAGCAAGAGAAAATATGGGAATAGTATAATAAGTAGAGCATTATTGGAAATTTGTATAAAGTAATTGGGAAAAGCGATGCTACAATCGATAGCCTATTTTTCCTTTTGAGATAATAATCTCTCAGATTTATTTATTTTGTTATTTGTTACCTCAAGAAAACAAAAACAAAAATCTATTTATTATTTGTTTTTGTTAATGTTGTTGGGATCAAATTCGTTTGTCACATGTATTATAAACAGAGCCGGCTATTAGCCGTGCAGGCCGTGCGCCCTTACAAAGCCCGCTTAATTTTAGGGCCAATATTATTTGTTCCTAAATAACATGCAGAACTGGGTAGCCCACTTGTAAAGTAGGCAATTTATGTGTCTTGTGTATAGAATACTTGGGTTCGAATCCCTGCTGGGACATTTTTTATTTTTGTATCTTATCGAAAATTACATAAATAATAATCTCTCATCTCTCCTAGTTTCCCATCCTTCTGGTTGTAATTCTTTTCGAAGATGTACAAGAATGATGATTTAATTAAGGGCTGAAAGATGAGACTAATTCCCTCACAAAAAAAAAAAAGATGACGATAATTTATGTTGTGTCGACAAAAAGTTCATGATAACGCACATCAGTATAGCACATCACGAAGCACCCCTGGCTACAATTTCCATGAAGAAAATTTCAAATTGAATCTGCAAACAACTGTATACAATCAAAATACTCCGTATTACTAATAGATATCATTTATTCATATATATACACACATCCAACCATTAGAATGTACGGAATAAATACCTAAATTCAACTTAATTTGCAAGAAACTATCTCAGTGTATCGATATGAATCAATAAAGACCGGACCCGGTGTACAACATCGATGTTGGCATGCTATCGCCGTTGGTGGTAGGCGGTTGGGGTTGTCGGGAGTGGTGTGATTGAGTGGCTGAACGAATGAGAGATGGGAATGGGTTTGATCTTCGTATACATAGAAAGGGTATTTTCGTAACATGGCGGGCGATATTAGTAATGGGGAGGGCGGCGAATAACACCTTGGGCGTCCAAATTAAAGTCCTTAATATTCAAAGTACGAGTATTTAATTTCAGGGCATTCATCTCATTTTAATCCATAAAATGCTATTTCCTCAAACCCAAATTCCTACATACGGAGTACTCCGTATACCATAGGGGCCTCAGTTTTTTATTTCGCACAGAGCCCCCGAAATTTGTGAGACAGCCCTGATTATAAAAGAGCGATCTTACTAGTTAATTTCACTTTTTTTCATGGAGTCGATGTGATGACATAAGTCATTATACTACTCCCTCCCTTTCGTTCATTTGTTTACGTTGAGTCGGGTTTTGTGAGGGGAACCCAGACTCAACGTAAACAACTGAATGAAATGGGGGGAGTAACTAGTATATGGATTTTTTGTCTAACACTACCTAATACAACGTACACTTTGTGAAACACTCCCTAATACATTTTTTTTTTTGTCTAACACTACCTAATACAACGTATTTTTTGTCTAACACTACCATAAATGGTTTCCGGCCAAAAAGAAGTGAACTTTTTGGCTTGACCCGCTTATGCACGTGATCTTGGTTTCATTCGTAATACCAGCAATAAATCCCAAGTTAATGAGGGGCGGGGAGAGAAAAGGTCGGGGAAATATTATTCCTAGCTAGATGCAATTAAAATGGAGAGACGTAGAGGATTAATGAAACTAAAAAGAGAAAAATACCAGAAAAATGGGAGGGAAGCAAGTTTCGGGGGAAATTTTCGAAAAAAGTAGGGAGATGTGAAAGATCAATTATTTATAGATCGCGTGCACAAGCGGGTCAAGCCGGAATGTTGATCTTTTTGGCCGAAAATCATTTATGGTAGTGATAGACAAAAAATATGTTGTATTAGGTAGTGTTAGACAAAAAATAATGTATTAAGGAGTGTTTCACAAAAAAGACGTTGTATTAGCTAGTGTTAGACAAAAAATTCCTAGTATATAGTAAAAGTACTCTATAACAGTTGACTTGTTGCGTTGGAACTAAAGCTTGCTCCTTAACTATGTAAGAACTAAACCACGCACGTGCTGAGCCAACAACGAATACCATGTTGGGACCCCGTAACGGCCATTGAGAGAGAAAAGAAAAAAACAAGAGGTAAGAAAAGGAAGAAATAAGAAGAAAATGGAGGAGGAAGGTGATGAGGTAGTGTGTGGTAGGGCTGAGCAACGCCGGGTACCCGGGTGAATTAGTCGGAACCGGAACCGGAACCGGGAAGTACCGGTTCCAAAAATCTGGAACCGGAACCGGAACCGGCTCCAACGGTTCCCAACTATTTGGAATCGGAACCGGAACCGCCAATACCCGATTTAATTAAGGTTAATTGTAAAAGTAATTAAAAAAACATTACCAGCTTAGATTTATGCAAGAAAATCACATAAATTTGAATATTCAACCCAAAAATTAATTACTCAAATGAATTTGGAAATTTACCTAAATAAATTCAGATCTAAGAACTAAGCAAAATAAAAGGGATTTGGGGGCTGAATTAAGGATGTAATATGAGGTTTGGCGGGCATGACGGTACCGGGGACAGCGGCTGTGTAGTGGAGGTCGAAGGCGGCGGCATTGGCGACTTTGTAGCGAGGTGAAGCCATGGTGACTTGGTATGCCGTGTGTGTGCAAGTGAGGTGAGTGAGAGAGAGAGAGAGGAGGTAAAAGAAGGACTCAGAGATGAAAATAGAGGGAGGCATGTGAAAGTGGTGAAAAAGAATGGTCTCCTTACGTTAGTTTTAGGTTTTGAGGGATTTTTTTATATTTTTTTAATTTAAAACATAATTTTTTTTATATTAAAGCTAATATACCGGGTACCCGAACGGTTCCGGTTCCCAAACTTCACTACCCGGAACCGGAACCGTTGTAACCGGTTCCTTAGTATTGGTACCCGGAACCAGAACCGTCAATGCCGGTTCCGGAACCGGAATCGTCGGTTCCTAGCCGGTTCCAATTCCGGTTCCGAGTACCTTGTTCTTTTGCTCACCCCTAGTGTGTGGGGTGGGGCATGGTGACCTTTGATTTAGTGATACGAACATTTCGCGTAAATTAATTTCGTATCATATAAAGTGAATATCTTATATGACAAAGATAGTAATGTTTTTTCTGATAATTTAACCCCCCAAAAAAACTTGTGAAAAAGGATAAAGTACTAAAAAAGAGGAAGATAAAAAATGAAAAACTACAAAATGACCAAAACAGCCCTATTTGCAGTTTCATTTCCCCTTTTAGATTCATCCAAACCCCGACAGAAGCTATTAAGGTTTTCCCACATCCATTTTCTTTCTCCATTAACACAAAAATTAAACCTCACTTGCAGTTCAACTCGCAGATCGATCTCGTACCAGTTGACTTCTCATCTACCCTACTCAGCAACATCTTCTACACCGATCCACCGTGTATGCCCCTCAGGCCTCAACTTATTCTTCTTTGCTATTAATTTTTGTTTTTTAATTTACTTTGAATCTTAAAACCTTTTTTTTTTTTTTTTCACAGTCGTCCTTTGGTAGACTTGAGTATAAGCTAATCATGATTAACTTGAGTCCAAGAAAAATAGCTGTAACTAGTTCTGATCATGATTAAGTTTAGAGTATGTAATTAGTGATTATTATTAGTTGTAATTTAGGAGTATCATTAAGCTTATAATTTTAAATTTGTATGGTTGTTAGTTTTGGTGATTCATGATCTTTGTCGATCTTGTGGGATTATATATGCATGTGTTTACTATTTACTGTGGGAATAGGATATAAGTTATAGTGGGATTAGGAGCCTTGTAAGTTGTAACAAAAATAAAATAAAATCAGATAATCATTCAGAAAACTTAGATAGTGTAGGAGTATGAGTAGGTTGTATAGTCCTTATGTCTATGTATATATATATATAAACTGCAACCGCACTTTGACCTTAGAAACCAGCTCAAGGAAACTAGAAATATGGAGGAGGGCGATTTAAGAGTTTCAAGTAAAATCAACCACGGGTAAAGCTTTTTACCCTGCTTTTTTTTTTTTTTTTTTTTTTTTTACTTTCGTGAATGAGATTAACAATAATTAGAGTTCAACATAACAAGATTAAGTTCTCATGGTTCTAATATTTGATTATGTGCATCCTTGGCATGCTTTTGCTTTACAATTATGAACACATAACTATTGTGTTTTTTTTTTTTTTTTTTTTTTTTTGTTTGGTGAGGTTTCATGAAGTATGGTCGTATCACTCGTATGGAGTGTGTTAATTTCTTTCCTGACTAGATTAGAATTTAATACTTAATTGTATTGAGTCAAAGAGAAGAAGGATGTAAAACTAGGGGTCTGTTTGTTTGGCAACTTGTTCAGAACTACTTCTCAAAAACAGTTTTTTTTTTTTTTTCTGTGTTATGGCAGGGGCAAGTGCATGGACTACTCGGCTGTTATTCGGAAAGCTTATACGCACATACATTCGTGGAGTAAGCTTCAATCCATATTCCATACTCCAAAGAAACTCGATTTTTTCTCACTCCTTCCGAATGAAATTGTTGCGGATATTCTTTATAGACTACCCGCGGACACTGTGGTGGATTGTAAGCGGGTGTGCAAGAATTGGCACCACATTTTCACTTCACAGCACTTTGCTAAAACTCATCTTAAGAAGGCTAAGAAGAATGCGGTAAATTTATCCGTTTTTAAGCAGTGTGGTAAGAGACATTTCTTTGTCATGGAACGTGGCACGAAGGGGATAATAAGATTGGAGAGAGTGGACATCATAAATCCTGGTTTCAATTCATCTGTTTTCCTGCTTAGAGTTGTTGAATCGTTTAATGGATTGTTGCTTTTCGAATGCCACTCTGTTAGCGCACCTGGACCGTTATTTACGATCTCCAATCCCATCTCTAGAGAAGAAGCCCCCTTCATACCACCAGAAGAGGGTGATATGGATGATGAATTCTTCATGAAGTTAGCAAAAGAACAGAGAAATATATTTGGTTTCTTTTATGACCAAGTTACCGGTGAGTATAAGCTTCTGCTGTTTTTTAAATATGATGGGAATGTCACATACTATGTTTACGGCTGGAGGAGTAAGTCTGAGAAGACGTTATGTACCAACATTTTTTTCCCTACACGACAATACGATAACACGACTGTTGTGGTGGATCGTCTGGTATGTTGGAAGGTTGTTAATGAATTCAATGGAATGTATGTGAGCCATTGTTCAGAGTGCGTAATGATATTTAAGATGGACGATGAAACCTTGCATTGTGTTCCTCATCCGGAGACTATGAATTGCGAATGGAGACCATACGCTGTGAATCCGCATGAAAACATGCGCCTATTGAATTTGGATGGTGACTTAGGACTTGCGTTTTCTTTCGCAACTATAATCACTATATGGTCTTTACAGGATTCTGTCAACTTTGCTTGGGTGGTTCGCCATGTGATTGACTTTGGTCTAGAGCTGGAGAAGTACCCGGTTGTCCCTTCTCGTCCTCCATACGATGAATTTTTTACCGCAGAGGTGTTAAATATTGTTGATGGTGAATTAATTTTCTTGCTTCGCTCAAAAGGATTGTTCAGCCGAAATCTACAGTTCAAAACCGTGAACAAACTCACAATAGATGTTAAGGTAACAGGATCGTTGTCTCTTGAGATTTCAAGTGTATCGCATGTGAAGACTTTGATTTCACCCGAAGAAGCCTTTCCTATCTAATTGTTCGCTTTTTATTAGTTTGTGGAGCTTTCATCCATAAGTATCAAAAGCACAATTTCTAAATTCAGCTTCCATTACTTTCAAATTAAGGCTACATTTTACAATTTAGGCAAAGCTGAGGGCGCTAATTACAATTTACCATTACCAAATGAGAATAACATTCCCCTCATTTTTTTTTTCTTTCTTTTTTTACAAATTTGTTAGCTTTGGTATGTGAGATCTATTCAAAGAAAACAAAACAAATTACATAAACGTATGGAACAATTAGTCAATTACCATTTAACTAGCCTATGAGCCATTATTAAGATTATGAACTTTTAAAATAGATGTTGCACTCAACAGTTGTCACTAACGTTCCTGTCGATTGTCCGAAAATCACAAAACCCAAAGAGTGAGTTACACTTTGATCATTTCCAAAAGGTGCTTTGCAAAGTAACTACAAACACCATACAAATCTTTTGTGTACTACCTTGCAAAACAAAAGGATGACTTTCAAACAAACAATGCCAAGAACTTAATGTAAGCTTCAAGCTACACCACACTTCTTACACTCAACTTTATCCCTTTACAAAATTTTCCCCTTCATTGAAAATTAAAATCATTCAAAATATAATGAAAAAAGTCTATCATGTCTGATTGGAGAAATTCTTTGTCATGTCTCCAAAAATAATTACATCACAAATTAAGGAAAACTAATTCACTTCAAGCTTGGGCTTTTTTCTCCCCACAGATATTCCAGGCTACAGTACAATCCTCGTAATAACAAAATCGGACTACAGGTAAAAGAGACAAAAGTCCACTGCAGAGCCCATGCCCACGCGATTAACCGTGATGCAAAGAAGACTAGATGAGCAAACAACAACAACAAACAACCACCACCACAACAGTCAGAATCGTAATCGACAACATAGGCATTCAAAGTTTTACAGTTAGATTAATGGAGATGATGGCGGTATAGTGGATCGACACAAGCACGCCTACAGATTGCAGTCACCCAAAAACCGAGATAAAGAAGAACGACGAGAAGATGGCCGCCAACTATCCCCTGACCCCAACGAATAAGGACACTTCTGAAGGTGTTTGTCTCAATTATATCATCAAGTGTTTGTTCTTGTTTATCCAGTTCCTCAGACTCTATTGCGTGGCTAATGACATCAACTTGTGCCATAAATGACCTACGATCCCTTAATCTTATGATAACAAGTCTGACACCCTCACACTTCAAATTAAGTCTTTCCTTGACTTTCAGGTTATTTCTAAGGGAAAGAATCCCCAGCCACGAAAATCCACTTAAAGATAACCCAAATATCACCCCCGACATAATAGTCACTAAATACACCCAAACCTTGTCCTTCCCGCAACCTACCTTTGGCGCTTCCGTATACAGTGTGTTATACGGAAATATGCTAAACCACAACCCAGCGACAAGTAATATGTCGCGTGCTGGGGCTGCGATTACACTCACAAGTGAAGCATTTTGAGTTTGGAGGTCTTTTACTTTAGTGTCAACTAGCATCAATTGCTCACGGTTTTCCTCAGGTGTCAAAGGCTTAATGTCAGTGGCAGGAACAAGTGTTGTACGAGCAATAAGTTTCTTACCGTAGTTTTGTTCACGCCACTGTCTCCACTTCTCAGCAGCAGCTTCTTTCGAGAGATTATCCAGCTCATTCAAAGGCGCTGTTCCCTTTAAGAGTTTGTACTTCTCAAACGAAACTCTGGTTTTCACAACTATTAGTTTCCTATGTTGTTGAAGTTCATGAATCAACCTTTCGAGTGGTTCCTTGAAGTCCTTGTGATCCACTTGCCCGTGAATAAGAGCATCAACAAGTAACTCAACCCCGGCAATTTTGGAGATGAGATCTTCTTCACAGGTACCCTGTAGATCTTCTAGCTTCTTCTTCATGGTAAGATTTTCACGCTTAATCTCTTGAATCTCAATTTCTAGCTCCTCCACCTTCAGGGACGATTCAAGGCGAGACCAAAATTCATCTCCAGAAGCTTCTGTCATTTGATCATCTACAGAAAAGAGATAAAAATTACACTAAGAAAGCTCCAACAGAATAAATTATCGTAATAATTTAGATCTCCAACTTTTCGTAATGAAAGCATGAAGTTTCAAGGGTTTTTGTAACGAATTATTGACCTCTAGGCTTAGGAAATGTACGGTTGTTAGGAACTGGCATATGATCCCTCACGTACTCGTACTCCACCTTTACCTGTGGAAGCCATGCATAAACAGAGGCAGAGTAAGACAAACACTAAGGCAGAAAAAATGATGATCGGCCTAAAAATGTATGCCCTTAAAGTATAAGTGATAAAAGATTTCACACCTTTGTAATGACACACATGTCAATGCAAATATATTTTCTACTTCCCAAATGATCAACAATTCCAGAGGTGATAGCCTTAGTGACCAGCTTAATTCCATCATCCCTCTGCACGTATACGAACAAAGAAAAACACAATTTAATATTTTTTTTTTTTTTTTTTGAGATGTAAAAGGAGATCATCTTCAAGAACAGAATATGACATAAAAACTTCCTAGACCAAGTTTAAACACTGCTTACGGAAATTCCTCCATTGTGATCTGACTCAAAGACTGCCCATGCAGCACTGGAACCCGATCCCATAGTCGCAAAAGGAAGGGCATTAAATGAACCATGAGGACATATCTGTGCAGTAACATTATTAGATGTTTATCCCCAATACATAATTATGGCGTTCAATAGTAAAAGTTGACTGATACTCACACTATGCAGAAGGACATCAGTGCCATCAACACCACCAAGCATCAGAGCAGCAGAGAAGTGTCCCTGATGGCTGGACCACAATGAATGATTAGACTCCAGAAAAGTACAAGCAGGTACTATTGATGCCTGACGAGAGCTGCCAAGTTCCAACTGGGAACACACCATATCTGCAAGAACAAACAGATTGGTAAGGGCAAAAAGTGGTCTACCACACAAACCAGGTTGTAATAAAACATATACAATCATATTAATAGTCCTCAAGTGCCTACACGGCTACACATATACAACAACAGAGTCTAACCTTGAACAGATGCCAACTGAGAAGAGAAAATATTCCAGAAATCGCAAGCAATACCAGGGGACAGAGTTTATGTAAGGACAATGTCGATTAAAGAGTTGAAAGAGGACATGTAAGGACACATCACATTATCAATAACATGACTACAAAATCGAAGCCTTCAAACACTAACAGAACTCAATCTAGGGTCATTGCCCACAGAACTAGCATAAGGAGGGCTCTCTGCTGAATTAACATCCCTAAAAAAAACTACTATGAGTCTGTGACAATGAAAAATCTTACAGACTACATACTGCAGGTCAGGTCAAGCTTTTTACGCCACCTTAGCATCTTTATCATAGTTCTAAATCCTTTCCTTAGGGAGTCTTAAAAGGTGGGGGGGAGGTGTACATTATCCATATACAACTACAAGAGCCTTCCCACACCACAGAGTCCAAAGGTCACTTGTCTCGTCTTGTCGCTTATACACCCTTATCATGTTATCATAACACCCTTCTAAGTTCTAAGGGTTACATCCTGCTAACATTGTTCACGTTGCTCCTTAAATATGCCATCTCATGTCATCATACTATGCATCGGATGATAGACATTTCAACTTGTGCATTACTAAGTACTTGTACTCCATTCTTCATTCAAGTCAAACTGTGGTTACTGGTTAGCAATGGCACGATGTAATACGTTATCTCAGATGAATGTGTGGGTAGATCTCATCTTCACAAACAGCAACGAATTGATAAATCAAAGTTGAGCTTAGATTAAAATCACAAAGAAAGAGAGCTAAGAACACACTGGCTCAAACAAAGTACGGAGTACATACAATCCAACAAAAAAAATTGACAAGGAACTAACTGAAAGAAAAATATTGTGCGTAGGTCGGCATACTAGCTTGCTGCTCTAAATGAGAATCATGAGACAGGCATAAGAACATAAATTAATAAATCTTCACTAACATTTATGATTTATCCAGAAGGGATAATGGAAAGGGAAATGTACGGCACACCAAAAGGCGAGGCCAGCATTTACCTCTGAGTTCTTTTGCGTTATCTGCAATGCCTAGACCACAACAGTAGATGTTTGATGCCATGGAATGAAAATTTACGCACTCTTGGTCCGCAACAATGGGGCCTTCTGCTGTCGTACCAAAGCCAAGAATGATACCATCCTAGATAATTAACAGAGCTTTGTTAGCGGTACATCACAAATTGTTAATTATCCAACTACTGTCCACAAATGAAGTACTCCATATGAGACCTTCAGTCACACACTTGAATAACTACATTGTCAAAAGAGTGCCAACGACATTACAGTTTTACAAATTTCAACGAGGGCCTCATATAACCAAATTAGCAAACCAGATTTGAGATTTCTCACTCCCACATATATATAGTGCTCTTAAATCACAAACTACTCCACCAAGTACACTCAACGCAAGCTACAAACAATAAACAAAGCGCAATAAAAGGCACCAACTTTTCTTTTTTTGAAATGTAAATTGTATTAAAAAAAACATCAAGTAGCTATACTAGCCTTCAAACTTTTTCAATCATCGACAACATCATCAAAGTTTACAACTTTAACCACTCGTCAATTAAACAACAAAGTTTACAACTTTACACCACTCATCAACTAAACATCAAAGTTTACAACTTTACACCACTCGTCAATTAAACATCAAAGTTTACAACTTTACGCCACTCGTCAATTAAACATCAAAGTTTACAACTTTAACCACTCATCAATTAAACAACAAAGTTTACAACTTTACACCACTCATCAATTAAACATCAAAGTTTACAACTTTACGCCACTCGTCAATTAAACATCAAAGTTTACAACTTTAACCACTCGTCAATTGAACAACAAAGTTTACAACTTTACACCACTCATCAATTAAACAACAAAGTTTACAACTTTACACCACTCGTCAATTAAACATCAACTCGTAAATCAAACATCAAAGTTTACAACTTTAACCACTTGTCAATTAAACAACAAAGTTTACAACTTTACACCACTCGTCAATCAAACAACAAAGTTTACAACTTTACACCGCTCGTCAATCAAACAACAAAGCTCGCAATCTTATAATTATTCAGAAAACATGAATCAACAAGATTACCACTATTGATTATTGAACCCGGAAGAAAGACAAAAAAAATCGGACATTTACGAAATTACCTCAAAAACAACACCAACAATGATGCCCGTTTCGAGGAAAGCAGCAGGTTCATCCCTACAAACACTGCAACTCTTATCCGGCGGCGCTTCATCCACCATCTTTTCTCTGCAGTTTTACCACAGAATTAAACACAGTATATAATCATCTCTTGTATGTTTTGTTTATTTATTAGCTCAACTCTGTATAATTAACCCAAAGAAAAAAAAAAAATGAGAAATTCAGCGAAATTGATAGTATTAGAAATTATAAATTTTGGTGATAATTTTATTACCTCTGGAAGTCTGGATTGATAATTATATCAATAGTAAAGTTTCACGCTTTTTTTCCCTATTATTTTTTTACTGTGTATCGCAGAGGAGGGGAGAGAGAGAGAGAGAGAGAGATGGTTGCAGAGTGAAATGAGAGGTTCTCTAAAACATGACCTCACATTCAACGGCTAGATTACAACTGTACAGTCCTTGAGTTGAGATCCGACGGTAGGATTACAACCAGTACAGTCCTTGAGTTGAGATCCGACGGTAGGATTACAACCAGTACAGTGACACTGTTAATGCTGACAAAAATTAAACCATGTGCTAAGCATTAGACACAAGATTCTCCTGGAAGCTATACTCACTGTTTAGGTCAGTCAAAGCTTTGGGGGAAAAAGGGCACAGTGACGAGGCTGTGATCGAACGTGATGGATAAGAAAGAGGATGTTTGGACTCTGTGTAATCAGACGTTTGGGCCGATCTTTGTGTTTTCTGTTTGCTTAATTAGGCCCAAATATAGCTAAAGTTGGCATGTTCCTCCCCTTTCCTTGTTTTCAAAGTGAGTACGGTATTGACTATTGAGTACGTAATAAGTATAGTAATTAGGCCATGTTTGATACGACTTATTTGCAGTAGTATCATTCAGAACAGATTAAATCAGATCAGATCAGATCAGAATTGTTCAAATTTCTATCAATGTATTTGATCCATAACTGATACTAATTCGTTGAAATTCAATCAAAATTTCAACACATTCATATCACATCAGAGCAGTTCAGAGTCATTCAGACCAGATCAAATCAGTTCAGTTCAGAGTCATTTAGATCAGGTCAGATCAGTTCAGAAAGATGCAGCTCTATCAAACTGGGCCTTACTCTCTCTATTTCAATATATATGACGTTTACAAGTTACGAGTCAAGTTTTGACTTTCAATTTAAACTATTTTGTAAAAAATTATAAAAATTATACCATTATAGACCATGTAGTCAACACGTCTGTCCTGCGATGTCTGATATCCGGTCAAAATGTTCTGTGCGTTCGACGGATGAGTTCATCGGGCGAGGCGGCATAAATTGTCGTGATTATCAATTGAAAAATTAGATTCTTTGTAATTAACCGACATATTGTAACTATTCACTATATGTCTTGAATAGTTGATGAATTATATCCTTTTTTTTTTTTTTTTTTTTGGTTACTGATGAATTATATCCTTCACTCGTGATATTAGCGTTGTTGACAAATATGGTGGCGGTTGTGCGTGGCGAAGGTGGCGGTGGATAGAATCAATGAGAAGATTCTATGATATATAAATTTTACAGGGAATGGGTGATTAATGAAAGATAGTGTATGTTATTAAGGAATCAACGGTATAACAGGTAAAAGCTAGAAAAAAAAGTAGGCGACATTAGTAAAATAAGGACGACGAATAACTCTTCACTTCTAGATACCATTTCAAATTTTTCATATGACCGGCGATCAGTGGCAGTTTTTTTTGGGGGGGGGGAGGGAGTTGTACATTTTGTTGTAAATGTTCTAGAAAAAAATAACTAAAATCTTCGGAATTGTAACAATTGGTCCTTCCTATCTTCTAAAATTAAGTTCCACCTAATCCAACTTTTAATCTTGGTTTCGCCTTATATATCCCACTCTCTTACATACACTCCATGGGAATAATTAGGGAATGAAACTATCTCACTCATTCTTATCCCTGCAATTCTCACCTCACTTGCGAAAGTAAAAGAGGGGGCTAATCCGATACGTTAAAGGATTTTCCTAACTTGTGCCCATAAAACACATGATAAAATTCTGTTTCATTCTTTAATTAGGTGATGTTCTATTGAATTAATCAACAATATTCCATAAATTAGAGTTGTTTAGTTAGCCAAATTCATGGAAAAAGAGCTTTCATGGGAAATCCCAATTCCTACAAAATGGAGGAATTGGTTTACCTAACCCCTTACTTTCTCGTAATTGGCAATTCCTACATGAATTTACTTCCTACATCTAACCAAACAACTCTGAGAAATTGACATGAATTATAAATTAAATCCCAATTCCGACAAAATGGAGGAATTGGTTTACCTAACCCCTTACTTTCTCGTAATTGGCAATTGCTACATGAATTTACTTCCTACATCTAACCAAACAACTCAGAGAAATTGACATGAATTATAAATTTATAGAAAGTGAAATTGCATGGAAATTCTCATATGCCACCTGACGACCACTTAAAATAAGCAAACTTTCGGGAAAATGAGCACTCATGTATGTACAATAAGAAGGAAACTCAATCACCAACATTAACCAGCAAAGTCAATTTAATATAAAACAAACGAGTTTTCTAACGTATGTTCAACTGGCACATGGTAAGAGTCTATTTGTTTACCTAATTAAATGAGATTCTCACTTGAAAAAACAAAATATGTAATCTCATTGATGAATTGAGAAGAAAAGCACTTCAATAAAGAAACAGATAGGCACACGTTAGAAAAAGATCGTAAAACAAATAGTAACATCAGAAAAAGTAAACTTAGGAGAGAGAAGAAACGTATGTTTGGAAGTTGAAACTTGGGTATTCAATTTCAGCAGCGTCGAAGTGGAGAGAGACATGGAATGATCGTTCTACCCCTGTTGTTAGAATGACAGCTGCTGTCAAAATTTCGCATCTTGGGATTATAAAATGATATTATGGGTCTGAGTGTCTGACTGAGTGACTGGCCTTTAGCCCTTTAGCAAGAGAAAACACTACTACATTAATGACATATTGTAACACCCCAAAATCGTTACATTAGACCCAAAAAACCGTTACATTAGACCTAAGGTAACGCTACGGGCCGTTGCAATTACCCGCGCTGCGTTAGGCCTAACGTAACGCTTTTTTATATCTATGGTAACGCATATGGTTTCCCAAAAGATAGCGTTACCTTAGCTTATAAACACCGTTGTAATATGTACCCCAAATGCAACGAATAGGCCGGGCTAAGGGAACGCTTCTTACCTTCAAATTCACCCATTTCAAGCTAATGCAACGCCATGTGTTATATATGGTCATTTAGCCGGTTTTGCAATAATAATGATAATTAATATTAATACAAATAAAAATAATTCATTAGGCTATGTGGGATTCGAACCCACACATTTTGTGCAAAATTTGCACATAGCTCTACCATTAAGCTAATAGCCTCTTAACAATATTAACTTTTACTTTTTAGGGGACTCTTAACAATATAACTATAAACTCATTATTAGCTATTAACAAGTTCTTCAAATTTAAAGATAAGGTAATGGAAAAGTAAAGTAATTAATAAGATGTCCAAAACTAACATTTGAAGATTTCAATCACACTACAGCCAATGGAAAGTGTAAAGAAAAGAGTTAGAGATGAAGGGCTATATAAGAATCCACTAAGTAATATCAAGCTAGGAAATAATTAATCTGGTGGAGGACGCTAGAGCGAGGTGAAATGCAAGCATGTTACAGAAACACTTGACTCTCACATACTCAAGGAAGCAAAATCTCAATTTGTTCCTCCTATAAACTCAAGTTCCGTGTTCAATTGGACTGCATTCTCATATTGGCCTTATGAACTTAAGCGAGTGATGAACGACAAGTGATAGTATACAATAATCATATTCATTTGCATCACCAATACGAACATTGATCATATCATTATCTCTTAGACAAAATTTTCTCATAACATTTAATAAAGATCACTATATCATTGTTCAAACAAAAATATACTAAGAAAGAACGAAATGGGTCTCGCTCGATTTAATTAAGTTAGATTGATCATATCAATATGTTTAGCATCAGTGTCTTCACTGCAAAAAGATAAAAAGAAATTTTTGTACCAAGGGTAGAAAGTGAGAAACAAGAAGAAACTTCATAAGTTCTAACCTCGTGCTTTAAGTCAGGATGCACAATACCCCCGAGATGGCATCATGATATAACATAGAAAACTTGTTTGGCTAGCCTTTGCATATTTGTGTGCGTACTTTCACCTCTGCAATTAAGAAGTCATTTTAGTCACTTTAATAGTTCAGTGTGATAACACCAGAGAGATAAGGTCCAACATACACGCATGTATGACATAACGAGTTTGACCAAATTCGAATACATTTAATATAATAATTATAATTAAGTCATAGTGATAGAAAGCATTAAAATGTAAAGAACAAATAAATGACACTTTGGGATTTTACGGCTCAATGCACTAACATGGTACAAGAAAGAAGCTTTGCTAAGTGATTCTTGATTTGAGACAACTAGAAAGCCATTTGTGGTGTGAGACAGTTAAACAGCAAAACATAACCTTTGAGACATTAACATTTACAAAAATTAAACGTACTTTTGAACGGGACATGAATCTGATAAGAAATTACTTTTGAAGTACTAACATGTTAACTATCAGCCATCAACAACTAAGGTGGTATTTATAAAGTCAGCCAGCAAAAAAAGAAGTCTTTTAACCAAGAGTTAAGTCGTCAACTATGAACAGAGAAGAATCAACACTGCAACAATACCCCGGGAAAATGGTCTAAACTCTCTAAAGAAAACAACAGCTAACATGTACATTACCCATGTTGCCAGTCACAATTAGAAAACTATCAGACCAACAAACCAGTTCACAAATTCCCAATGAAGACCACCCAGTAATCAGCAATACAACAGTAAAGAACGTGCGCTAAAGAGAAGCTTTCTTAATCCCACCTTGATCATACTCTCACATATGCAATACAACATGCTCATAGCAAAGACCACATAACCACATTGATAGTACTCGAACAAAATGACTTAAAAAAACTACCAGCATTACATAAGCAAGTGACAAATCGGCCCAATTAAGGAGGTCAAGATAAATCTTCGGATTGAGCTTGGGAGTGTTTGCAATTGCAACACTCTTTGTACTATAATTTTTTTATTATCAATGATAATAACTTACATTTTCCCAAAAAAAAAAAAAAAAAAAAAAAAAAAAAAAAAAAGGAGGTCAAGATAGCATCGAAAATCCTTAAACGTCACCATATAACATTTATATCCTCTGCAAATGTAACCTAAGCTATCACTACATTAGTGTCTCAAGCTTTGAATATTAAAGTTTGAACTTACTTGATGAGACGAAGTACAATGGAGCTACCACAGCTAGCAAATATCAACAAGCAACAAAAATAAACTATCTCAAAATTTGCCTAAAATTAAATTGCCACTTCAAAGAGACTTTAAACCGAAAATTTGATAAGTTATTCCATTGTCTCCAACTAATATAACTAAGGAGTTTCGGTAATAGATAGTCATTTGATTACCAATAAAGATACAATTACGAAGCACACAAGCGCCACTTTCCTAGCTAACAAAAAGTGTAACCTATTCCAAGGGATACGGAAATTAAATCATATCCATTCTCATTTGAGTCACTCTTGGCAACATGATGCCAACAATAGTCCAAGATAATAATGTAAGAAGAAACATTTTGATTAGAAACTAACATAAAAAACCACTCCTTTTGGTTCAAGAAAACATGTTGACCAAGAGTCTAAAAAACCACCATCCAAACAACAAATCATCTCGTTAGTGGGTTTCTACAGCCAATATCTAGCATAAACGACGAATCTAAATCTCATGTACGTAATAATATACCCACAACAAACCTAATTTGATAGAGTATATAAGACATACCATATTTTCAGTAACTCTTTGCTCATTAATTCGATAGCTCAGTGTAGTTATTCGACACATTATTACTGATTGAAAAAAAAAAGTCACACCCAATTGGCTTGAATTAACGACAACCAGGAGAGTGCAATAAAAACTCTGAAGAAATTGCTTGAAATCAAACAATAATGTATATTAAACCCTAAGAAATTGCTTGAGTATATACTTTGTGTATGAAACATTGGCGGAAAAACTTCTCTTCGAAACAAAACTGAATCTGCTGACCTCCACCCACCCCCTCTCAACTCACTCATTATGTTCAACTCCTAAAATAAAACTATGTATGGAATTAAGAATACCAAGCTTAGAAGAGTGCACATACACAGCAATTGAATCAATAAAAAACCAATTACTTTTGGAATTAAACCACCAAACACTCAAAAGAACAAAGAGAAAACTAAAGAGGAAGAATCAGGGAATAAGTGAAGTCGAGAGGAAGACATAAAGCATTAGTAATCAGGAATTTAAATCAAAAGTCTAAACCCACTTTTCAAAACCCTAGAAATTTCAATTTATTACCATTATCAAAAAACTGATTGCTATAGTTGCTGTGAGATTAAAACACCAAAAAATTAAGCAATTAAAAATCATAAACAGAGAAAATGTATAAAATCGAGCCCCAGATTTAAAGAATCCAAAATTTGAGATTGCAATCATTTACCTTATTATCGCAACCCGAGTTTAAGCTCGGAGGAGAAGAGGAAGAAGAAGAAGAAGAAGAAGAACGGCGTGGTGAGAAGCAGGCGAGAGATGGCAATCGGAGAGAGAGATAGAAGGATGAGCGATTGGGAGGAGCAGATGATGAGACACACAAGAGAGAAAGAGATCAGAGAGAGAAAGAGAAAGAGAAGAGGTTGTAGTGTTGATTAGGATTGAAATTTCCTTTTTTTTTTTTTATTATTATTTTCCATGAAGCGTTGCATTTGTTGGGGATAAGGCAACAGTGAATCACCTAAGGCAACGGTTCTTCCAAGTACCATTGCATTAGGTCAATTTACAGTGTGTTTTTTTCTTAAGCATTACAATAGCATATCAAACGCAACGGTTGTTCTAGGTACCGTTACATTAGGCCAACTTATAGTGTTACATTTGCTCATTTTTGTGGTAGTGAAATATGGGAATAGTATAATAAGTAGAGCATTATTGGAAATTTGTATAAAGTAATTGGGAAAAGCGATGCTACAATCGATAGCCTATTTTTCCTTTTGAGATAATAATCTCTCAGATTTATTTATTTTGTTATTTGTTACCTCAAGAAAACAAAAACAAAAATCTATTTATTATTTGTTTTTGTTAATGTTGTTGGGATCAAATTCGTTTGTCACATGTATTATAAACAGAGCCGGCTATTAGCCGTGCAGGCCGTGCGCCCTTACAAAGCCCGCTTAATTTTAGGGCCAATATTATTTGTTCCTAAATAACATGCAGAACTGGGTAGCCCACTTGTAAAGTAGGCAATTTATGTGTCTTGTGTATAGAATACTTGGGTTCGAATCCCTGCTGGGACATTTTTTATTTTTGTATCTTATCGAAAATTACATAAATAATAATCTCTCATCTCTCCTAGTTTCCCATCCCTCTGGTTGTAATTCTTTTCGAAGATGTACAAGAATGATGATTTAATTAAGGGCTGAAAGATGAGACTAATTCCCTCACAAAAAAAAAAAAAGATGACGATAATTTATGTTGTGTCGACAAAAAGTTCATGATAACGCACATCAGTATAGCACATCACGAAGCACCCCTGGCCTGGCTACAATTTCCATGAAGAAAATTTCAAATTGAATCTGCAAACAACTGTATACAATCAAAATACTCCGTATTACTAATAGATATCATTTATTCATATATATACACACATCCAACCATTAGAATGTACGGAATAAATACCTAAATTCAACTTAATTTGCAAGAAACTATCTCAGTGTATCGATATGAATCAATAAAGACCGGACCCGGTGTACAACATCGATGTTGGCATGCTATCGTCGTTGGTGGTAGGCGGTTGGGGTTGTCGGGAGTGGTGTGATTGAGTGGCTGAACGAATGAGAGATGGGAATGGGTTTGATCTTCGTATACATAGAAAGGGTATTTTCGTAACATGGCGGGCGATATTAGTAATGGGGAGGGCGGCGAATAACACCTTGGGCGTCCAAATTAAAGTCCTTAATATTCAAAGTACGAGTATTTAATTTCAGGGCATTCATCTCATTTTAATCCATAAAATGCTATTTCCTCAAACCCAAATTCCTACATACGGAGTACTCCGTATACCATAGGGGCCTCAGTTATTTATTTCGCACAGAGCCCCCGAAATTTGTGAGACAGCCCTGATTATAAAAGAGCGATCTTACTAGTTAATTTCACTTTTTTTCATGGAGTCGATGTGATGACATAAGTCATTATACTACTCCCTCCCTTTCGTTCATTTGTTTACGTTGAGTCGGGTTTTGTGAGGGGAACCCAGACTCAACGTAAACAACTGAATGAAATGGGGGGAGTAACTAGTATATGGATTTTTTGTCTAACACTACCTAATACAACGTACACTTTGTGAAACACTCCCTAATACATTTTTTTTTTGTCTAACACTACCTAATACAACGTATTTTTTGTCTAACACTACCATAAATGGTTTCCGGCCAAAAAGAAGTGAACTTTTTGGCTTGACCCGCTTATGCACGTGATCTTGGTTTCATTCGTAATACCAGCAATAAATCCCAAGTTAATGAGGGGCGGGGAGAGAAAAGGTCGGGGAAATATTATTCCTAGCTAGATGCAATTAAAATGGAGAGACGTAGAGGATTAATGAAACTAAAAAGAGAAAAATACCAGAAAAATGGGAGGGAAGCAAGTTTCGGGGGAAATTTTCGAAAAAAGTAGGGAGATGTGAAAGATCAATTATTTATAGATCGCGTGCACAAGCGGGTCAAGCCGGAATGTTGATCTTTTTGGCCGAAAATCATTTATGGTAGTGATAGACAAAAAATATGTTGTATTAGGTAGTGTTAGACAAAAAATAATGTATTAAGGAGTGTTTCACAAAAAAGACGTTGTATTAGCTAGTGTTAGACAAAAAATTCCTAGTATATAGTAAAAGTACTCTATAACAGTTGACTTGTTGCGTTGGAACTAAAGCTTGCTCCTTAACTATGTAAGAACTAAACCACGCACGTGCTGAGCCAACAACGAATACCATGTTGGGACCCCGTAACGGCCATTGAGAGAGAAAAGAAAAAAACAAGAGGTAAGAAAAGGAAGAAATAAGAAGAAAATGGAGGAGGAAGGTGATGAGGTAGTGTGTGGTAGGGCTGAGCAACGCCGGGTACCCGGGTGAATTAGTCGGAACCGGAACCGGAACCGGGAAGTACCGGTTCCAAAAATCTGGAACCGGAACCGGAACCGGCTCCAACGGTTCCCAACTATTTGGAATCGGAACCGGAACCGCCAATACCCGATTTAATTAAGGTTAATTGTAAAAGTAATTAAAAAAACATTACCAGCTTAGATTTATGCAAGAAAATCACATAAATTTGAATATTCAACCCAAAAATTAATTACTCAAATGAATTTGGAAATTTACCTAAATAAATTCAGATCTAAGAACTAAGCAAAATAAAAGGGATTTGGGGGCTGAATTAAGGATGTAATATGAGGTTTGGCGGGCATGACGGTACCGGGGACAGCGGCTGTGTAGTGGAGGTCGAAGGCGGCGGCATTGGCGACTTTGTAGCGAGGTGAAGCCATGGTGACTTGGTATGCCGTGTGTGTTCAAGTGAGGTGAGTGAGAGAGAGAGAGAGGAGGTAAAAGAAGGACTCAGAGATGAAAATAGAGGGAGGCATGTGAAAGTGGTGAAAAAGAATGGTCTCCTTACGTTAGTTTTAGGTTTTGAGGGATTTTTTTATATTTTTTTAATTTAAAACATAATTTTTTTTATATTAAAGCTAATATACCGGGTACCCGAACGGTTCCGGTTCCCAAACTTCACTACCCGGAACCGGAACCGTTGTAACCGGTTCCTTAGTATTGGTACCCGGAACCAGAACCGTCAATGCCGGTTCCGGAACCGGAATCGTCGGTTCCTAGCCGGTTCCAATTCCGGTTCCGAGTACCTTGTTCTTTTGCTCACCCCTAGTGTGTGGGGTGGGGCATGGTGACCTTTGATTTAGTGATACGAACATTTCGCGTAAATTAATTTCGTATCATATAAAGTGAATATCTTATATGACAAAGATAGTAATGTTTTTTCTGATAATTTAACCCCCCAAAAAAACTTGTGAAAAAGGATAAAGTACTAAAAAAGAGGAAGATAAAAAATGAAAAACTACAAAATGACCAAAACAGCCCTATTTGCAGTTTCATTTCCCCTTTTAGATTCATCCAAACCCCGACAGAAGCTATTAAGGTTTTCCCACATCCATTTTCTTTCTCCATTAACACAAAAATTAAACCTCACTTGCAGTTCAACTCGCAGATCGATCTCGTACCAGTTGACTTCTCATCTACCCTACTCAGCAACATCTTCTACACCGATCCACCGTGTATGCCCCTCAGGCCTCAACTTATTCTTCTTTGCTATTAATTTTTGTTTTTTAATTTACTTTGAATCTTAAAACCTTTTTTTTTTTTTTTTCACAGTCGTCCTTTGGTAGACTTGAGTATAAGCTAATCATGATTAACTTGAGTCCAAGAAAAATAGCTGTAACTAGTTCTGATCATGATTAAGTTTAGAGTATGTAATTAGTGATTATTATTAGTTGTAATTTAGGAGTATCATTAAGCTTATAATTTTAAATTTGTATGGTTGTTAGTTTTGGTGATTCATGATCTTTGTCGATCTTGTGGGATTATATATGCATGTGTTTACTATTTACTGTGGGAATAGGATATAAGTTATAGTGGGATTAGGAGCCTTGTAAGTTGTAACAAAAATAAAATAAAATCAGATAATCATTCAGAAAACTTAGATAGTGTAGGAGTATGAGTAGGTTGTATAGTCCTTATGTCTATGTATATATATATATAAACTGCAACCGCACTTTGACCTTAGAAACCAGCTCAAGGAAACTAGAAATATGGAGGAGGGCGATTTAAGAGTTTCAAGTAAAATCAACCACGGGTAAAGCTTTTTACCCTGCTTTTTTTTTTTTTTTTTTTTTTTTTACTTTCGTGAATGAGATTAACAATAATTAGAGTTCAACATAACAAGATTAAGTTCTCATGGTTCTAATATTTGATTATGTGCATCCTTGGCATGCTTTTGCTTTACAATTATGAACACATAACTATTGTGTTTTTTTTTTTTTTTTTTTTTTTTTGTTTGGTGAGGTTTCATGAAGTATGGTCGTATCACTCGTATGGAGTGTGTTAATTTCTTTCCTGACTAGATTAGAATTTAATACTTAATTGTATTGAGTCAAAGAGAAGAAGGATGTAAAACTAGGGGTCTGTTTGTTTGGCAACTTGTTCAGAACTACTTCTCAAAAACAGTTTTTTTTTTTTTTTCTGTGTTATGGCAGGGGCAAGTGCATGGACTACTCGGCTGTTATTCGGAAAGCTTATACGCACATACATTCGTGGAGTAAGCTTCAATCCATATTCCATACTCCAAAGAAACTCGATTTTTTCTCACTCCTTCCGAATGAAATTGTTGCGGATATTCTTTATAGACTACCCGCGGACACTGTGGTGGATTGTAAGCGGGTGTGCAAGAATTGGCACCACATTTTCACTTCACAGCACTTTGCTAAAACTCATCTTAAGAAGGCTAAGAAGAATGCGGTAAATTTATCCGTTTTTAAGCAGTGTGGTAAGAGACATTTCTTTGTCATGGAACGTGGCACGAAGGGGATAATAAGATTGGAGAGAGTGGACATCATAAATCCTGGTTTCAATTCATCTGTTTTCCTGCTTAGAGTTGTTGAATCGTTTAATGGATTGTTGCTTTTCGAATGCCACTCTGTTAGCGCACCTGGACCGTTATTTACGATCTCCAATCCCATCTCTAGAGAAGAAGCCCCCTTCATACCACCAGAAGAGGGTGATATGGATGATGAATTCTTCATGAAGTTAGCAAAAGAACAGAGAAATATATTTGGTTTCTTTTATGACCAAGTTACCGGTGAGTATAAGCTTCTGCTGTTTTTTAAATATGATGGGAATGTCACATACTATGTTTACGGCTGGAGGAGTAAGTCTGAGAAGACGTTATGTACCAACATTTTTTTCCCTACACGACAATACGATAACACGACTGTTGTGGTGGATCGTCTGGTATGTTGGAAGGTTGTTAATGAATTCAATGGAATGTATGTGAGCCATTGTTCAGAGTGCGTAATGATATTTAAGATGGACGATGAAACCTTGCATTGTGTTCCTCATCCGGAGACTATGAATTGCGAATGGAGACCATACGCTGTGAATCCGCATGAAAACATGCGCCTATTGAATTTGGATGGTGACTTAGGACTTGCGTTTTCTTTCGCAACTATAATCACTATATGGTCTTTACAGGATTCTGTCAACTTTGCTTGGGTGGTTCGCCATGTGATTGACTTTGGTCTAGAGCTGGAGAAGTACCCGGTTGTCCCTTCTCGTCCTCCATACGATGAATTTCTTACCGCAGAGGTGTTAAATATTGTTGATGGTGAATTAATTTTCTTGCTTCGCTCAAAAGGATTGTTCAGCCGAAATCTACAGTTCAAAACCGTGAACAAACTCACAATAGATGTTAAGGTAACAGGATCGTTGTCTCTTGAGATTTCAAGTGTATCGCATGTGAAGACTTTGATTTCACCCGAAGAAGCCTTTCCTATCTAATTGTTCGCTTTTTATTAGTTTGTGGAGCTTTCATCCATAAGTATCAAAAGCACAATTTCTAAATTCAGCTTCCATTACTTTCAAATTAAGGCTACATTTTACAATTTAGGCAAAGCTGAGGGCGCTAATTACAATTTACCATTACCAAATGAGAATAACATTCCCCTCATTTTTTTTTTCTTTCTTTTTTTACAAATTTGTTAGCTTTGGTATGTGAGATCTATTCAAAGAAAACAAAACAAATTACATAAACGTATGGAACAATTAGTCAATTACCATTTAACTAGCCTATGAGCCATTATTAAGATTATGAACTTTTAAAATAGATGTTGCACTCAACAGTTGTCACTAACGTTCCTGTCGATTGTCCGAAAATCACAAAACCCAAAGAGTGAGTTACACTTTGATCATTTCCAAAAGGTGCTTTGCAAAGTAACTACAAACACCATACAAATCTTTTGTGTACTACCTTGCAAAACAAAAGGATGACTTTCAAACAAACAATGCCAAGAACTTAATGTAAGCTTCAAGCTACACCACACTTCTTACACTCAACTTTATCCCTTTACAAAATTTTCCCCTTCATTGAAAATTAAAATCATTCAAAATATAATGAAAAAAGTCTATCATGTCTGATTGGAGAAATTCTTTGTCATGTCTCCAAAAATAATTACATCACAAATTAAGGAAAACTAATTCACTTCAAGCTTGGGCTTTTTTCTCCCCACAGATATTCCAGGCTACAGTACAATCCTCGTAATAACAAAATCGGACTACAGGTAAAAGAGACAAAAGTCCACTGCAGAGCCCATGCCCACGCGATTAACCGTGATGCAAAGAAGACTAGATGAGCAAACAACAACAACAAACAACCACCACCACAACAGTCAGAATCGTAATCGACAACATAGGCATTCAAAGTTTTACAGTTAGATTAATGGAGATGATGGCGGTATAGTGGATCGACACAAGCACGCCTACAGATTGCAGTCACCCAAAAACCGAGATAAAGAAGAACGACGAGAAGATGGCCGCCAACTATCCCCTGACCCCAACGAATAAGGACACTTCTGAAGGTGTTTGTCTCAATTATATCATCAAGTGTTTGTTCTTGTTTATCCAGTTCCTCAGACTCTATTGCGTGGCTAATGACATCAACTTGTGCCATAAATGACCTACGATCCCTTAATCTTATGATAACAAGTCTGACACCCTCACACTTCAAATTAAGTCTTTCCTTGACTTTCAGGTTATTTCTAAGGGAAAGAATCCCCAGCCACGAAAATCCACTTAAAGATAACCCAAATATCACCCCCGACATAATAGTCACTAAATACACCCAAACCTTGTCCTTCCCGCAACCTACCTTTGGCGCTTCCGTATACAGTGTGTTATACGGAAATATGCTAAACCACAACCCAGCGACAAGTAATATGTCGCGTGCTGGGGCTGCGATTACACTCACAAGTGAAGCATTTTGAGTTTGGAGGTCTTTTACTTTAGTGTCAACTAGCATCAATTGCTCACGGTTTTCCTCAGGTGTCAAAGGCTTAATGTCAGTGGCAGGAACAAGTGTTGTACGAGCAATAAGTTTCTTACCGTAGTTTTGTTCACGCCACTGTCTCCACTTCTCAGCAGCAGCTTCTTTCGAGAGATTATCCAGCTCATTCAAAGGCGCTGTTCCCTTTAAGAGTTTGTACTTCTCAAACGAAACTCTGGTTTTCACAACTATTAGTTTCCTATGTTGTTGAAGTTCATGAATCAACCTTTCGAGTGGTTCCTTGAAGTCCTTGTGATCCACTTGCCCGTGAATAAGAGCATCAACAAGTAACTCAACCCCGGCAATTTTGGAGATGAGATCTTCTTCACAGGTACCCTGTAGATCTTCTAGCTTCTTCTTCATGGTAAGATTTTCACGCTTAATCTCTTGAATCTCAATTTCTAGCTCCTCCACCTTCAGGGACGATTCAAGGCGAGACCAAAATTCATCTCCAGAAGCTTCTGTCATTTGATCATCTACAGAAAAGAGATAAAAATTACACTAAGAAAGCTCCAACAGAATAAATTATCGTAATAATTTAGATCTCCAACTTTTCGTAATGAAAGCATGAAGTTTCAAGGGTTTTTGTAACGAATTATTGACCTCTAGGCTTAGGAAATGTACGGTTGTTAGGAACTGGCATATGATCCCTCACGTACTCGTACTCCACCTTTACCTGTGGAAGCCATGCATAAACAGAGGCAGAGTAAGACAAACACTAAGGCAGAAAAAATGATGATCGGCCTAAAAATGTATGCCCTTAAAGTATAAGTGATAAAAGATTTCACACCTTTGTAATGACACACATGTCAATGCAAATATATTTTCTACTTCCCAAATGATCAACAATTCCAGAGGTGATAGCCTTAGTGACCAGCTTAATTCCATCATCCCTCTGCACGTATACGAACAAAGAAAAACACAATTTAATATTTTTTTTTTTTTTTTTTGAGATGTAAAAGGAGATCATCTTCAAGAACAGAATATGACATAAAAACTTCCTAGACCAAGTTTAAACACTGCTTACGGAAATTCCTCCATTGTGATCTGACTCAAAGACTGCCCATGCAGCACTGGAACCCGATCCCATAGTCGCAAAAGGAAGGGCATTAAATGAACCATGAGGACATATCTGTGCAGTAACATTATTAGATGTTTATCCCCAATACATAATTATGGCGTTCAATAGTAAAAGTTGACTGATACTCACACTATGCAGAAGGACATCAGTGCCATCAACACCACCAAGCATCAGAGCAGCAGAGAAGTGTCCCTGATGGCTGGACCACAATGAATGATTAGACTCCAGAAAAGTACAAGCAGGTACTATTGATGCCTGACGAGAGCTGCCAAGTTCCAACTGGGAACACACCATATCTGCAAGAACAAACAGATTGGTAAGGGCAAAAAGTGGTCTACCACACAAACCAGGTTGTAATAAAACATATACAATCATATTAATAGTCCTCAAGTGCCTACACGGCTACACATATACAACAACAGAGTCTAACCTTGAACAGATGCCAACTGAGAAGAGAAAATATTCCAGAAATCGCAAGCAATACCAGGGGACAGAGTTTATGTAAGGACAATGTCGATTAAAGAGTTGAAAGAGGACATGTAAGGACACATCACATTATCAATAACATGACTACAAAATCGAAGCCTTCAAACACTAACAGAACTCAATCTAGGGTCATTGCCCACAGAACTAGCATAAGGAGGGCTCTCTGCTGAATTAACATCCCTAAAAAAAACTACTATGAGTCTGTGACAATGAAAAATCTTACAGACTACATACTGCAGGTCAGGTCAAGCTTTTTACGCCACCTTAGCATCTTTATCATAGTTCTAAATCCTTTCCTTAGGGAGTCTTAAAAGGTGGGGGGGAGGTGTACATTATCCATATACAACTACAAGAGCCTTCCCACACCACAGAGTCCAAAGGTCACTTGTCTCGTCTTGTCGCTTATACACCCTTATCATGTTATCATAACACCCTTCTAAGTTCTAAGGGTTACATCCTGCTAACATTGTTCACGTTGCTCCTTAAATATGCCATCTCATGTCATCATACTATGCATCGGATGATAGACATTTCAACTTGTGCATTACTAAGTACTTGTACTCCATTCTTCATTCAAGTCAAACTGTGGTTACTGGTTAGCAATGGCACGATGTAATACGTTATCTCAGATGAATGTGTGGGTAGATCTCATCTTCACAAACAGCAACGAATTGATAAATCAAAGTTGAGCTTAGATTAAAATCACAAAGAAAGAGAGCTAAGAACACACTGGCTCAAACAAAGTACGGAGTACATACAATCCAACAAAAAAAATTGACAAGGAACTAACTGAAAGAAAAATATTGTGCGTAGGTCGGCATACTAGCTTGCTGCTCTAAATGAGAATCATGAGACAGGCATAAGAACATAAATTAATAAATCTTCACTAACATTTATGATTTATCCAGAAGGGATAATGGAAAGGGAAATGTACGGCACACCAAAAGGCGAGGCCAGCATTTACCTCTGAGTTCTTTTGCGTTATCTGCAATGCCTAGACCACAACAGTAGATGTTTGATGCCATGGAATGAAAATTTACGCACTCTTGGTCCGCAACAATGGGGCCTTCTGCTGTCGTACCAAAGCCAAGAATGATACCATCCTAGATAATTAACAGAGCTTTGTTAGCGGTACATCACAAATTGTTAATTATCCAACTACTGTCCACAAATGAAGTACTCCATATGAGACCTTCAGTCACACACTTGAATAACTACATTGTCAAAAGAGTGCCAACGACATTACAGTTTTACAAATTTCAACGAGGGCCTCATATAACCAAATTAGCAAACCAGATTTGAGATTTCTCACTCCCACATATATATAGTGCTCTTAAATCACAAACTACTCCACCAAGTACACTCAACGCAAGCTACAAACAATAAACAAAGCGCAATAAAAGGCACCAACTTTTCTTTTTTTGAAATGTAAATTGTATTAAAAAAAACATCAAGTAGCTATACTAGCCTTCAAACTTTTTCAATCATCGACAACATCATCAAAGTTTACAACTTTAACCACTCGTCAATTAAACAACAAAGTTTACAACTTTACACCACTCATCAACTAAACATCAAAGTTTACAACTTTACACCACTCGTCAATTAAACATCAAAGTTTACAACTTTACGCCACTCGTCAATTAAACATCAAAGTTTACAACTTTAACCACTCATCAATTAAACAACAAAGTTTACAACTTTACACCACTCATCAATTAAACATCAAAGTTTACAACTTTACGCCACTCGTCAATTAAACATCAAAGTTTACAACTTTAACCACTCGTCAATTGAACAACAAAGTTTACAACTTTACACCACTCATCAATTAAACAACAAAGTTTACAACTTTACACCACTCGTCAATTAAACATCAACTCGTAAATCAAACATCAAAGTTTACAACTTTAACCACTTGTCAATTAAACAACAAAGTTTACAACTTTACACCACTCGTCAATCAAACAACAAAGTTTACAACTTTACACCGCTCGTCAATCAAACAACAAAGCTCGCAATCTTATAATTATTCAGAAAACATGAATCAACAAGATTACCACTATTGATTATTGAACCCGGAAGAAAGACAAAAAAAATCGGACATTTACGAAATTACCTCAAAAACAACACCAACAATGATGCCCGTTTCGAGGAAAGCAGCAGGTTCATCCCTACAAACACTGCAACTCTTATCCGGCGGCGCTTCATCCACCATCTTTTCTCTGCAGTTTTACCACAGAATTAAACACAGTATATAATCATCTCTTGTATGTTTTGTTTATTTATTAGCTCAACTCTGTATAATTAACCCAAAGAAAAAAAAAAAATGAGAAATTCAGCGAAATTGATAGTATTAGAAATTATAAATTTTGGTGATAATTTTATTACCTCTGGAAGTCTGGATTGATAATTATATCAATAGTAAAGTTTCACGCTTTTTTTCCCTATTATTTTTTTACTGTGTATCGCAGAGGAGGGGAGAGAGAGAGAGAGAGAGAGATGGTTGCAGAGTGAAATGAGAGGTTCTCTAAAACATGACCTCACATTCAACGGCTAGATTACAACTGTACAGTCCTTGAGTTGAGATCCGACGGTAGGATTACAACCAGTACAGTCCTTGAGTTGAGATCCGACGGTAGGATTACAACCAGTACAGTGACACTGTTAATGCTGACAAAAATTAAACCATGTGCTAAGCATTAGACACAAGATTCTCCTGGAAGCTATACTCACTGTTTAGGTCAGTCAAAGCTTTGGGGGAAAAAGGGCACAGTGACGAGGCTGTGATCGAACGTGATGGATAAGAAAGAGGATGTTTGGACTCTGTGTAATCAGACGTTTGGGCCGATCTTTGTGTTTTCTGTTTGCTTAATTAGGCCCAAATATAGCTAAAGTTGGCATGTTCCTCCCCTTTCCTTGTTTTCAAAGTGAGTACGGTATTGACTATTGAGTACGTAATAAGTATAGTAATTAGGCCATGTTTGATACGACTTATTTGCAGTAGTATCATTCAGAACAGATTAAATCAGATCAGATCAGATCAGAATTGTTCAAATTTCTATCAATGTATTTGATCCATAACTGATACTAATTCGTTGAAATTCAATCAAAATTTCAACACATTCATATCACATCAGAGCAG
Source organism: Spergularia marina (assembly GCA_963680865.1). Lineage (NCBI taxonomy): Eukaryota > Viridiplantae > Streptophyta > Magnoliopsida > Caryophyllales > Caryophyllaceae > Spergularia > Spergularia marina. Next base: position 2,156,833 of record OY804545.1, on the reverse strand, counting down.
TTCAGAGTCATTCAGACCAGATCAAATCAGTTCAGTTCAGAGTCATTTAGATCAGGTCAGATCAGTTCAGAAAGATGCAGCTCTATCAAACTGGGCCTTACTCTCTCTATTTCAATATATATGACGTTTACAAGTTACGAGTCAAGTTTTGACTTTCAATTTAAACTATTTTGTAAAAAATTATAAAAATTATACCATTATAGACCATGTAGTCAACACGTCTGTCCTGCGATGTCTGATATCCGGTCAAAATGTTCTGTGCGTTCGACGGATGAGTTCATCGGGCGAGGCGGCATAAATTGTCGTGATTATCAATTGAAAAATTAGATTCTTTGTAATTAACCGACATATTGTAACTATTCACTATATGTCTTGAATAGTTGATGAATTATATCCTTTTTTTTTTTTTTTTTTTTGGTTACTGATGAATTATATCCTTCACTCGTGATATTAGCGTTGTTGACAAATATGGTGGCGGTTGTGCGTGGCGAAGGTGGCGGTGGATAGAATCAATGAGAAGATTCTATGATATATAAATTTTACAGGGAATGGGTGATTAATGAAAGATAGTGTATGTTATTAAGGAATCAACGGTATAACAGGTAAAAGCTAGAAAAAAAAGTAGGCGACATTAGTAAAATAAGGACGACGAATAACTCTTCACTTCTAGATACCATTTCAAATTTTTCATATGACCGGCGATCAGTGGCAGTTTTTTGGGGGGGGGGGGGAGGGAGTTGTACATTTTGTTGTAAATGTTCTAGAAAAAAATAACTAAAATCTTCGGAATTGTAACAATTGGTCCTTCCTATCTTCTAAAATTAAGTTCCACCTAATCCAACTTTTAATCTTGGTTTCGCCTTATATATCCCACTCTCTTACATACACTCCATGGGAATAATTAGGGAATGAAACTATCTCACTCATTCTTATCCCTGCAATTCTCACCTCACTTGCGAAAGTAAAAGAGGGGGCTAATCCGATACGTTAAAGGATTTTCCTAACTTGTGCCCATAAAACACATGATAAAATTCTGTTTCATTCTTTAATTAGGTGATGTTCTATTGAATTAATCAACAATATTCCATAAATTAGAGTTGTTTAGTTAGCCAAATTCATGGAAAAAGAGCTTTCATGGGAAATCCCAATTCCTACAAAATGGAGGAATTGGTTTACCTAACCCCTTACTTTCTCGTAATTGGCAATTCCTACATGAATTTACTTCCTACATCTAACCAAACAACTCTGAGAAATTGACATGAATTATAAATTAAATCCCAATTCCGACAAAATGGAGGAATTGGTTTACCTAACCCCTTACTTTCTCGTAATTGGCAATTGCTACATGAATTTACTTCCTACATCTAACCAAACAACTCAGAGAAATTGACATGAATTATAAATTTATAGAAAGTGAAATTGCATGGAAATTCTCATATGCCACCTGACGACCACTTAAAATAAGCAAACTTTCGGGAAAATGAGCACTCATGTATGTACAATAAGAAGGAAACTCAATCACCAACATTAACCAGCAAAGTCAATTTAATATAAAACAAACGAGTTTTCTAACGTATGTTCAACTGGCACATGGTAAGAGTCTATTTGTTTACCTAATTAAATGAGATTCTCACTTGAAAAAACAAAATATGTAATCTCATTGATGAATTGAGAAGAAAAGCACTTCAATAAAGAAACAGATAGGCACACGTTAGAAAAAGATCGTAAAACAAATAGTAACATCAGAAAAAGTAAACTTAGGAGAGAGAAGAAACGTATGTTTGGAAGTTGAAACTTGGGTATTCAATTTCAGCAGCGTCGAAGTGGAGAGAGACATGGAATGATTGTTCTACCCTGTTGTTAGAATGACAGCTGCTGTCAAAATTTCGCATCTTGGGATTATAAAATGATATTATGGGTCTGAGTGTCTGACTGAGTGACTGGCCTTTAGCCCTTTAGCAAGAGAAAATATGGGAATAGTATAATAAGTAGAGCATTATTGGAAATTTGTATAAAGTAATTGGGAAAAGCGATGCTACAATCGATAGCCTATTTTTCCTTTTGAGATAATAATCTCTCAGATTTATTTATTTTGTTATTTGTTACCTCAAGAAAACAAAAACAAAAATCTATTTATTATTTGTTTTTGTTAATGTTGTTGGGATCAAATTCGTTTGTCACATGTATTATAAACAGAGCCGGCTATTAGCCGTGCAGGCCGTGCGCCCTTACAAAGCCCGCTTAATTTTAGGGCCAATATTATTTGTTCCTAAATAACATGCAGAACTGGGTAGCCCACTTGTAAAGTAGGCAATTTATGTGTCTTGTGTATAGAATACTTGGGTTCGAATCCCTGCTGGGACATTTTTTATTTTTGTATCTTATCGAAAATTACATAAATAATAATCTCTCATCTCTCCTAGTTTCCCATCCTTCTGGTTGTAATTCTTTTCGAAGATGTACAAGAATGATGATTTAATTAAGGGCTGAAAGATGAGACTAATTCCCTCACAAAAAAAAAAAAGATGACGATAATTTATGTTGTGTCGACAAAAAGTTCATGATAACGCACATCAGTATAGCACATCACGAAGCACCCCTGGCTACAATTTCCATGAAGAAAATTTCAAATTGAATCTGCAAACAACTGTATACAATCAAAATACTCCGTATTACTAATAGATATCATTTATTCATATATATACACACATCCAACCATTAGAATGTACGGAATAAATACCTAAATTCAACTTAATTTGCAAGAAACTATCTCAGTGTATCGATATGAATCAATAAAGACCGGACCCGGTGTACAACATCGATGTTGGCATGCTATCGCCGTTGGTGGTAGGCGGTTGGGGTTGTCGGGAGTGGTGTGATTGAGTGGCTGAACGAATGAGAGATGGGAATGGGTTTGATCTTCGTATACATAGAAAGGGTATTTTCGTAACATGGCGGGCGATATTAGTAATGGGGAGGGCGGCGAATAACACCTTGGGCGTCCAAATTAAAGTCCTTAATATTCAAAGTACGAGTATTTAATTTCAGGGCATTCATCTCATTTTAATCCATAAAATGCTATTTCCTCAAACCCAAATTCCTACATACGGAGTACTCCGTATACCATAGGGGCCTCAGTTTTTTATTTCGCACAGAGCCCCCGAAATTTGTGAGACAGCCCTGATTATAAAAGAGCGATCTTACTAGTTAATTTCACTTTTTTTCATGGAGTCGATGTGATGACATAAGTCATTATACTACTCCCTCCCTTTCGTTCATTTGTTTACGTTGAGTCGGGTTTTGTGAGGGGAACCCAGACTCAACGTAAACAACTGAATGAAATGGGGGGAGTAACTAGTATATGGATTTTTTGTCTAACACTACCTAATACAACGTACACTTTGTGAAACACTCCCTAATACATTTTTTTTTTTGTCTAACACTACCTAATACAACGTATTTTTTGTCTAACACTACCATAAATGGTTTCCGGCCAAAAAGAAGTGAACTTTTTGGCTTGACCCGCTTATGCACGTGATCTTGGTTTCATTCGTAATACCAGCAATAAATCCCAAGTTAATGAGGGGCGGGGAGAGAAAAGGTCGGGGAAATATTATTCCTAGCTAGATGCAATTAAAATGGAGAGACGTAGAGGATTAATGAAACTAAAAAGAGAAAAATACCAGAAAAATGGGAGGGAAGCAAGTTTCGGGGGAAATTTTCGAAAAAAGTAGGGAGATGTGAAAGATCAATTATTTATAGATCGCGTGCACAAGCGGGTCAAGCCGGAATGTTGATCTTTTTGGCCGAAAATCATTTATGGTAGTGATAGACAAAAAATATGTTGTATTAGGTAGTGTTAGACAAAAAATAATGTATTAAGGAGTGTTTCACAAAAAAGACGTTGTATTAGCTAGTGTTAGACAAAAAATTCCTAGTATATAGTAAAAGTACTCTATAACAGTTGACTTGTTGGGTTGGAACTAAAGCTTGCTCCTTAACTATGTAAGAACTAAACCACGCACGTGCTGAGCCAACAACGAATACCATGTTGGGACCCCGTAAAGGCCATTGAGAGAGAAAAGAAAAAAACAAGAGGTAAGAAAAGGAAGAAATAAGAAGAAAATGGAGGAGGAAGGTGATGAGGTAGTGTGTGGTAGGGCTGAGCAACGCCGGGTACCCGGGTGAATTAGTCGGAACCGGAACCGGAACCGGGAAGTACCGGTTCCAAAAATCTGGAACCGGAACCGGAACCGGCTCCAACGGTTCCCAACTATTTGGAATCGGAACCGGAACCGCCAATACCCGATTTAATTAAGGTTAATTGTAAAAGTAATTAAAAAAACATTACCAGCTTAGATTTATGCAAGAAAATCACATAAATTTGAATATTCAACCCAAAAATTAATTACTCAAATGAATTTGGAAATTTACCTAAATAAATTCAGATCTAAGAACTAAGCAAAATAAAAGGGATTTGGGGGCTGAATTAAGGATGTAATATGAGGTTTGGCGGGCATGACGGTACCGGGGACAGCGGCTGTGTAGTGGAGGTCGAAGGCGGCGGCATTGGCGACTTTGTAGCGAGGTGAAGCCATGGTGACTTGGTATGCCGTGTGTGTGCAAGTGAGGTGAGTGAGAGAGAGAGAGAGGAGGTAAAAGAAGGACTCAGAGATGAAAATAGAGGGAGGCATGTGAAAGTGGTGAAAAAGAATGGTCTCCTTACGTTAGTTTTAGGTTTTGAGGGATTTTTTTATATTTTTTTAATTTAAAACATAATTTTTTTTATATTAAAGCTAATATACCGGGTACCCGAACGGTTCCGGTTCCCAAACTTCACTACCCGGAACCGGAACCGTTGTAACCGGTTCCTTAGTATTGGTACCCGGAACCAGAACCGTCAATGCCGGTTCCGGAACCGGAATCGTCGGTTCCTAGCCGGTTCCAATTCCGGTTCCGAGTACCTTGTTCTTTTGCTCACCCCTAGTGTGTGGGGTGGGGCATGGTGACCTTTGATTTAGTGATACGAACATTTCGCGTAAATTAATTTCGTATCATATAAAGTGAATATCTTATATGACAAAGATAGTAATGTTTTTTCTGATAATTTAACCCCCCAAAAAAACTTGTGAAAAAGGATAAAGTACTAAAAAAGAGGAAGATAAAAAATGAAAAACTACAAAATGACCAAAACAGCCCTATTTGCAGTTTCATTTCCCCTTTTAGATTCATCCAAACCCCGACAGAAGCTATTAAGGTTTTCCCACATCCATTTTCTTTCTCCATTAACACAAAAATTAAACCTCACTTGCAGTTCAACTCGCAGATCGATCTCGTACCAGTTGACTTCTCATCTACCCTACTCAGCAACATCTTCTACACCGATCCACCGTGTATGCCCCTCAGGCCTCAACTTATTCTTCTTTGCTATTAATTTTTGTTTTTTAATTTACTTTGAATCTTAAAACCTTTTTTTTTTTTTTTTCACAGTCGTCCTTTGGTAGACTTGAGTATAAGCTAATCATGATTAACTTGAGTCCAAGAAAAATAGCTGTAACTAGTTCTGATCATGATTAAGTTTAGAGTATGTAATTAGTGATTATTATTAGTTGTAATTTAGGAGTATCATTAAGCTTATAATTTTAAATTTGTATGGTTGTTAGTTTTGGTGATTCATGATCTTTGTCGATCTTGTGGGATTATATATGCATGTGTTTACTATTTACTGTGGGAATAGGATATAAGTTATAGTGGGATTAGGAGCCTTGTAAGTTGTAACAAAAATAAAATAAAATCAGATAATCATTCAGAAAACTTAGATAGTGTAGGAGTATGAGTAGGTTGTATAGTCCTTATGTCTATGTATATATATATATAAACTGCAACCGCACTTTGACCTTAGAAACCAGCTCAAGGAAACTAGAAATATGGAGGAGGGCGATTTAAGAGTTTCAAGTAAAATCAACCACGGGTAAAGCTTTTTACCCTGCTTTTTTTTTTTTTTTTTTTTTTTTTACTTTCGTGAATGAGATTAACAATAATTAGAGTTCAACATAACAAGATTAAGTTCTCATGGTTCTAATATTTGATTATGTGCATCCTTGGCATGCTTTTGCTTTACAATTATGAACACATAACTATTGTGTTTTTTTTTTTTTTTTTTTTTTTTTGTTTGGTGAGGTTTCATGAAGTATGGTCGTATCACTCGTATGGAGTGTGTTAATTTCTTTCCTGACTAGATTAGAATTTAATACTTAATTGTATTGAGTCAAAGAGAAGAAGGATGTAAAACTAGGGGTCTGTTTGTTTGGCAACTTGTTCAGAACTACTTCTCAAAAACAGTTTTTTTTTTTTTTTCTGTGTTATGGCAGGGGCAAGTGCATGGACTACTCGGCTGTTATTCGGAAAGCTTATACGCACATACATTCGTGGAGTAAGCTTCAATCCATATTCCATACTCCAAAGAAACTCGATTTTTTCTCACTCCTTCCGAATGAAATTGTTGCGGATATTCTTTATAGACTACCCGCGGACACTGTGGTGGATTGTAAGCGGGTGTGCAAGAATTGGCACCACATTTTCACTTCACAGCACTTTGCTAAAACTCATCTTAAGAAGGCTAAGAAGAATGCGGTAAATTTATCCGTTTTTAAGCAGTGTGGTAAGAGACATTTCTTTGTCATGGAACGTGGCACGAAGGGGATAATAAGATTGGAGAGAGTGGACATCATAAATCCTGGTTTCAATTCATCTGTTTTCCTGCTTAGAGTTGTTGAATCGTTTAATGGATTGTTGCTTTTCGAATGCCACTCTGTTAGCGCACCTGGACCGTTATTTACGATCTCCAATCCCATCTCTAGAGAAGAAGCCCCCTTCATACCACCAGAAGAGGGTGATATGGATGATGAATTCTTCATGAAGTTAGCAAAAGAACAGAGAAATATATTTGGTTTCTTTTATGACCAAGTTACCGGTGAGTATAAGCTTCTGCTGTTTTTTAAATATGATGGGAATGTCACATACTATGTTTACGGCTGGAGGAGTAAGTCTGAGAAGACGTTATGTACCAACATTTTTTTCCCTACACGACAATACGATAACACGACTGTTGTGGTGGATCGTCTGGTATGTTGGAAGGTTGTTAATGAATTCAATGGAATGTATGTGAGCCATTGTTCAGAGTGCGTAATGATATTTAAGATGGACGATGAAACCTTGCATTGTGTTCCTCATCCGGAGACTATGAATTGCGAATGGAGACCATACGCTGTGAATCCGCATGAAAACATGCGCCTATTGAATTTGGATGGTGACTTAGGACTTGCGTTTTCTTTCGCAACTATAATCACTATATGGTCTTTACAGGATTCTGTCAACTTTGCTTGGGTGGTTCGCCATGTGATTGACTTTGGTCTAGAGCTGGAGAAGTACCCGGTTGTCCCTTCTCGTCCTCCATACGATGAATTTCTTACCGCAGAGGTGTTAAATATTGTTGATGGTGAATTAATTTTCTTGCTTCGCTCAAAAGGATTGTTCAGCCGAAATCTACAGTTCAAAACCGTGAACAAACTCACAATAGATGTTAAGGTAACAGGATCGTTGTCTCTTGAGATTTCAAGTGTATCGCATGTGAAGACTTTGATTTCACCCGAAGAAGCCTTTCCTATCTAATTGTTCGCTTTTTATTAGTTTGTGGAGCTTTCATCCATAAGTATCAAAAGCACAATTTCTAAATTCAGCTTCCATTACTTTCAAATTAAGGCTACATTTTACAATTTAGGCAAAGCTGAGGGCGCTAATTACAATTTACCATTACCAAATGAGAATAACATTCCCCTCATTTTTTTTTTCTTTCTTTTTTTACAAATTTGTTAGCTTTGGTATGTGAGATCTATTCAAAGAAAACAAAACAAATTACATAAACGTATGGAACAATTAGTCAATTACCATTTAACTAGCCTATGAGCCATTATTAAGATTATGAACTTTTAAAATAGATGTTGCACTCAACAGTTGTCACTAACGTTCCTGTCGATTGTCCGAAAATCACAAAACCCAAAGAGTGAGTTACACTTTGATCATTTCCAAAAGGTGCTTTGCAAAGTAACTACAAACACCATACAAATCTTTTGTGTACTACCTTGCAAAACAAAAGGATGACTTTCAAACAAACAATGCCAAGAACTTAATGTAAGCTTCAAGCTACACCACACTTCTTACACTCAACTTTATCCCTTTACAAAATTTTCCCCTTCATTGAAAATTAAAATCATTCAAAATATAATGAAAAAAGTCTATCAAGATCAAACATAACATAATCTCTTAGTTTTTTTTTTTTTTGGTGGCTGTGGTTTTTTCACTCTACTAAATATATTGACACGTAAACTGTTCATGCATGCTAAATGCCAAAACTATAATTATAGGTACAAAAAATTAAAAAAAATAAAAATCAAAACTTTATTTTGCATACAAAATTTCCAACAGTTTACTAAAACTGAAGAAGAGCCAATCTTCTTGTTTCTCACTCCCAACTGAAAACTCTCAGGTATCTTCTTCTAAACTCTACTTTTACACCCTTAATAATCCTAGGATAACAAATGAACAAATAAAGTTGATGATTTTTATATGGGAAAGTTGATTCTTGATTACATGATTAATTAGTGATTTTATAGCGTGATTATTACGCTTTGTGTGTGTTTGAACTGGTATGAATTTGTTTGGATTAAAGGGTGGGAAAAATGAGTGATTGTACTGTTTTGGGTATTGGGTATTCTGCATTTGTGTATATTTATATCATGATTGGTTTTATTAATTGGAATTTGCACAAAATTTGAGGGTTTTGATTGAAATAATTGAAACTTTGAATGTAGAATTATAGATGATTGAACTTTAGTAAGAAAATTCTGGTATTTTGTGTATGTTATCTTGTGTTTGGGTTTGATGATTAACAAATAACCCAGTTAATTGAGTTTTTGATTGGTTGATTTGTGGCTAATCATTTAATCAACTTATTGTATTCATGTCATGACTTGTTTTTGGTTGGGGCGGGGGAGATGGAAGGACAATCGCAATCGAACTTCGATTTTGTAGATGATTGATTGAGGTTTTGATTGGTTGATTTGTGCCAACACTGAAAGTTTGAACCATTTTGAGGGTTTGTTAAAGACCGAAAATTTGGAATTATATGTGTTATTAAATGAAGTGAATTAGGTGATGTGACCCGTTTCTTAAATTTTGTGGCTTCACTTTAGTTTTAGAAGAATGATGTTAATAGTGCTGCTTTATTCTTGGTGTCATATGATTTAGTGAACATACCTGATCACATGTGTTAAAGATGGTGTTTCAACTTCAAGTTGACGAAAGAGGAATTCTTTCGTTGTAGACACTTAGTGACTGTTTGAATAATGTGTGTTTGGCCGAAAAGGTGGAGAGAATGATCCATTCATCTTACTACTCAAGTTGGAAATTGTCTACTCTTTTTGTTCATGTTTATTGTTAACTTCTTCATTCAATTCTCCACCTGTTTCCTAGTAAATCCGTAATTCATACACTAAACCAATCAAGAAACGACTAACAATTTTTACGCATTTTGTTGCTCTATGCCTATTGTGTTTCTTTTAATGATGAAGAAAGTAGCTGCGACATATTTTGAGCTTCAATCGTCGTAACCATTGAGAGTGATGTCTTGGCGACCAAAGATGTTTTAGTTTCTGAGGATCTCTAGTTGCTTGGGAGATATGAGAAAGTTGTCTGTGTTGATGAGTGCATGTCATTGGTTACCTATACGGTTGATGAATACAAGACTTAAATCTTTCATGAATTGATTTCAGGTTTATGACCTGAGCTCGTTTGCGCATGCTGTTTAGTCCCTGATTTTAATTTGGAGATATCAGCCTTTGAATAACCTTTCACATTATGGCACCCAAGGGATTGGACTATGAATTACTGAATGAAAATGTGAAGAAGTGCCAGTATGCTGTTAGGGGTGAGCTATATCTTCGAGCCTCTGAGCTCCAAAAGGAAGGGAAGAAGGTAAATCACATTTGAAACTCTATTGATTGCTTTCTGAGACACTAAATTTTGCGAAAATTTCCTAAACCTTTCAAACTAATGATTGTAATCCTTGCGGCTACAATATGGGAAACATAGGACTGTACAATCAACTGCTGTTTCGTTGGGTGCAACACACTACTCTGAGTGACCCTTTTACTAAACTTTTGTTGGCAGTACCAAGTGATTACTCATGCTGTCATGCATCATTAGTACTCACAAGCCAAAATGTTAGACATAGTATACTGCACTCTGACTCTTCTTTCGAATCCTGCAGATTATTTTCACAAATGTTGGAAACCCTCATGCGCTGGGGCAGAAACCATTGACCTTCCCAAGACAGGTTTGTTTTAAAGCTTACTCCTATTTTCACCTAGTGGTTCCATCCACACTCTATCTGGCTTGTCAAGTCGGCTATTTAACTTAAGGAAATGTAATGTTCCAGGTGATTGCTTTGTGTCAAGCTCCGTTTCTACTTGAGGATCCTAATGTAGGACTTATGTTCCCTGCTGATGCTATTGCAAGAGCTAAGCATTACCTAGCAATGACTTCGGGTGGTCTAGGTATGCGTTTTCTCCCTTCATTTCTCTGAATGATTTGATTGTTAATGCAGCATAACTGCATAAGTGTTTGAAATTGCTGGAATACTACTGATATTTGATACGCTTTTGAAATTCTCTTCTCCACTTTTATGTCAACTTCTCTTCTAAATGCCTGTGGTAAATCTATGTACTCAGTGAGAGACTTTGCTTGGCCACTGTTCTCAACTTCTCATATTAATAGCCTTTGATATTAATATCTGACATTCTGACTGTTGCATGCAAACCTACCGTGAAGGAAGAAAGAACACATTTTCTTTTTCATTTTTTATACAAAACTTGAGCTGTCCCCTTTTTATGAATGCCAACTTGTATACTTTTTTTTTTTTTTTTTTTTTTTTTTTTTTTGAGGCTCCAAATGCTTGCAAGGTATTATGTCATATCAAATCATGGTTAATAGAATTGCCTGCAGTATAGTTTCTGATACTATTTAATTCAAAATTCAGGTGCTTACAGTGACTCAAGAGGTATTCCTGGTGTAAGGCAGGAGATTGCACAGTTCATTGAAAAGCGAGATGGGTATCCAAGGTGATTGAATTTCAATAGGAATCTTCTACAAGCATCATTTTACTGTCTAAATCTTGCAGTGTCTGTGTTCCTGTGATTAACGTAAATCTAATCTTTTTTTCTTCTTTCGACGTGATTTACAGTGACCCAGAGCTCATTTTCCTGACTGATGGTGCAAGCAAAGGAGTGATGCAAATTCTCCAAGCTATTATAGGCAGCCAGAATGATGGGGTCAGAAATCTTATTCAACATGCTCTCTTTTCTAATTCTTTCTTCTCATAGTGTTTTGTTTCTCATTTTGTCCCTGTTATTTCGTCATTTATTCGGGTAGGCATTGCTTTCTTTGAATTGTTGATTCATTCTCTACCAGATTTTGGTCCCAGTTCCACAGTATCCACTTTATTCTGCTACGATATCACTACTTGGTGGGTCCCTTGTCCCATATTACCTGGAGGAGACAGCAAATTGGGGCCTTGATATCAACAATCTCCGTGACTCAATTCGACAAGCAACATTCAAAGGAATAAAGGTGAACACCTATTCCTGCTCTTTTTCAGTGCATGAAAACTTGCTGAAATCATAGGATGAATGTGAATTGCAGAATGTGTATCATTTCTTTTTATTTTTTCTTCTTTGATGAAAATGAGTATCTTTCTTGAACTAAGTTGTCACATGCCTATTCGCTGTCATGTAATGCTATGAAAGAAGCGTGAATCTTTGCTGAACTGAGGTGTAGCTTGCAGATTGTTAACCTGTTTGAGGTTACCACGCCTGTTTTACTGTTTCTAAATTCTAATTGGGAATGAGACTCAGCAAGCTGATACCTTGCATGATTGCCGTTCCACTTCTAGAATTCATAGGCGCATTATCGTTTTTCTCTCCATACTACCAGAGTACCAGACTACCAGTAGGTGCCCTGTTGGTTAGGTTAAGGGTGGGCACCACTGAAAATCCCAAGTGGTTACCAGGGTGGAATCTGGAGTCCTTTATTGTTGCTGCTTCTTATGTTGCCGTTGTCAAGAATGGCATGTTATCATTATTACATCCTCAAAATCCAAGTTTTGTAACCGGTTGTTGTTATTGGAGGTTGAGTTGTGTATGGACTTTGCTTTTACTGAGCTGAATGTTTTGACCTCTTTAGAGTTTACTTATTATCCTCCTTTGCTACCATTGGAATGCCTCTAGTTCTTGAAGATGAAAGATGCTCTAGATCTCTCTTTGTTGGTATTTATGTTGTATGGATCAACTTTTTCTTTATGTATCCTATTCTGCTCATCAGGTACGTGCAATGGTTATCATAAACCCTGGAAATCCCACTGGACAATGCCTTAGTGAAGCTAACCTACAAGAAATAGCTCGTTTCTGTATCCAAGAGGGCTTGGTGCTAATGGCAGATGAAGTATATCAGACAAATGTATACCAAGATGAGCGCCCGTTCATAAGTGCAAGAAAGGTATGTTGTGATGTACTCTCTATGAGTTGGCAGTCATCGAAGTTGTCCTGAAATTATGAGTGTGTTTGGTACGTAGGGAAAAATACTCCTGGAAAGAGATTATCTTATTTCTCTTGTTTTGCTTGTATGAAGAGACAATCAGGAAACTGTAAATGGAAAATAAAGTTCCACACAAGTCTCTTATTTTTTAATTTGAAACTTGGAATGCAAACTTTTCTCCTCTCCACTTCCTCCTTCCTCGTCTATCTTCATTTCTACTCAAATAATATTATCTAGTACATAGTGAGCCTAATTATACATTAATTTGAATTCCTCAAAGGTATTAATGAACATGGGCGCACCAGCGAGCAAGGAACTTCAACTCGTGTCTTTCCACACAGTTTCTAAAGGTTATTTTGGTGAATGTGGCCAGAGGGGTGGATACTTTGAGATGACCAACATACCGCCACAGGTTTGTCGGTCTCTCTACACTTTGTTTGAGAGTCAATGCTGCTATTCTGTTTTATATCCATGCTATTCTCTTCCTAATTTTTTATGGAGCTTCGGTTATGTCTGAATAACTTGTTTTTAGCAATTTTAACTAGAGATGCATATCGCTTTTGTTAACCTGGTTTTATTTGATCCACTTTTGCAGACAGTAGATGAAATCTATAAGATCGCTTCAATAGCACTCAGTCCAAATGTACCAGCACAAATATTTGTAAGATCCCGGATCATTACTATATGCTTATACGGCCTCTAGTTTTGCTCATCAATGTTTTAATATCTTATAAATAAGTCTTCATTTCTTTTTATAGCTAGGGTTGATGGTCAACCCGCCCAAGCCTGGTGATATTTCCTTTTTCAAGTATGACCAAGAGAGGTAACGATCTCTGCTGGTTGGAACTGATGGCAGTTTTAAGATGTTTTTGCTATAGTGAAAAAGAGAGATTGTACATCGGGGAAAGACATGTCTATGGATTTTAGTCGCTATTTTATTGTTTATACTTTTATATCTTCATATGCAATAAAAGTTGACTATTATGCATAAATTTTTCAGCAAAGGAATTCTCGGATCACTGAGGAAGAGAGCACGTATAATGACTGATGGATTTAACAGTTGTAGGAATGTAGTGTGCAACTTCACTGAAGGTAGCTGCTTGTTTATCTCTGATTTACCCTTTTCTCTTATGTTGCTTATCGTGTAGGGGGAGGGGGTTTCCTTGTTTGTTCCCTTCTGAACAGAAAGTCATCTGAGATTCATTCTGAGTGCAGGTGCCATGTACTCATTTCCTCAAATACGCTTGCCACCCATGGCGATTGAAACCGCTAATAAGGCTGGCAAACATCCAGATGTTTACTACTGTCTCAAACTCTTGGAAGCCACTGGCATCTCCACTGTTCCTGGATCAGGATTTGGGCAGAAAGAAGGGTAAGGCATCTTTCGAGTTTTCTTTCATTTCACGTTCCCATTTTCAGCCTTTTTAACTTTTTGTCTTCTGTTTTTGCACCCAAAAAAAAAAAAAAAAAAAAAAAAAGACATCGTCTTCCTTATTCTGTTCTTTGCTTTTTCCTCACTGTCTAAAATTCTTGAATCTTAAATAAGAGTAGGAAATTCACTCTGAATGAGCTTTATTAACAACTTGTCAGAAATAAAGAAATAAACTTGTTGATTGGTGATTCGCCTACAAAAATGTGTATCCAGAAATTTAAATCCTTACACTTAAAACTGTGATGGTTTACCTTGAATGGTCCATCTGAGTCTTAACTTAGCCATGGGAAAGCAAAATTTGGGACCAAACTTGGCTCCGGTTATAAATAAGCTTGTCATTTAGTTACATTCAGATCACTAGTTCAAGTCGTACCAGAGGGTACTTAATTAGAGGTTCCCCCCACCCCCCGACCCTCCTAGGGGTCCAGACACCTGTGGCCGTGGTTGGGCTGGACATGGGTTGGAAAGACCACCTACTTAAATATATGAGAACGTTAACCTTGTAGCAGTAAAACTCGGATTTTGAGGAATTAATTTTTACACCACGTTAATTTAGTGTTTACACTCATTGCAACTTTGTGAGACCATGATTATCAGGACTCCACTCAGAGCCTAGTGTGTAAACAAGGAAAAATTCAGCTCAATGGGTGCTGTTTGCAAATCTCAATTAGCCACTGTTTCTTGACAGATAGTTTAACTTTGGTCAATCGCTCGAGTCTAAGAAAACTAATTCGCTGAATTACTTGAAATTATTTTTTCTTTCAACAGGGTCTTCCACTTGAGGACTACCATCTTACCGGCCGAGGAAGACATGCCTGCTATCATGGACAGCTTTAGGAAGTTCAATGATGAGTTCATGGAACAGTATGAAGATCACCGAGGATACTCAAGGCTTTAAGTCAGAAAGGATCTCTCTATGTAAGTTAATGTATATTGCCCTACAAATGATGCCCATACAATTCCGAGGCTAGTTATATTCTGCACTCTGCAAATTATGCTTGTAAACCTTTTGAACGATTGCACAGCAGATATTTATCGTCACCTTGGTTTCCTCAGCTCTCATTGTTCCTACATAGCCAACTTATAGAAGTACATAGCATAGCATGTGAACCGGTCTGAGAATATCTGATACAAATCGCCGAGGTTTAGGTATAGTCAGTCCTCTGCCAAGACATGGTAAATATTCACCATTTCGTTTTTTTTTTTTCTTTTTTCAATACAAAGTTTCGAAATTCAACCCTAAACCTTAAATCCTCGCCTTAATACAAAACCTCCGAAACTCACCCCAAAACCCGAAATCGTCGCTTTGCCCGTAAGACTGGTTTACCCATGTTTTTTTTTATGAAACCCGTTCATCCAGGTTATCTGATCATTCACATGGGAGAAAACATAGGAAAGTGGTACCAAAATGGGAACTTTACATCACAAAATGGTACAGTATTATGGTAGTACTATTCCTGTGTGTTGGTTTTTAGTAACAGTGGCAATAATGAAACTAGATTATGGCGTCATTACCTCAGTGCTTTAAAGGCTTACGGAGTATTGTCTAAGGTGAGGGAATGAGGGTCGGATCACTTCAATGCCATATGTCGTAAACGTAAGGAGACTGTTTATGAATTTCCAATATGAAAATTGCGAAACATAAACTGTTTTAATGATTCGTTTTGATTTATTCCAAATCCGAAGAATTTCTAAACCAAAGTAGCATAGGATTAGGAGTATATACCTGAGGGAGTGGGGCAGTAAGGCGTTTTTTGTTCCTTTGTCTTTGGTAAAGTGGCAGTGACATGTTCTTCTTGTTACTAAAACCTGATATTGCTGATTCATAGGATGCAGACATAAATTTTTCAGGCCTGTCATGTTTTTTCTCTTGGATTCTTGCTTTTCAGGTTGGATCTTGAATGACATCTGCATTTTTATTTTTGAGGTAGAATGACATCTGCATTTTATCATGTCAATTGTCATATGTCAGATATTCTCCTTACTGTTGCCTTCATTCAGAAGCTTATCATGGATTTTACACCAGTTCTTTGAAAATAGGTGGATATGACACTGACTAAAGTAACACTTAGGGCTTGCTTGGATTGGGAGTAATTATTAAGGGGGTAATTGAAGCTATAATAAGGGGAAAATTAGAGAAAATGTGGTGGTGGAGGGAGGAAATGAAGGGTGGAAGAGGAATCATTACCCCCATATGGGAGTAATGCATTACCCTAGGGGGGAGGGGAGTAATGTATTACCCCCATATGGGGGTAATAGTTCCTCCTCTACCCCTTATTTCCTCCCTCTACCACCACCATTTCTACCATTTTTCCCTTATTTTAACTCCTATTACCCCCTTAATAATTACTCTCATTCCAAGCAAGCCCTTAACTGAAATAATTGAACTCGAAATTGTGACAATGTTACGAGTTTTAACTCTTTGAGACTTGTAACTTGGTAAACGAGGGTGCTAACATTTCTCAAACGACTAAATCAGTAACCCGTACAAAAGACATTATTGTGCCATTGCGTGTTCATGTTTTTGATTCAGTAATCGCTTAGTGATCTGTAGAAAAAATGTTTAAGTCAATAATGAATCAAATTGAAGATTTGGAGTGTGTACGAACAACATTCCAAGTGATGTAAAGGACACTCCAAGTGTAATAAATTGAGAAATAGTTGGTAGCGTAGTGAAGAAGGGTGGTCCATAAACTAAGAGTTTGAACGGGGCAAGCACAGTTAGAAATGAATGCAATGTCACCTACGGGGAGGTAAACCAACAGAATTGAGAAACCTCATGAATTGAAGTTATTGCCATGCATATTTGGAATACGATGTCAAAATTTTAACCACACCCTTTCATTTGGGCTTCTCTAGCTTACTGCACATGAATCCTAGACTCCTAGCTAGTCTTACGGAGTAACTTCAAACCTCTTGAGATGTCATTCTGTTAAATATATACCCGATTAGCACAAGGATACGAATATATGATTACTCGAGCTGAGGAGGTTAGTTGGTTGAGTCTCGCGTCTTTCAATAGAAAATGGTGGCTATCTCGAAATTCATTTAGAGTAGTCTACCTTAGCAAACGAATCACTAGTCAAAAGGAAAAAAAATGCACACACAAATGGAAGTCATAATAGACAACAATCAACTTGGACTTTCACTCTTCGTCGATACAGTACGATTTTTTTTTTACCGATGTTCACTCGTTCTCGCTAATCCACAATAACATTCATACATAAACTCATACATGTACAATCCTAAACAATGTAGTTACATAGATTTGTATCAAACCTTACAAAAATGACACACTCCTAATCAAGTTGGACAAATTAGGTTATATAATTTTTGAATGTATTTTAAACAGCTTATTGTAAGTGCCGTATGATTATTTATCATGAGATATTATCATTTCCCGTCAAAGAAAAAAAGAAGTTGGACAAATTAAATGAACAAGAAGTACTACTACAAAGTACAAGTAGGGGTAGTATATGAATCCCAAGATAGATGAATATAGAAAGAAAATTGATCATGCAAAGAATGTTAAGTGCTTTTATAGAGAAATGCGAACTTTTTTTTGATAAACGAGTTTTGCTGAAAGAGAGGCGTGAGAGAGACTTTTCAGCTCTTTTTTTTTTTACCACTTTCTTTGCTACATAGAGATGTTGTAGATCCCGGTGACCCTCCACCCCATAAAAATGCCGCCAATTTTTCCCCTAGTCAATTGGGGGTGCCCTACATTTTCTTAACCACTTCCCTCTTTGATCTGCCCCCGGTCAGCTCTTTTCACGGGCACCTCCCCTCAACGCACTTCTTCTTTTACTCAATGCCTTTCCCTTGACAAAGATAAAATGTATTAATACATGATGTTTGGAGTGTATCGGCTAGTGGCTACTAGCTACATCTGATGATCGATCTGACCTTTTACTCGAAGAGAACGTAAGAAATTAAAAGTTTCAAAAAAATAATTCTCGATTTAACGAGTTGTTTGTAGTATTTTCAACAATAAAGAAAAACTAGTTCTACAAATTAAATTTGAATTTGTTCGTTCCATATTAATGAAAAATCGAAAATTTTCATTATTAAAAACGGAAAATAGTGTACGAGCCATGAAATAGTAACTTTTTAAAGGGTAAGAACCTGAGTTGGATTCACATATATACTTTACGACTAGCGTAACACCCGTGCGTTGCACGAAGATATTTAGCAATATATTCGATAAAATTATATATTATTTGTTGTTGAGAACTTATTTAGTAACCCAAGTTCAAATCGTCTCATGTTAAAAAAAAATTGAATAGCTCGAGCAAAACACGCACACCATTGTCTAAATATAGGTCCAAATCTATGTAATGGTATAAGTGTGAAACATACACCACCCCAAAAAATGCAGTGTAAATCATAGGAGTCGTAGGCTTTTGATGTGAGTGATAGTATCAAATTGTATAATGGCTAAAAAAGAGTCATAGACTTACTGAAGAATGGTTTAGCAACAACTTCAAAAAAAAAAAAAAAGAATGGTTTAGCAACTCAATATTATATCTCGTAAAAGGAGAAAATGCTAATGATGCAATCAGCAAAAGCCATAAATATAGTAGCTATGGGAACAATTTGACATACAAATTTAACCTGTACAACATCTCATGAAATTATGTAACGCAACTCATCATAATTCTTATGGAGGAATGTACCATGTGATATAGGAATGTATGTATTTAGAAAATCAGTCACTGAACATAATACCAAGCATCAACATACACTAATACAGTAATACTCAAATTTATGGTCAACCTAGATTCGCTAGAACTACCCAATAAGTTTATCGACATCCACCCTCGATTGTATAAAATTATAATGGATCATATCATATTCATAGGCAAGAGGAAGTAATAATCATACCTGATGAAGGCCAGGATATCATTTTTGATCCAATTTTTTTGAGAGGACAGCATATTATAGTGGGTGGCGATTTTTTTTGTTGAGAAACAACACAATTTGTTGTAGCAGGCTGAAGGAGAAATATCAGGAGTTTGTTTGAGCAATATTAGGAATTTAATATTTTATTCCTAAACTATAGGCAATATTAGGGTGAGAGTTAGTTTGCAGCAAACCAAAAATATCTTGGAGCTTTTGAGCGGGAAATTATTTAGACACAGAATGCCACGTGTCCTAGTGGCTTCTGTTTTAGTAGAACTAGATAGATAGATAGATTCTTACCCCCACGGTAAATGACTTCTGTTATATACTTTTAATAAAAGCTAACGAATTGAAGAGTCGATTTTAATTACGTGACTAGATTCACTCCTATAGTTCTTACCCCCTTAAAATTGGAGGGAACTCCAACTCTATACACTTTTTCCCTCCGATCCCTTTGGTTCGTTCCTTTGTATCTTCCTCATCACGAGTTTCTTTCCTCGGGATCCCTTTCTCTCTCCTCTGCCCACCCTTTTCTCACTCTCTCACTCTTCTTAAAAACCGCGTTTACTGATCTCCTAAGTCCTAACCCAAAAAAAAAACAAAAAAAAGTTGACAATCTCTCCCTTTACAAAAATCACACTCAACACAAAAGGAAAAAAAGCTTCCTCTTGAAGATTTCATTTCACTCTAGTTTTTTGGCGCGAAAATTAATCCTACTTTTTTCAATTTCTAATGGGATTTTCATCGTCGGAAAAGTCACCAGGCGGCGGTAACAACAGTTGGATGATAGCGGGGATTCCGTTACGTGCTCCGTTAATGCCCATTTCCACCGCCGCCGTCTCCTCCGCCGCAGCCGGCGGCGAAAAGATGGAGTGTAGTCGAAAGAAGGCGAATCGTCATGGTGAAGTTTGTAGTAGTAGTAGTAGTAGTGGTGATGAGTACGAGCCGACGACGCCGAAGTCGGAAGAGTCGAGGATTCCGGCAAGAATGACGTGTCCGCCGGCGCCACGTAAGCGGAAATCAGCTCCGGCGAGGTGTAATAATAACGGTAATAGTAGTAAAAGAGAGTTCTTTGTTGTTCCTCTTGATTTGGAAGCCGTTTTCATGCGCCGTCGTCATGTTGGTTGCTGAATTTCTTACTATTTTTAGAAATAATCTAATCAATTTAGCAGGATAATTGTATTTTTATTATCGTTATATATTATTGCCATGCACTAATTATAATTTATAGACAGATTAATTTTTTTTTTAATTATCAGGAAAAAAAATAGTTTTTTTTTTTTTTTTAAGTTGTTGTAGTATTGATCATGAATTATATATATAGAAATAATAATAATAATAATAATTTATTAGTAGTCTTGGATCTAATAATTTGTGTGTACAGGTAATGTAATGTAATGCAAATGTTTTTGGACTAGGTAAATAAAAAGTTTAGTAAGAATGTTGTTATTTTGTTTATGTATGTAATTGGTTATGCAAATATTTCCGACTTGTTATAATATTTGGGCGAATTTATTTTTCTGTAGAGTTGATACAACCGCGCAGTTGTAAGAATAGGCTCCCTTCAAAAAGAAAAAGTGAGAATTCGCGAAAATTCGACATACACCTTATATGGACTATACAAGAATTTCTGAGTTTGTTTACATTTTACGTAAGAACGAATAATTTGGTTGCTGAAACTATTTTCTAAATTTTTGGGGGGTTAGATAGCAAATTACCAGCAAATATTCAAACAGTATTGTATGTACATTATTATTGTACAACTAGACATATTTATGATCGTATTAATTTTCATTATTAGGGACCTAGCTAGCTATAGGTTGGAAGTATATATAGAACTTTTGTCTAGAGGCGTTTCAATTTTGTCAAATAATAATGTTTTAGAGGCGTTTTTTTTTCCTGTCTCGTAACAATAATTATTCATTCATTCATTCATTCATCTACATACGTATGCTAATAAGTGGATTGGAGAGTTAGATAAATTTAGGCTGACCATAAATCCACGGCCTCATCGTACTAAGGCACGGGATTTGTTGGTATTTTGGACGAAAATACCCCTCTATCTTTTGCAAAACAAAAAGCTTTGAGTGAAAAAAGGGGCATTATGGTCAGTTGCCATGAAATTGGCGTGCCTCAGTACATTTGAGCGTGGCAATATGGCCTCCCTAAATTGAGGAGTGTCGATAGTCGTCCCGCCCATTCACTTCCCGTCTATCCCTAAATTTGAATGCGTAAGGCGAGTAAGGCTCACCAAAATGACTAATTACCAATGCAATCACTCATTCTCCCTTAACGTGACTTTGAAGCTGAGTCTTGCTTGGAGTTCGAATTGAAGCCATACCTATTTTATTTGTAATGGTAATATCTAAGACGGAGTAGTACATTATTTTATGTAAAAGCAAGAAATGATGGAAAAAGAATGCGTAACTTTTCAGTCACTTTCTATGTAGAGTGTATATACTTAATTCTGGTGGATGATGTATAAGTAATAGCATACAGCATACTATAAGATTACTCATCATAAGGGCACATGCAAGCTCAAAATTGATGACTTAATGCTCTAGATCATTGCTTTTTTGCATACAGCACAGATCGAGTCCGATCCTACACACATAGGATTGGAAAGTTAACGTATCGTCTTGATTTTAACCATTAGATCGAACCCTTGCCCCGGTACACATATCTTGTTTATATGCTACTCCGATCCTCAGTCCTCAAAATGCAAGATGTAACGTAATTACGTACCGTATAGCTATGAAAAGGTACGGAGTATATATATTATCTCATCGTCATGCTTTTGTCATAAAGTTCCCCTTTCACGTTTTTTTTTTCTTGGGATTTTTGAAGTTAAAGAGATGTCATGGATTAGAATCCTATGTGAATATGTGATCGATGTGCATGAGATTGACCTTTTATCTACTAGATTTAATTTCATGATGACATTTAAGCTAACTAAAGTAGTAGTCTAGCCTACTACAAGTCTACCATGCCAATCAATCAACGACTTCATCACTGCCTAAAAACCATGTCTCATTGCACTTTACCGTACACATTAAGGATATACTCCATATCTCTTGCTTTTCCATGAAAAGTGATGTAGAACCTTTATTATATATCGAAATAATCTATAAGATAGCTCATGATTCTTTTAGAATTTTTATTTCATGGAGTTTCATATCTTTGTGGAAGGGGTCATAAAAGTTCTCCTATCCTGTATAAATAACATACGTAAATATGTAATAGACTTTTAGCCGTACATTTCGTTCCGATAATAATAATAATAACAACCCTTACTCTGCGATAAGCTAGAAACAATTATCTTTAGACAATGTTCTCGAAATGATGGACCGTGTAGAGTCCGATTGGTTAGAACAAGCAATGACAACTTTTTGATACGAGCCCCGCAATTGCACTTCAATAGAAGAGCTCATATAGTCCCGTTGTAATGGATCAGCATTATGTAAAGTTGCGATGTAGTTTTACCAAGATAGTTAAGTTAAAACAGTAAAACAACACATTCCCTCTCTTCTCAATTTTATTTGCTTATATACCCATATTGCATACATCATACGTGTGTACTGTAGCAAAACATTACAAGCTCGGCAGAATAACGACTCGAGTAACTAGACAAGATAGAGAAAGTTGAGTTATTACAATATTATTATAGATTTATGTACTCACACTTACTGACTTACCCTTATATTAATGTGGCAAAGTGCTAATTATTGACCTCACACTTCCATCGGTGGATAAGGACATTCAATTCAATAAATTATCATACGTACAATCATATATTGAATTGGATCAATCATATGCGAGGACAAACTTAATTAGATTGGAATCAAGGATAATTAATTATGATGTTAGTAGTCTAATATTGTTTAAGGACAATTATGCTATGCTAATTATTGACCTCGCACTTCCATCAGTGTATAAAATGTAGTACTAGGAACTAGTATATTCTATGGGAGTGTAATGATCACGCTTAAATTCTCCGATCGCTCTATTGCTTCTTTTACAAGGAGCAGCTGATCTGACAATTGAACCAATTAGGTTGATTAGTCAAAGTTGGTGAGCGAGTGATGAGTCAATTCTCATGGAATCTTGTCTTTCTATTATTACTCTAATCTGGTTAATTTGATCCAATTAAAATGTTGCTATTAATTCACTTAAATTCAGTAGTTTTTTCGACAAATATTAACCAAATTAATACAATTATAGTTACTCTTATTAATCTATATGTTTAACCATTTATTATCTTTACATTTGTTTTGAATCGTAAATAAATGATAACTAAAAGCGCACGGTACGATCCAAATACGCATTTTCAGTAATTTCGGAGTCATGGGAGTATGAACGACCCACCACCATGGTCTATGGTCAAAACTAAGCTTATGGATGAAGGTCGGTGGAGGTGGAGCCGCCGCCCATAGCTTCAAGAACGCAACAAGGGCCACAATGCTTCATGGTCCTAGGCTTTGCCTTCCATTTATTCTACTTCCTTCATATCATTTACATTTGCACATTTGTTTTGGGATCAAATTTTAGATAAGAATATAATAATTAGGGGATCATTTATTATTGATGTAGCGTTTTGTAATAAGTTGTTTAAAAATGCAATGACAAGAATTAAGAGAAATCGTCGAAAAAAAGAAGATGGGGAAAGTTATTAAATACTCCGTATATGTTTTAACCTGTTCTTGCTCAATCAAGTGAGGTCGCGTGTCAAAAGTGTGTATGATCTAGTTTAGTATGCGTAGCTCATACTACTATCTCAACTAACATGGGTAAAATATAATTTCATAATCAAATGTTTTTAAGTCATTGTTTTTCTTGGTATTATTGCTTTGATCATATTAATCAAAGTAGAATTTTCAGATTTTAGAGTCATTGATCTACATTTTTACTTGATATCATAGCTTTGATAATTACAAATCTGCCCTTTTTTTGGCTTTGTTTTGTGGAAGGCTAGTACAATTAGGGTTAAGCTCTACTTGAAAAACATTCTGAATACGGCCCATCTCTCTGGGCCAAGATACGGGAAAGTATTGGACTACATTGTTGGACCGTGCATATGTAAGTCTGGGCTAACCTTACCAACACTATTGGTTCAAATAATCACTGAAGAATTGTGTGGCATAATTAACATGCTTTTTTTTTTTTTTTTTTTTTTTTTTTTTTGTGTGGAGGGGAACATGCTGATTTTTTTGGTACATACTAACAAGCTAAATTTAGTTCTCGTGTGTTGTTATATTGAACACAGTTTAACTGAAAATGTAACTAGAAGAATAGAACAAGGATTTTGTTAAGGGAAAAGTAAAAAATGCAAAAGTGCTAGTCATAATTTATTAAAACCAAGATCCTACATAAAATTACTTTGGCGACTACATGTTTTGGATCTTCACTATAAGGTAAGTGTCTTTATCAAGTTAATTGCAGGAATTAATCGAACTTAATGTTTATAGCCGAGTTTTATCGCATTTCGCATTACATGAAAATAGTGCATAAAAAGTATACCCCTTACAACAAGTTACTCGATAATTGGTGCAATTAATATTTGATTGAATGAACCATTCGAGTTGGTTTCGCGGTCACCGTCATACCATTCACATTATTCAACCGCAACTCTCTCTATCTCACTCTTCAAGTAGTTGCTGTTGCTTCACCTGGAAGATTCATTTCATTTCTTCCCCAAAATCAACGGCCAAGATGAAGCAACGCACCTGGCCATCTCAATCCAACACCTCCCCTTTCTCCGCCCTCCCCCTCTCCAAACCCTCCTCCACCACCACCCGCCGACTGCCGCCTCACTCCGATCACCACCACCACAACCACCGCGCACACGCGCGAGATTTCTCCGCCCTGCCGTACGACCTAATCACTCGCATCGCCGCCCCGTTCGCGCACCGCGACCTCACCGCCGCGTCCGCCGTCTGCAAGTCGTGGAACGACGCGTTGCGGCCGCTGAGGGAGGCTATGCTGCTTCTACGGTGGGGGAAGCGGTTCAAGCACGGCCGGGCCGGGGTTCGGGCCAACCAAGAGAAGGCGCTTGATTCGTTCTTGAAAGGCGCGGCCCGCGGTTCGAGCCTTGCTATGGTTGATGCGGGTTTAATTTATTGGGAGACCGGGAGGAGAGAGGAAGGGATTCGATTTTATCGCCGCGCCGCCGAGCTCGGCGATCCTTCTGGCCAGTGTAACCTTGCCATCGCCTATTTGCAAGGTGAATTCCTTATGTTTGTTTGTTTTAATTTTTTATTGCATTACTGTGGATTCATATTATATTACTAGTTTGTATGTCCGGTCTACGTCCGATCTGCATATTCACATTATTATACTCATTTTATAAAAATATTGATTTATCTTTTTATAATATTATTACTAATGATAGTATATTATATTATATGTTTCCACTCAGTTATCCCCTATCATATTATTATTTTACTTCTACTTTTACATTAGCCGTTTTACTATCTCATCTTCATACCACAATCTCATCGCTTATTATATCACATTATATTTTTATATGGAAAATTTGTGGGGAACCACCTTCAACTTTCACCATTTTTTGGGGAACCACCTTATTAAATTTGTTTTGTGGAGAACCACCAAATATAAACATTAGCAAAGGGTAGAACCACCTCCTTACCCAAACCACCCACCCAACACCTCTAACCACCACGCATCACCACGCTCACCACCCGTCAACACCAACCACCACCTTAGCTACCCTCGACACCCCCAACATGGTCGTCGATCACCCGTTACCATGCTTGTAGCGGCCGGAAATCGAGAGGAAAGAGAGGATGGAGGGAGAGAGAAAATGGTCGTGGAGGGTGGAGAACATGGAGCCGGGGGAATGTGGTGGTCGGCATGACCTTGTCGGCGGTGGGTGGTGGCAGTGGCGGCAAGAATGGTGGTGGCTAGTGGTCGTTAGAGGTGGTGAGAGGGTGGTTTGGGTAAGGAGGTGGTTCTACCCTTTGGTTTTGTTTATATTTGGTGGTTCTCCACAAATTTATTTTAATAAGGCGGTTTCCCAAAAAATTGTGAAAATTGGAGTGGTTTTCCACAAATTTTCCTTTTTATATTACTATAAATTAGCTTACCACAATAATCACCATAAATTAGATTATCGGAAAATGCACGTGTTACCCTGTACTTTGGGGTTTTGCACGCGGTACCTCTACAAATTAATTTTGTGCATACGGTACCCCCGTACTTTCGAAAACTGCACACCATACCCATTTTTGAACTTCTGTTAGTTTATCCGTCTATAATATTGACAGGAGCATGATTAGCCTGAGATAATTACAATCAATAATCAATGATAATGAAATAAATTGACCAATCCCCACCTCTTATTTTTCTCTCTCCTCTCCCCCTTTCCTTTTCCTTACCCAACACAACGTACTACCTCACAACCTCACCACCGACTACCTGGACACACCACCACAGTATGCTGTCCGGCCACAACGCTTGCTCGTTGTATGATGGCGACTCCACTAGTGGAGTGATCGCTCACTGTCGCACAATTCTACCTTCTCCCTCCGACGCGATTTCCCCCTTCCCCTCGGTCCGCCGCCACCACTCTTCTTCTAGCCGCCCCTCTCCTTGTTTTCTCTAAAAATTCTGAATGAATAAACCTAGAGTCGGGGATTCTTAAAGTCCGGAAAACATAAAATAGAAAAATACGTAATTAGGAAAATACAGAAACCACAGTCCGCCAAGCTCTTCACCGCGGCCCGCAAAGCCTCGCCCGCCAAGCTCACCACAGCGGACCGCGAAAAGTCTTTGACGCATATCTTTTTGCTTCTTTTAACGCTCCGCCAAGCTTGCAGCGCGGCCGCCAAAAGTCTCTGGAAAGGTTTTCAACAGCGCGTCAATTATTGTTCGCATCCAAAATGTGCTTAAAATGACCAAAATTACATAAAACTTAAGAACCGATACTCAACACCAATAGTGAGTATAATAAATCATTTGGAACGTTAAAATACAATAAAAACCATCAACTTGTTGCGTAGAAAATGTGCAGATCAGTATCTCGTTTTGTGAAGTATTTCATGTGTTTCGCCGCTCGTCACTTTGTATGGATTGATGACCGTTTTGTCTGTTCTTCTAACAATCTCTTAGTTTTTGGCTCAAATATTCTTCCAATCCCCATTATATCATACGTAGAGACTACCACCAAAATTGGAAATGTTTTCGTTCCAGAGCCATTTTATCGAAAAACCGTGAAGTATGTACTGCTATTCCGGTCAAATTTGCTCAATTTTTCAATAAACGTCATATTCCAAAAACTAATGTAGATACCCTAGGACTATACTTGTTAGATTTGAGTGTTAGTTCCTCATTTTCTGAAGTATTTCATGCATTTTTTACGCTCGTCACTTTGTATGGTTTTATAACCGTTTTGGTCGTTTTCATTATCTTCTCTTAGGTTTTTTACTATAATATTTTTAAAATCCTCATTATATAATATATTCATACGTAGAGACTACCAACAAAATTTGAGCCGTTTTCGCTTCGAATTTATTGAAAAAACCGTGGATTATGTACTGCGATTCTGATCAAATTTGATCAATTTTTCGAAACAAGCCAAATGTCTTCCAAACATTAAATTAGATACCCTAGGACTATACTTGTTGGATTTGAGTGTTCATTCCTCATTTTGTGAAGTATTTCATGCGTTTCGACACTCGTCACTTTGTATGGATTTATGACCGTTTTTGCTGTTTTCCTTATCTTCTCTTAGGTTTTTTACTCTAATATTTTGCAAATCCTTATTTTATCGTACTTAGAGACCACCGAGTCGTTTTTTCTCCGAAGACATATTATCAAAAAATCGTGGATTATGTACTGTGATTCTGGTCAAATTTGATCAATTTTCCGAAAAAAAGTCAAATGTCCTCGAAACATTAGGACTATACTTGTTGGATTTGAGTGTTGGTTCCTCATTTTGTGAATTATTTCGTGCGTTTCGACACTCGTCACTTTGTATGGATTTATGACCGTTTTGACCGTTTTTCTAACCTTCTCTTAGGTTTTTGGCTCTAATATCCTTCCAATCCTCATTATATCATACTTAGACATTACTACCGAAATTTGAGCTGTTTTTGCTCCGGAGCCATTTTATCGAAAAAAACGTGGATTATGTACTGCGATTCGGGTCAAATTTGATCAATTTTACGAAATGCGCCAAATGTCCTCCAAACATTACTGTAGATACCCTAGAACTATATTTGTTGGATTTGAGTGTTGGTTTCTCATTCTGTGAAGTATTTCATGCGTTTCGACGCTCTTCACTTTGTGTGGATCTTTGACCGTTTTGGCTGTTTTCCTTATCTTTTCTTAGGTTTTTGACTTTAATATTTTGCAAATCCTCATTACTCCCTCCGTCCCAGCTCAAACGCCCCATATTCCATTTCGGGACGTTCCACCTCAAACACCCTATCTATTTTGGGATATATTTCTCTCTCCTACGTTTATTAAATTATTCCATTATCTCTCACATTCTCTCTCCTACTTTAATTAAGCCTCACATTCTCTCTCCTCCTTTTTCATAATATTACCCCACGCAACTTACCATATCAATTTTTCTTATTCCACTACAAAAACGCCTTGGGGCGTTTGAGCCGGGACGGAGGGAGTATATCATATGTAGAGACTACCACCAAAATTTTAGTCGTTTGTGCTCCGGAGCCATTTTGTCGAAAAATAGTGGATTATGTACTGTTATTCTGATCAAATTTGATCAATTTTCCGCCAGAGGATAAGAGCTGATTGCTGGAGATGACTTAAAGCCAAAGGTCCTCCAAACATTACTGAAGATACATTAGGATTATACTTGTTGGATTTGAGTGTTGGTTCCTCATTTTGTGAAGTATTTCATGCGTTTCGACGCTCGTCACTTTGTATGGATTAATGACCGTTTTTGCTGTTTTCCTTATCTTCTCTTAGGTTTTTGACTCTAATATTTTGCAAATCCTTATTTTATCATACTTAGAGACCACCACCAAAATTTGAGTCGTTTTTGCTCCAAAGCCATTTTATCAAAAAATCGTGGATTATGTACTTTGATTCTGGTCAAATTTGATCAATTTTCCGAAGAAAAACCAAATGTCCTCCAAACATTACTGAAGATACATTAGGATTATACTTGTTACATTTGAGTGTTGGTTCCTCATTTTGTGAAATATTTCATGCGTTTCGACGCTCGTGACTTTGTATAGCTTTATGACCGTTTTGGCCGTTTTTATAACCTTCTCTTAGGTTTTTGGCTCTAATATTCTTCCAATCCTCATTATATCATACTTAGACATTACCACCGAAATTTGAGCCGTTTTTGCTCCGGAGCCATTTTATCGAAAAACCGTGGATTATGTACTACGATTCTGGTCAAATTTGATCAATTTTACGAAATACGCCAAATGTCCTCCAAACATTACCGTAGATACCCTAGGACAACAATTGTTGGATTTAAATGTTGGTTGCTCATTTTGTGAAGTATTTCATACGTTTCGACGCTCGTCCCTTTGTATGGATTTATGACCGTTTTTGCCGTTTTCCTTAGATTCTCTTAGGTTTTTGACTCTAATATTTTTCAAATCCTCGTTATAACATACGTAGAGACTACCACCAAAATTTGAGCCGTATTCGCTCCGGAGCCTTTTTATCGAAAAACCGTGGATTATATACTGCGATTTCGATCAAATTTGAACAATTTTTCGAAAAACGTCAAATGTCCTCCAAAAATTACTGTAGATACCCTACGACTATACTTGTTGGATTTGAGTGTTGTTTCCTCATTTTATGAAGTATTTCATGCGTTTCGATACTCGTCAATTTGTATGGATTTATGACCGTTTTGACCGTTTTCATCATCTTCTCTTAAGTTTTTTATCTAATATTTTGAAAATCCTCATTGTATCATACGTAGAGACTACCAACAAAATTTGAGCCGTTTTTGCTCCGGAGCATTTTTATCCAAAAACCGTGGATTTTGTATTGCGATTTTGGTCAAATTTGATCAATTTTTCGAAACAAGCCAAATGTCCTCCAAACGTTAAAGTAGATACCCTAGGACTATATTTGTTGGATTTGAGTGTTGGTTCCTCATTTTGTAAAGTATTTCATGCTTTTCGACGTTCATCACTTTGTGCGGATTTCTGACCGTTTTGGCTGTTTTCCTTATCTTCTCTTAGATTTTTTACTCTAATATTTTGCAAATCCTCATTATATCATATGTTGAGACTACCACCAAAATTTGAGTCGTTTTTGCTCCGGAACCATTTTGTCGAAAAATAGTTGATTATGTATTGTTATTTTTATAGGCGAACGGAGGGAGTACTTATTAGTATTGAGAAAGTATAAAAAAAGTTGAATTACTATCCACCTATAGTAGATGAGTGATTTATCGTTGTTAGTATTACTATCTGTAATTCGAAGTTTAAAGAAACAATTTTGGTTCTTATATTTATCAAAATGTAGATAATGTCGTCAGATATTTTTTCTGACGTATCAAAATGTAAGTTTGACGTATGGAATATTATCTTGCTATAACTCATAAAAGAAAACTTTTATATTAATTCATTTTTACAAATTACCATAAACTTACATATGATATATATATATATATATATATATATATATATATATATATATATATATTCATAAGTGATAAATGAATTCTTTATTTTATTACCATAAACTTACAAATGCTAACTACATTTTTATAACACTTAATTAATTCTTTATTCACCTAAAGCTCTATGAAAATTCGTAAGGCTTTTAACCTATTCAATAGAGTTGACGTATAATTGTTAGTATTGAGAAATTCATTTGAATAAGTTAAACGGTTACCCATTTATATTAGGGTGACCTATAGTTATTAGTATTAATATCTCAAATTTTAAGGTCATCATTTGGTGCTTATATGTACCAAAATGTAGAAAATGTCATATTAGATTTGTAACTACGAAATATTATCTTCCCATGACATATAAAATAATTTCATAATTATGAAAATGTGATATCTTCAGCCTCGTTACCATAAGCTTATTTTCATGATTACCATAAGATTATGTATGGTATACTACATTTCCATAACTAATGCATGAATTTTGTACATGATTACCAAAAACTCACATATGGTATATAACAACAATTTCATAACATAAATTAATTTCTTATTCACCAGAAGCTATCAGAAAATTCGAAGGGCTCTAGATCTCTTCAATGCCCACGAAAAAAGTTTCGTTTATAAATATATTAATATTGTTATGTATGATCTAGTTTCGTTACTTACTGCTCCTAATGCCAATTGGTTTTAATAAAAACGGAAACTTATTTAGGAAGTTTGGTCACGTAGTGGTGTTTTGGTAGTATTAGTTGGGGCTGATTAAGCTCATTAGGTGTCTGTGTTTATTTGTTTATCCGAACTATTGATATGTGAAAAGAAGAATGTTTTTACAACAACAACGGAAGCACTAGGCCGAAGGCTAGTTAGCACATTGGTTTTATGTTAATGCATTAATCCAATTTAAGATTTAGTGGAGTTGGAAGTAGGTGTATCGAGGATTTTATGAGATAGATTTTGTATAGTGTGTTGTGGGAGTGATTTGAGTAGTGAAGTACGAGAGTGCACGGGGTAAAATCCTATAGTTAGCATAAATTATTAATTCGTGATTTTCTTAAGCGGATGTTATTCATTTTCTTGAGGCATGTTATTGGTTCAAACATCATTGGAGGAAGGAGATTTTCCATAGCCTGACTGTAGGATATTTTTTGAGTGCATATGACCATTCAAATGTTGGTGGTGCTACCTTTGAGGGGTAATATTTGGGCTTTCTTAGAAACATAGAGCCAAACCTATGGTTGGTTCTCAAAATTGGCAAAACAAGCACTTTATCCTCATCGAGTTACACATGACTTATGGGGTTAATGAACTATTTAATCATGGGAACCCCTCATATCAATTAAGGGAACTAAAAAGCTCTGCCTCATAAAGTTTTAAGATCATTTGGCTACTTCAAAAAAAGTGGTCAAACCCACTCAAGTACTATATAATTCACGATTTTTGCCCAAAATGGTCTCGAAATAAAAACGGCCCAAACTTTCATGGAAGCCCTTAGAGCTATTGTTATACGTATTCTAAAAAACTTACAGCCAAAAACCTATGGTAGATTCCCAAAAATGGCAAAATAGGCATATTGTCCTCATCTGCTTACGTGTGACAAATGGGTTTAAACAACTACTCAAACAGAGAAACTGACCCTCATATCAAATAGGGGAACTAAAGAGTTGTTCGTGGTAAAGTTTTGACAACATTCGACTCGTTTGGGAGAAATGGTCAAAATCGGCCAAAATTGAAGTATATAATCCACGACTTTTGGCCCAAAATGGCCTCGCAACAAAAATGGCTCAAATTTTTGTGGAAGCCCCTAGGGGTATTATTATGGCTTTTGTAAAAAACGTAGAGCCAAAAACCTATGGTAGGTTCCCAAAATTGGCTAAACAGGTACGCTGTCCTCATCGGGTTACGTCTAGCAAAATGGGGTTAAAGAATTACTCAGAGGGGAAATTCACCTTCATAGTTGATATCTATTAAGGAACTAGAAGGCTATCCATGTCAAAGTTTTGAGAGCATATACTTTCGAATTGTTTTTCAAATTTGGCTAAAACCGAAGTATAGAATCCAGGATTTGGGGTCCAAAATGGCACCGGAACAAAAAAGGCTCAAATTTGTATGAAAGCCCTTGGAGTTAATTTGGTTAAAGATCTACTCGAAGATGGGAACCATCACTCATTTCAAAGAAGGGAACTAAAAGGCTTTCCCTAATAAAGTCTAAGAAAATTAGGCTATTTTGGAAAAATTCTGATCAAACTTGGGCAAATCAAAGTATATAATCCACAATGATTTTGCATAAAATGGCCTAAAAACAGAAACGACTTAAATTTTGGTGGAAGCCTCTAAGGTTAATAATGCAATATTATGGGTTTTTAAAAAAAATTAGAGCCAAAAACCCTTTGGTAGGTTCCTACAACTAGCAAAAATGGCACGTTATCCTCTTTAGGCTACGTGTGACAAATGAGGTTAAAAAACTACTTAGACTGGCTACCGGCCCCCCTTTCCATTTAGGGCTGGCGCTGGTAAAGTTTTGGGAAATTTTGGCTACTCTAAAATATGTGGTCTATATATAATCCACAACCCGAAACGGCTCTAGTTTTTGTGCAAGCCCCTAATGGTAATATTATGGGTTTTGTAAAGTCAAAAATCTATGGCAGGCTCTCAAAATCATCAAAACAGGCGCGCTATCGTCATTGCGGACTTTGTCGTATGTTTGGCAAAGTGGGGCTAAAGAACTACTCAAACATGAAACTGAAAAATGAAACTGACCCGCATATCAAATAAGTTCACTAAATGGCTGTCCCAAGTTGAGTATTGAGAAAATTTGGGTACTTTTGAAAAAGTGGTCAAAATTGCCCAAAACTGAAGTATATAATCCACGATTTTTAGTCCAAAATGGTTCCGAAACAAAATAGGCTGAAGTTTTGCTAGAAGCCCTTAGATAGGTACTATGGTGTTTCTCATGAAGTTTGAGTCAAAAACCTAGGTTAGGTTCCCAAACTGGAAAAAAAAAAAAAAGAGATTAGTTAACCTCACTAGGTAACACGTGACAAATGGGGTTAAATAAACTACTCAAATAGGGGAGCTGGCCCTCATTTCAAGTAAGGGAACCAAATAGATGTCCCTGGTGAAGTTTTGAGGACATTTGGCTACTTTAAAAAAAAATGGTAAAAAATGTCCAAAATCAAAGTATGTAATCCCCGATTTTTGGCCCAAAATAGTTCAAAAACAACTCAAATTCTTATGGTTACCCTAGGGTTCTATTGTGGGTGCTCTCATAAACTTAGAGCTAAAATCCTATGATAGGTTCCTAAATTGTCAAAATAGGCATGATAGCCTCATATATATGACAACTAGGGTTAAAGAACTACTCTGATAGGGGAATCGGCCCTCATATCAAAGAATGGTACTAATCGGCCTTCCTTGATAAATTTTTCGGAACATAGGGCTACTTCAGTGGTCAAAATTGGCCAAAACTAAAGCATACGGTATATTACATAAAATTTGGCCTAAAATGGCCCTGAACCAAAACAGCCCTAATTTTTGTGGAAGCCCCTAGGGGTAATTTTATAGGTTTTCCTTAGAAAACCTTGTGGCAAAAACTTATGGTAGGTTCGCGAAATTGGTTAAAGAGGCATGTAATCCTCGTCGAGTTACGTCTGGCAAAATGGGATTAACGAACTACTTAGAAAGGGAACTGACCCTCATAAAAATAGGGAACTAAAAGGCGGTCTCTCGTAAAGTTTTGAGAACATGTGGCTACTTTAAAAAAATGTCGTCAAAATTGGCCTAAATCAAAGTAGGTAGTCTATAATTTATGGCTTATCATGGTTCTAAAACAATAATGGCTCCCATTTTGGTGCAAGCCTCTAGTGGTAATATTATGAGTTTTCTGAGAAACTTTGAGCCAAAAACCTAAGTAAGGTTCCCAAAATTGGCAAAAAAGATATGTTATCCTCCTTTGGAGTTTGCCTTGAAGCCTTGAAGGATATGAGGGCCGCTTTCCCCGTTTGGGGAGTTCATTAAGCCCCTTGGGGACACATCATCAGCTGGGACTAGCGTGCATTTTTGTGCGATTTTGGGAACCTACATTTGATTTTTGGCTCTGATATTTTGCTAAATTCTATAATCTTATCTCTTGTGGCTTCCACTTAAATTTGACATGTTTTTGTTGCGGGGCCATTTTCAGCTAAATAAGTGGATTATGGCTAGTTTTGGCCAAATTTGGCCATCTTGGCCATTTTTTCCCAAGTATTTAAATGTTCTTGAACCATCACCATGGACACCTTGTGAGTTCCCTTGATGAATTTGAGGTGACCGTTGTGACCCTTCAACTTTTGTCACCTGTGGAGGCTAGCGTTTGGCCGATTTCGGGGGAACCTAGCACAGATCTTTGACACTAATATTTTGCTAAAACTTATAATGTGACCTTTATGGGATCTCTGGTAAAATCCCACTGGCAACTTGTCCAAATGATGGGAAGTGCCTTGTAAGATCCCCCACGAAGTTTGTTTTTTTTTTTTTTTTTTTTTAAATCACTGTATCAGGAAAAAGTAGATTGATAGGTCCAACCACCCAAGTGAATTGATAATTGTGGTTGTTAATTGGACGTCCAAGGAATAGAGTGAGCAGCATTGTTTGTTGGTCATGGTATATTTTACTAATCACTGGTAACTTCTCTAGGATTAGGTTGCCTTTAGAAGCATCAGAGTTTTAAGATGAACTGTCTATGGTAGCAACATCTTTTTCTTTGGAAGCAACATCTGATGGGTCCTCACAGGAAAAAAAGACTACATGGCTGAGGCTTATTAGAGAGCAATTTTGTTTTTATTTAATACTTGTTTTAATGTTGTGAATACTTGTGAATGGGCAAAATATCTAACGTAGATGCTTGTATGAATATAGCTGATTCTTCGAATACTAAGGAAGCTGTTAGATGGTTACAACAATCTGCATCAGCTGGTCATGTTCGTGCCCAATATCAACTAGCACTTTGTCTACACCATGGGCGTGGGATTGATAAAAATTTGCATGAAGCTGTATTTCACTTCTCTGTTCTGGAATTTCAACATCTCTTTCTTCTCCTCCCCCCTCCTGTATAAATAAATTTCAGTGACTGATGAAGATGCCATCACTGTGAATACTGATCTTGTAATCAATTTTGAGCAGGCTAAGTGGTATCTTAGAGCTGCAGAGGGTGGGTATGTCCGTGCCATGTACAATGCATCTCTGTGCTTTTCATCTGGTGAAGGATTCGCACGAAGTCACTCACAAGCGAAGAAATGGATGAAGCGTGCAGCGGATCATGGTCACTGTAAAGCCCAGTTTGAGCATGGACTAAATCTGTTTGCTGTATGTGGCGTATCCCGTTTACAAACATGCAACTGAGCATACTATTTAGCTTTAACTTCAACCTGAATGTCTCCTTGCTTGGGCCCTGATTGAGAATCGTGGTCGTTCCACTTTGGCAGGAAGGGGAGAATATGAAAGCTATTGTCTACCTAGAACATGCTAGACGTGCAGGTGAGACTGGTGCATCTCATGTGAGGGATGTCATCCTCCAACAACTATCAGCTACTTCACGTGATCGAGCTATGCAACTTGCTGATAAATGGCGCGCCCTACCTTCAACTCGCTGACCAGAGGTAGACCGCCACTTGAGAAAGCTCCACTTATGACCCCTCTCCTTCCCTTCTTTTGTTTATAGATAGTTAAGTAGGTGTTTATTGTGCTGCAGCCTGCAGGTTCTTGCAGGCCATGGTCCAAATTGTGGTGATGAAACTGGTGTAAAACTTTATACAACATATCTTGATCAGCCCAGGATCTACTAGTGCGGCCTGCCAAAACGTTGTCGGTCCACAACTCCAATGTAATACAGTTAATTGCTGTGCTCCTTCAAAGTGATGCAGCTCCGAGTGTCCGACACAGCGTATGTAAGTCTAGGAGCAGATAGCTGTGGGTTAAATCCAGTGTCGGAACAGAGAGCAATGAGCAAGGCCGGTGCATTACTGATTGGTGCTGGTGCGAATTCTGTGGTCTATGGTTCTGTGGTGGACCTTGTGGTCAATACTTTATCTAATACTATATATTAAAACTTGAAACCAAGTCTTTCCTAGAACGACGCTTGGCATTTATTAATTGAATAGAACATAAAAATAGCATTAAATATAATTATCGGTTAAGATATGGTAATAAATTATCATAGAGTAGTATAATATAGCTAATTTATGAAAAATAATTATTAAGGTAATTTATTTGAACAAAGATAAGTCGTAGTATAGTATAACTAATTTATGGAATATAATCATTATGGTAATTTATTAGAACAAAGATAAGCCAACATTTTTCTTATAGAGTGAGTATAAACAATATAAATATATAGCTCGGGCGTGGCACGAGCATGCAAACTAGTAGCCGTTTAAACGTAGGTCATTGTGGCCACGCATTGTATATTGAGGAAATCTGTATATTTTGCTCTTAATAATGTACGTCTCAAAGGCGATAAGTTGGATTGCAGAATTTTATGCCCCAGTTTTAGTGGGGAGTATTTAAACTCAAATTCCATGTGGAAACGTAAATCATACACAGTTTGATAGCCTTGGGAAGCTAAGCAGCACAATTCTGGAACCCCCGAAAGGCCTCCTTTGGGGGATATAATGTGCGATAGATGCATACATCTACTAAACGATTTCGAGGAAAAGAGAAGGCAAAAACTACTAAAATACATGGCAGACGAAAACCTGAATGTTCAAGCAACTTGTCGTCGACTTAAAACTCGCATGATAAGAAGACAACTATCGAGTCTTCACGTATGTACCGGAAACTACGGATAAACTACATCAAAACCTATTCAGCAAGGTAGAACCACGCAATTTGAGCATATACCTTAGTAGACTTCCAAGCACAAACAGAGATTTGAGAACCTGAACATTCGACAAGTATACAAAATCGGACTGAACAAAACAATGAACCTTCTATCTACAGGCTATAGCAACTATTTCACTTTTTATCCTTCAGTGTCACCAAAGACTTGATAACTTCCGGGCTTATTTTATCAGCGAGAGCGCCTTTTTCTGAGATTATCAGAGACTTCTCTTTAACAAGACTCTGCAGCTTCTTAGACTCGAAGTCCAGCCATTCTTGATCTGTGACAGCAGGAACAACTTCAGCGGAAAGCATTGGCCAGTACAGCAGCAAAGATGTAAATCAGAACAGAAATACATGATGATACTTTAAGAGTGCATTTATGAGATCCTTTCACCGTTTTCATTAGATATCATTCCTTTTCTCTGATAATTTCAGCAACACCACAAGCTATTCAAAATGTCAGAGATGTAAAGCTAACGAAACTTACGGTAATAAGTACAGCCCAGAAACCTAGATTACTTTACTCAACAAAAGCTGAAGGGAATCTTGGGCATGTTAGTATTGATACAGCGTTCTTACGGAAAGATCTAAAGACGAGAAACATAGCAAGAACACTCGACACAATCTGCAGTAACATGTATAAGTATAACGATCTGACACAAGGAACACACTCACGTACCTTTCTCCAAAATGGTATGTGCAGCATGAAACGGGACCTGAGCAAACACGTCCGTTCCAGGGAACATCATCCAAGTACTTTCAGTCGAGTCATGGTTCCCACAGGTTGTACAGACCTCTTGAACCAAGGGCTTGGCACCGATCATATCCTTCATGATAGAGTCAAAAGGGGAGTGCACACTTGTTTTTGTTGTACGTGCTTTTTTCCTTAGTGCTGTAAGGGCCTCTCTGTTCCCATTCCTTAACCTATCATTTTCCACAACCTGCATCTTTCAGTTAGATATAACTTGCAAGTCTTTTTTTTTTTTTTTTTTTTTTAAATCATGCTCTTTCTAAGCAAAGGTGATAATCGAGAGCAGGGGTTAGCCTGCCTAGCTAATATAACAACCTGGTCAAGTAAAGAAAAAAAAGGTGATATGTAGCAGGTAAAATTGTCTAACAGCTTACTTAAGGTGCTCTAAGGCTTAATCGAATGCAGCATACACATGACTCGTGAGCAGTGATGAGGCACGCGTATATCGAAGCAACACAAATTATTCTAGGTCCCATAAGCAGTGACGCGTGAAGAGGCAATGTAAGAACAGAAAGGGAAACCTTTCAAGTACATCCCTCACATCGTAAGGTGTTATAAAAAGAGAATTCCAGTGTTCAGCAAGGTCAGCAAACGCCTCATGAGCTATAATATGCGTTTTGCTACCATAACTATGCGTTTTGCTACCATCACTTTTCAGCACCATATACCTTGATGGTAAAAAAAAAAAAAAAAAAAAAAACAAGAGAAGCCATATTGTGACCATATTGTTGTTGTGACAAAGGGGGTGCATCATTACTACTCAATAAATCATAATTATTGATGGGATTATTAAATAACCACCAAATGTTTTCAAAACTTTACCATCAGCACCATGCGAGTGCCCTTGATGGATATGAAAGCTCAGTTCCCACGTTTAGGGAGTTCTTGAAACCATGACATCAACTTAGACTAAGGTGTGTCTTTAGCATATTTGGGGAACTTACCATAAGTTTTTTGCTCTGATATTATACCAAAACCCATATAGGGACTCCCACCAGAATTGAAATTGTTTTTCATCCGAGACCACTTTGGGCCAAAAACCATGACTTATAGCCTTCAGTTTTGGCAATTTTTTGCCATTTTGGCCACACTTTCAAAAGTAACCAGATATTCTCAAAACCTTACCATCAACACCAAGTGAGTTCCCTTAATAAATCTGAGGGGTCAGTTGCCATGTCTGCGGAGTTCTAGAAGCCCACTAAGTTAACTGTTGAGGCTAATGTGTGTTTTTGGGGATTTGGGGCACATAACATAGGTTTTTAGTTTTAAAATTTTGCTAAATAACATAATATGACCCCTAATGGGTTCCACAAAAATTTGAGCCGTTTTTGTTCCAGAGCTATTTCGGGCCAAAACCGTGGATTATATACTTCCGTTCGAGCCAATTTTGGCCACTTATTGAACATAGCCAAATGTTCCCAAAACTTTACCATGGACATAGATGGAATCTCTTTAATGGATATGAGGGCTAGTTCCCCAGTTTGGGGAGTTCTTTTAGCCAATTCGGCACACATCACCTGTTAAGGTTTGCGTGCTTATTTGGTCGCTTTCGGGTCTACCATAGAATTTTGACTCTAGAATTTTAGTAAAATCCATAATATTACCCCTAGGGGTTTCAAAATAACTGAGCCAATTGTTATAAACAAATCTACCACGGATACATTGGTGGTGATTTTGTTGGATATGCACAGTGTTCCGATTTCTCAAGAGTGTTCCCATTTCCCAAGTGCATAGAGAGTTTTCTGCCCCTCCGATACATGTCACGTGCTGAGGTTACGGTATGTTTTTAACATTGGAGAGCCTACCATAGGTTCTTCGCTCTAAGATTTTGCCAAAACCCATAATTCTACCTTAGAATTCACACCACAGGAATATTTGAGTCGTTTTTATTACAAAGCCATTCTACACGAAAATTCCCGAATGGCTTTGGTTTTAAACAAATTTGGCTAGTTCTAGATGTAGCCAAATGCTTTTGATACCATATCACGGCCACCATAGGAGTGCACAAAGCCACAAATATGACCCCTAGGGCGTCTTAAAAAATTTGAGCCATAGGTAGAAAAACATGGATAAAAATTTCGACTTTCGCCACTTTTCTTAAAAGTAGCCAAGTGTTCTTCAACCTTCACAATGGTTACTATAGCAGCACCCTTGATTGATATAAGGGGCTAATTCCCACGTGTTTTAAAATGGTTTATGCCTTCAGGCTCAATCACTTGTTAAGACTTGTGAGTAGTGTATTTTGCCGATTTCGAGAAACTTACCATAGGTTTTTAGGTCACATATTTTGCCAAACCCCATAATTTTACCCTTGGGAACACCCACAAAAAAATTGAGGAGTCTTTGTGCATGAACCCATTTGGTCCAAAAACCGTAAATTATATTCTCCAATTTTGACCTTTTTTTTGTATATATTTTCTCAAAACTTTATCATCAACACCATGAGAATGCCCTTGATGAATATGAAGAGTCAGTATCCACGTTTAGGGAGTTCTTAAAATTCCACAAGCACACATTACCCGTTGAGCCTATTGTGTGTTTTTTGGCCGATTAGGGGCACCTAACATAGGTTTTCAGCTGTAAAAATAATGTAAAATACATAATATGACCCCTAGGAGCTCCCACGAAAATTTGAGCATTTTCTGTTCCGGTGCTATTTTAAGCCAAAACCGTAGATTATATATGCTTCGATTTTGGCTAATTTTGAGCACTTTATTGAAAGTAGCCAATTGTTCACAAAACATTACCATGGTCTTCATTAGAGTGTCCTCAATGAATTTGAGGGCCGGTTGCCCCCATTGGAGTGTCTTCTAGGGGGTCCTTAAAGCCCTTTCACCTCTAATCACCCACGAAGGCTAGCGTGCGTTATTAGCCGATTCACGGATCCTAGCACATGACTTTGGCTCTGATATTTTGCCAAAACTTATAATATGACCTTTATGGGCCCTCACAATTGAGCCGTTTTTGGTCGGGGGCCGTTTTGGGCCAAAAACAGTATATTATTACTTTGGTGGCCGGTGTTGTGCAAGTACCCCAATGTGCTCATAACCATAATATGGTGATAAATGATAAGTACCCATTTCATAAACTTTTTAGGGTCATTTGTGTGTAATTTATCTTAACTTCACGTTGTTTTACTTTACTTTGTAGTATATAATTTTATTTGAGGGTTTTATGCTTCGGGCATGCATTTGTTGCGTGTTGTGATATTTTTGGAATATGTCACTCTCACTCCATATATACCCCCTTGTATGAGTTGTATCCTCGTGTAGAACACATATCTTCGGATCCCATATCTTTTTAGATGATCTTCTACATCCTTTAACTCCCTTATGTTGCATCTTACATCTCACATATTATGGACGATGGGATCAATCTCTCGTATCAAAGATACTATACAATAGACACATTCTTAATTATCTAGTGATTAGAGAATCATCGAGCATTGTACTATTTTGAAGATTGAAGTTCTCATCACTATTCTACAATATACAAAAGACTAAGCATATCTATTGCCTATCAAGATTATTATTATCATGATTATTATATTTAATTATGTTCCCCAATCAATGGAATTCTTATCGAGTGGTTGTTAGTGTCGTTACCAACTAATCATCCCTAATTCCCTACCTATCACCCAATTAATGATATTCCAATTAACTTAAAGAAATGGTATTGACACTCCTTCGGAATTCTCTTGCACTCACACCACCACTCACCCAAATTACTCGTGGTGGGAGTGCTTCGTGGAGTCTCAATAGTCCCGCCATAGCTCATTGTTGTCATAAGCATTGCCGATTTTTGTAATACATAAACCCTCGCAAGTGACGAGTGGAGTAACATTACAACAACCCTAAATTGCGGCGAGGCAGCTGATTACCACCGCTGATTTCCCCCTTTCTCTCTATCCCTAATTGGCTCTAAAACGTCATGAATACTCTACATTCAAACAGCCAAATTGCGACAAATAATTGTTCATCAAAATCTTTAATTATTCTACTTGATTAGATAATTCTAGGGTTTAGAACAATCAACACATCCTAATTTAAAAAAAAAATTAAAAAAAAAAAAACAAAAAGGGGAAGAAATTAAAACCTCGTGACGAGCCAAAAGAAGAAGTTCAGCTTCGAGTTCAATGTCAGTCAATTGTCGTTGACTCTGTTCATCCATTTTTGTTGCTGCAGATTATTATTACAAGGAAGCTTCTTCTTGACTGCACTCCTCCGGAGTAAGTAAAGGGTATGGGCTTACGGTTCCGGCGAGGAGGGAGAAAGTGGTAATTTGAGAGAGAAGTGATTGCGGCAGTTTGTCTAGGAGTTCATACGATTGTTCACACTTGAAAGTCACGCGCGCCTCTGATGTCAAATTTGTCACGATGCTCGCCACCCTAAAATCCCCTTTTATGAGACCAAGATCCGTAACCTTCACGCCATCGCCGTCGTTGAGTCTAGCAACAGGGGTCTCACTCTCTCAATTTTCAGTTAGGCCATCTCTTTAATTTTCACTTAAAAATTCATTGAAAATGTCTAGATGGACATTTTATTCATGGTTACATATGAGAGTGACGTTTTTCATATAAAAAAATCCACCATATTTTTTTATTATAAAAAATCAATATTTACTATTAATTTATTTCATCTTTCACCTTATTATTTTATACTTTCCTTATTACTTATTTGAAATGGAATCACATGATCTATATTGAAAGTGAAAGTTTTATAAATGATATAATTTATTGATAAACTAATTTGTTCACAAAGAAATAAGATCATAAAATTTATTTCGAGTGTCGCCCGAGTAGTAAACTAGTACTTAATAGAAGTAGTATTTAGATCAGTTCATAATTATTCAGATCACAGAATTATTCAATTTAGATCAAATCAGTTCAGAAATGTTTAAATAACTATCAATGTATTTGGTCCATAATTGATACTAATTCATTCAAATTCAATCAAATTTACAACAAATTCA
Source organism: Spergularia marina (assembly GCA_963680865.1). Taxonomy (NCBI): domain Eukaryota; kingdom Viridiplantae; phylum Streptophyta; class Magnoliopsida; order Caryophyllales; family Caryophyllaceae; genus Spergularia; species Spergularia marina. The sequence goes on along the minus strand of OY804545.1, from coordinate 2,113,639 downwards.
GATTAGATCAGATCATCAAAATCATTCAAATCAGATCAGATCAGTTCAGTTCAGTTCAGAAAGATGCAGTCCTATCAAACGGGAATTTTTTTTCGAAATAAGGCTCAAAAAATAAATATTAAACAAAATGGGTTGGATTGAAAAATGTTCAATCTTATGGGGTGCGTCACCCCATTTCAGGTCCGGGACAAAACCGCCAGTGCCCCTGTCGGTTTTAAGTGAAGAGAAATCGCCACCCTCCATGGCGGTTTCTTCACAAAAATGAGTATACAAATCGAGTGGGTGATATTTTGGCCGATGGTGAAACCGCCATGGGAGGTGGCGGTTTCACTTAAGTGAAACCGCCACCCCCCATGAAGGTTTCACCCTTGGCCAAAATATCACCCCGATATAACGTCAATCCAAAAAAAAAAAAAAAAAAAAAATTGAAACCGCCATGGGGGGTAGCGGTTTCACTTAAGTGAAACCGCCACCCCCCATGGCGGTTTTACCCTAGCCAAAATATCACTTACAACCTCATAGTTACTGTTCAAGACACTTAAAACCGCCAGGGGCACTGGCGGTTTTGTCCCGAACTTGAAATGGGGTGACGTGCACCCCATAAGATTGAACATTTTTCAATCCAACCCATTTTGTTCAATATTTATTTTTTGAGCCCTATTTCGAAAAAAAATTCATCAAACGGGGCCTAAGGAGGGTGGGATCAAAAAAACAGCAAAGTCGTATTTGGGATATATAAAACACCAAAATTGATAAACTTGTTTATATAATACACTTTAAATTAATTACCCAAACAAATAAAAAAATGTTAGCTTTTATTTATCTTTTAAATTATATTTCTGTGTTAAGAAAAAAAAAAACGAACTAGTCATCAATTGATAGACGTTCTTCCCAACTCTAAGGTGAAGTAGTTGCCTTTTCATCTTCTTCTTCGATTCCTGTCATCGATTTTCTCTATGAAGACATAACGCAAATTATATTTAACAAACTTCACAATCAGAACCTAAGATTAAAGAAATTTAAATAACAGTCGTCTTGGACCTGATGGAGCGGGCGCATATATGGGCTTTGGAGGCAACAAATAACATCGTTATGAAGCTGTAAACGAAGTTGTGGAACCACTTCATGAAGTGCGATTGCGGTTTTATCTTATATAAACTAGTGTCGTTATTAAATCCCGAGAAAACCGCAAACAATTTCATCATATCAAAATAACGTAGTTCATTCTAACAATGGCATGTTCATTTAGGAGTGGAACCACTTCATCAATGGTTACAACTTAGGAGCACATTTTTGTCTAGGAGTGGAACTAATTCGACAAATATATAAGACATTTGGACTTATAGAGATAGGTATCGGGTTTCACAAATCGTAAGCAGCACCTGTAACTAAAATCTTCCAATTCATTGTGACTTAACAAATTGATGATTTTAAAATTATCAGCGTTGAAGTATTGCAATTAAAAATCACAGCAAATTAAACGCAATAATTTCGAAAAAAAAAATCACAGCAAATTTTGGAAGTTTTTCTAACCTTCTCTAAGGTTTTCGGCCCTAATATTTTTCCAATCCTCACTATATCATACTTAGAAACTACCACCAAAAGTTTAGCTGTTTTTGCTCCGGATCCATTTTATCGAAAAACCGTGGATTATATACAGCGATTCAGGTCAAATTTGATCAAATTTTCGAAAAACGCCAAATATCTTCCAAATATTACTGAAGATAGCCTAGGACTATACTTGTTGAATTTGAGTCTTGGTTCCTCATATTGTGAAGTATTTCATGTGTTTCGACATTCGTCACTTTATATGAATTTATGGCCGTTTTGGTCGTCTTCCTTATCTTTTCTTAAGTCTTTGACTCTAATATTTGCAAATGCTCATCATATCATACTTGGAGACTACCACCAAGGTTTTAGCCCTTTTTGCTCCGGAGCTATTCTATCAAAAAACCGTGGTTTATGTACTTCGACTCAGGTCAAATTTGACCAATTTTTCAAAAAAACGCCAAATGTTTTTCAAACATTACTAAATATAGCCTAGGACTATACTTGATGGATATGATTGTTGGTTCCTCATTTTGTGAAATATTTCATGCGTTTCGACACTCGTCACTTTGTATTGATTTATGACCGTTTTGGCCGTGTTCCTTATCTTTACTTAAGTTTTTAACTCTAATTTGCAAATCCTCATTATATCATACTTATAGACTACAACCAAAATTTTAGCCGTTTTTGCTCCGGATTCATTTTATCGAAAAACCGTGGATTATGTACTGCGACTCGGGTCAAATTTGATCAATTTTTCAAAAAACGCCAAATGTTTTCCAAACATAACTGAAGATAGCCTAGGACTATACTTTTTGGATTTGATTGTTGATTCATCATTTTGTGAAGTATTTCATGCGTGTCGATGCTCGTCACTTTGTATGTATTTATAACCATTTTGGCCGTTTTCCTTATCTTTTTTTTTATATTTTTTACTCTAATATTTTGCAAATCCACATTATATTATCCTAAAAGGCTACAACAAAAATTTGAGCCGTTTTTGCACCAGAGCCATTTTATTGAAAAATGTGGCTTATGTACTGCAATTCAGGTCAAATTGATCAATTTTTCGAAAAATGCCAAATGTCTTAAGAAAATTACTGAATATTGTCTAGGACTATACATGTTGGATTTGAGTGTTGGTTCCTCATTTTGTGAAGTATTTCATGCGTTTTGACGCTCGTCACTTTGTATGGATTTATGACCGTTTTGGTTGTATTTCTAACCTTCTCTTAGGTTTTTGGCCTTAATATTTTTCCAATCGTCATTGTATCATACTTAGAGACAACCACAAAAAATTTAGTCGTTTTTACTCAGGAGCCATTTTTTGGATAAACCATAGATTATATACTGCGATTCTAGTCGAATTTGATCAATTTTTCGAAAAACGCCAAATGTGCTTCGAACTTATGTGAAAATAGCCTAAGACTATACTTGTTGGATTTGAGTGTTGGTTGCTCATTTTGTGAATTATTTCATTTGTTTCGACGCTCGTCACTTTGTATGCATTTATGACCGTTTTGACCGTTTTCCTTATCTTCTCTTAGGTTTTTTACTCTAATATTTTAACAAAAAACTGTGGATTATTTACTGCGATTCTTGTCAAATTTGATCAATTTATCGAAAAACGCCAAATGTCCTCCAAATAATAATGAAGATAGCCTAGGACTTTACATGTTGGATTGGAGTCTTGGTTCCTCAATTTGTGAAGTAATTCATTTGTTTCGACGCTCATCATTTAGTATGAATTTATGACCGTTTTGACCGTTTTTCTTATCTTCTCTTAGATTTTTTCCTCAAATATTTTGAAAATATTGATTATATCATACCTAAAGACTACAAAAAAAAAATTGAGCCGTTTTTGCTCCGGAGCCATTGTAACGAAAAACAGTGGATTTAGGTACTACGATTTTGGTCAAATTTAACCAATTTTTCGAAAAAACACAAATGTCCTCCAAACATTGCTGAAAATAACCTAGGACTATATTTGTTGGATCTGAGTGTTGGTTCCTCATTCTATGAAGTATTTTATGTATTTCAACATTCATCACTTTTTATGGATTTATGATCGTTCTGGCCGTTTTCCTTATCTTCTCTTAGGTTTTCGAATCAAATATTTTGCAAATCCTCATTATATCATACTTAGATAATACCACAAAAATTTGAGTCGTTTTTGTTCCAAAGTCATTTTATCGAAAACCCGAGGATTATGTATTGCTATTCCGGTCAAATTTGAACAATTTTTCGAAAAACGCCAAATGTTCTCAAAACATTAATGAAGATAGTCTAGGGCTATAGTTGTTGGATTTGAGTGTTGGTTCCTAATTTTGTGAAATATTTTATGTGTTTGGCCGCTCGTCACTTTGTATGGATTTATGACCGTTTTGGCTGTTTTCCTTATCTTCTCTTAGGTTTTTGACTCTACTATTTTTCAAATCCTCATTATATCATACTTAGAGACTGCCACCAAAATTTGAGCCATTTTTGCCCCGGAGCCATTTTAACGAAAAACCGTGAACATACAATGATTTTGGTCAAATTTAAACAATTTTTCTAAAAAAGACAAATGTCCTCCAAACAATAATGTAAATACCCTCGGACTATATTTGTTGGATCTAAGTGTTGGTTCCTTATTTTATGAAATATTTTATGTGTTTCAACACTCGTCACTTTTTATGGATTTATGCCCGTTTTGCTTATCTTCTCTTAGGTTTTCGATTCAAATATTTTTCAAATCCTCATTATATCATACTTAGAGAATACCACCAAAATTTGAGCCGGTTTTGCTCCAAAGCCATTTTATCGAAAAACCGTGGATTATGTATTGCGATTCTGTTCAAATTTGAACAATTTTTCGAAAAACGCCAAATGTTCTCAAAAAATTTATGAAGATAGTCAAGGGCTATAATTGTTGGATTTGAGTGTTGGTTTCTAATTTTGTGAAATATTTTATGTGTTTCGACGCTCGTCACATTGTATGGATTTATGACCGTTTTGGCTGTTTTCCTTATCTTTTCTTAGGTTTTTGACTCTAATATTTTTCAAATCCTCATTATATATCATACTTAGAGACTACCACCAAAATTTGAGCTGTTTTTGCTCCAAATCTATTTTATTGAAAAACCGTGGATTATGTATAGCGATTTTGGTCAAATTTAGTCAATTTTTCGAAAAACAACAAATGTACTCCAAACATTACTGGAAAACCCTAGGACTATATTTGTTGGATCTGAGTGTTGGTTCCTCATTTTAAGAAGTGTTTTATGTGTTTCAACACTCGTCACTTTTTATGGATTTATGACCGTTTAAGCCGTTTTTCTTATCTTCTCTTAGGTTTTCGTTCAAATATTTTGCAAATCCTCATTACATCACACTTAGAGACTACCACCAAAATTAGAGCCGTTTTTGCTACAAAGCCATTTTAACGAAAAACGTGGATTATGTACTGCGATTCCTGTCAAATTTGAATAATTTTTCAAAAAACGCCAAATGTTATCAAAACATTAATGAAGATAGTCTAGGACTATAATTGTTGGATTTGAGTGATGGTTCCTAATTTTCTGAAATATTTTATGTGTTTCGACGCTCGTCATTTTCTGTGTATTTATGACCATTTTGGCCGTTATCCTTTTTGTTTTTTTCACTCTAATATTTTGCAAATCCTCATTATAACATATTTTGAGACTATCAACAAAATTTGAGTCGTTTTGCTCCAAAGCCATTTTATTTAAAAAACGTGGATCATGTATTACGATTCTGGGAAATTTGATCAATTTTTCGAAAAACGCCAAATGTCCTCCAAACAATAATGAAGATAGCCTAGGACTTTACATGTTGGATTGGAGTCTTGGTTCCTCATTTTGTGAATTATTTCATTTGTTTCGACGCTCGTCACTTTGTATGGATTTATGATCTTTGGCCATTTTTCTCATCTTCTTTAAGGTTTTTGACTCTAATTTTTTGAAAATATTCATTATATCATACCTCGAGACTACCACAAAAAATTGAGCAGTTTTTGCTACGGAGCCATTTTAACGAAAAACCGTGGATTATGTACAACGATTTTGGTCAAATTTAGTCAATTTTTCGAAAAAAAAGACAAATCCCTCCAAAGATTACTGAAAATACCCTAGGACTACATTTGTTGGATCTCAGTGTTGGTACCTCATTTTATGTAGTATTTTATGCGTTTCAACACTCGTCACTTTTTATGGATTTATGACCGTTTTTGCTGTTTTCCTTATCTTCTCTTAGGTTTTCGACTCAAATATTTTGCAAATCCTCATAATATCATACTTAGAAATTTGAGCCGTTTTTACTCGAAAGCTATTTTATCGAAAAATCGTGGATTATGTACTGCGATTCTGATCAAATTTGAACAATTTTTCGAAAAACACCAAATGTTCTCAAAACATTAATGAAGATAGTATAGGGCTATAATTGTTGGATTTGAGTGTTGGTTTCTAATTTTGTGAAATATTTTATGTGTTTCGACGCTCGTCACTTTGTATGGATTTATGACCGTTTTGGCTGTTTTCCTTCTCTTTTCTTAGGTTTTTGACTCTAATATTTTTCAAATCCTCATTATATCATACTTAGAGACTACCATTAAAATTTGAGCCGTTTTTGCTCCAAATCTATTTTATCGAAAAACCGTGGATTATGTACAACGATTTTGGTCAAATTTAGTCAATTTTTCGAAAAAAGACAAATGCCCTCAAAACATTACTGCAATACCCTAGGACTATATTTGTTGGATCTGAGTGTTGGTTCCTCACTTTAAGAAGTGTTTTATGTGTTTCAACACTCGTCACTTTTTATGGATTTTTTACCGTTTTGACCGTTTTCCTTATCTTCTCTTAGGTTTTCAACTCAAATAGTTTGCAAATCCTCATTATATCATACTTAGAGACTACCACCAAAATTTGAGTCGTTTTTGCTTCAAAGCCATTCTATCGAAAAATCGTGGAATACTGCGATTCTGGTCAAATTTGAACAATTTTTTCGAAAAATGCCAAATGTCCTCAAAAATTAATGAAGATAGTCTAGGACTATAATTGTTGGATTTGAGAATTGGTTCCTAATTTTGTGAAATATTTTATGTGTTTTGACGCTCGTCACTTTGTATGGATTTATGACCGTTTTGACCGTTTTTGTTATCTTCTCTTAGGTTTTTTACTCTAATATTTTGAAAATATTCATTATATCATACCTAGAGACTACCACAAAAAATTGAGTTGTTTTTGCTCCGGAGCCATTTTAACGAAAAACCGTGGATTATGTACTGTGAATTTGGTCATATTTAAATAATTTTTCTAAAAGAGACAAATGTCCTCCAAACATTACTGCAAATACCCTAGGACTATATTTGTTGGATCTGAGTGTTGGTTCCTCATGTTATGAAGTATTTTATGAGTTTCAACACTCGTCACTTTTTATGGATTTATGACCGTTTTTTCCGTTTTCCTTATCTTTTCTTAGGTTTTCGACTCAAATATTTTGCAAATCCTCATTATATCATACTTAGAGACTACCACCAAAATTGAGCCGTTTTTGCTCCAAAGCCATTTTATCGAAAAACTGTGGATTATGTATTGCGATTCTGTCAAATTTGAACAATTTTTTCGAAAAACGCCAAATGTTCTCAAAACATTAATGAAGATAGTGTAGGTCTATAATTGTTGGATTTGAGTGTTGGTTTCTAATTTTGTGAAATATTTTATGTGTTTCGACGCTCATCACTTTGTATGGATTTATGACCGTTTTGTTTGTTTTCCTTATCTTCTCTTAGGTTTTTTACTCTAATATTTTTCAAATCCGCATTATAACATACTTAGAGATTACCACCAAAATTTGAGCCCTTTTTGCTCCAAAGCTATTTTATCGAAAAACCGTGGATTATGTATTGCGATTCTGCTCAAATTTGAACAATTTTTCGAAAAACGCCAAATGCTCTGTAAGCATAAATGAAATTAGTCTAGGACTATAATTGTTGGATTTGAGTGTTGGTTCCTAATTTTGTGAAATATTTTATGTGTTTCGACGCTTGTCACTTTGTATGTATTTATGACCGTTTTGCTTGTTTTCCTTGTTTTCTCTTAGGGTTTTTGACTCTAATATTTTTCAAATCCTCATTATATCATACGTAGAGACTACCACCAAAATTTTAGTCGTTTTTGTTCCAAAGCCATTTTATCGAAAAACGATGGACTATGTACTGCGATTTCTGGTCAAATTTGAACAATTTTTCGAGAAACGACAAATGTTCTCAAAACATTAATGAAGATAGTCTATGACTATAATTGTTGGATTTGAGTGCTGGTACCTAGTTTTGTGTAATACTTTATGTAACAACCCGATCCACCGTTCGTCGCATCACAACTCAACAAGATGGGTAGTCACCAATAAGCCCATATATCCTCTCGTGGGCTCTAAAAGGTGAAGCCCTTGTTGTTAGTATGATGGTAGGAATTTATGATAAACTGATCATATGAGCTTTATTTTTCCAATGTGGGACAAACCAACTCCATAAAGCACTTTCTAAATTCCGTAATGTTACATTTTATGTGTTTCGACGCTCGTTACTTTGTATGGATTTATGACCGTTTTGATCGTTTTCCTTATCTTCTCTTAGGTTTTTGACTCTAATATATTTCAAATCCTCATTATATCATATTTAGAGACTACTACTACCGTAATTTGATTCATTTTTGCTCCGGATCCATTTTATCGAAAAACCGTGGATTATGTAATGTGATTCTCGTCAGATTTGAGCAATTTTTCGAAAAAAGCCAAATTTCCTCCAACCATTATCACTGCATATACCCTAGGACTATACTTGTTTAATCTGAGTGTTGGTTCCTCATTTTGTGAATTATTTCATGCGTTTCGACGCTCAACACATTGTATAAATTTATGACCATTTTCCTTATCTTCTCTTAGGTTTTCGACTCGAATATTTTGCAAATCCTCATTATATCATACTTAGTGACTCTCACCAAAATTTGAGTCGTTTTTGCTCCAAAGTCATTTTATTGAAAAATCGTGGATTACGTAATGCGGAACTGGTCAAATTTGATCAATTTTTCGAAAAACGCCAAATGTCCTCTAAACATTAATGAAGATAGCCTAGGACTTTACATGTTGGATTGAAGTCTTAGTTCCTGATTTTGTGAAATTTTTCATTTGTTTCGATACTCGCACTTTTTATGGATTTATGACCGTTTTGACCGTTTTTCTTATCTTTTCTTAGGTTTTTGACTCTAACATTTTGCAAATCTTCATTATATTATAATTGGAGATTTGCACAAAAAATTGAGCCATTTTTCCTCCATAGCCATTTTAACGAAAAATCGTGGATTATGTATTCAGGTCAAATTTGATCCATTTTTCAAAAAAAAAAAACAAATGTCCTCCAAACATTACTGCAAATACCCTAGGACTATATTTGTTGGATCTAAGTGTGGTTCTTCATTTTATGATGTATTTTATGTGTTTCAACACTCGTCACTTTTTAAGGATTTATGACCGTTTTTGCCGTTTTCCTTATCTTTTCTTAGGTTTTCGACTCAAATATTTTACAAATCCTCATTATATCTTACTTAGAGACTAACACCAAAATTTGAGCCATTTTTGCTCTAAAGCCATTTTATCGAAAAACCATGGATTATGTACTGCTATTCTGGTTAAATTTCAACAATTTTTCCAAAAACGCCAATTGTCCTCCAAACATTAATGAAGATAACCTAGGATTATAATTGTTGTATTTGAGTGTTGCTTCCTCATTTTGTGAAATATTTCATTTGGTTCGACGCTCGTCACTTTGTATGGACTTATGACCGTTTTGGTCGTTTTCCTTATCTTCTATTAGGTTTTTGACAGTAATATTTTTCAAATCCTCATTATATCATATTTAGAGACTAGCACCAAAATTTTAGCTGTTTTTGCTCTGGATCCATTTTATCGAAAAACTGTGGATTATGTACTGCGATTCTAGTTAAATTTGAGCAATTTTTCGAAAAAAAAGCCAAATGTCCTCCAAACATTATTAATGCAAATATCCTAGGACTATACTTGTTGAATCTGAGTGTTGGTTCCTCATTTTGTGAAGTATTTCATGCGTTTTGACGCTCGTTACTTTGTATAAATTTATGACCTTTTTGGCCGTTTTCCTTATCTACTCTTTGGTTTTTCACTCTAATACTTTGCATATCCTCGTTATATCATACTTAGAGACTACCACCCAAATTTGAGCCGTTTTTGCTCCAAAGCCATTTTATCGAAAAATCGTGGATTATGTACTGTGATTCTGGTCAAATTTGATCAATTTTCGAAAAACGCCAAATATTCTGCAAACATATATGAAGATAGCATAGGAATATACTTGTTGGATTGGAGTCTTGGTTCCTCATTTTGTGAAGGATTTCATTTGTTTCGACACTCGTGACTTTGTATGGATTTATTACCGTTTTGGCACTTCTAAACAAGTTTCTATGCTATATTTTGAACTTTATAGTACCTTACAATCATGTTCGTTTTTTTTTTCTTTTATTTTGACATTTGCTCGAATATGTGATTTTTTTTTAAATCAATGAACTTGATTTATATCTTTACCTATTGTGAAGCGAGCCTAGTCTTTCTTAATTTCAGTAAGTACAAACATAATTTTATTAAATTCTTTTTTTTTTTAGTTTTTTAATAGTTTTGGTTTTTAATAAATACCCAAATAGTTCAAAGTGTGTTTTTAAAACAAGTTTTTCAACTTTGGTATTTTATATATACCAAATACAACTTTGGTGTTTTTTAGATCTCATCTCATCACTTTGGTGGCTAAAAAATACTTCTTTGCTTGAATGATCATGTTTTTGTTTTTTTATGATCTGGGTTGGGTTTAGATGTGATTTAATTAAGTGGGTATTAATAAGATTATGAGTTTTCAGTTTGTGTCTTACGTGGGTAATTATCGATATGGGGATTTTTGCATCAAATCTTTGAGGAGATACAAAAGGATTTGGATGGTGGTATGTTTTTTGCCTTTTTTTTTTTTTCCGGACAACTGATGGAAGTTAGCCTCACACCCCAATTGATAAACTATAAAACATTAGACCCTAAACAAAAAAATAAGTGAAACATCAGACCCCATTTTCATGCTCAACTCGTGTGTCTAGTGTTAAAAATTGCGCAAGAATGGAGGTCCCTCCGCTCTTTCCTTTTTTTTTCGATATTGGTTCGGTTAATCGAACTTTTTGAAACCCATGAACTAAAACCAGGTGTATTCGCTGATTACAAGCTAATAGGAATGAGATACTACATTTAATCTTAGCCAACGTTAAACCTCGATTCTAAAAGAAGCACGACTAATTAAATTTTATGGTTCATTTTTTTTTTTTTCTTCCTTCCCGGACACCCCTATGCATCTGAAATTTGCTTTACGCGATTGTTACATGTTAGTACATGGCTATTACAATCGCAAATATCTATTGTCATTTTACTACTATAGTTAGAGCCGGCCATTGAGCATTAGGAGCCCGGGCCCGCACTGGCCCGGCTCTGGTCAAGCCTTGGTCAACGCACGGCACTACCCGGCACTACCAAGCCCAGGTTTGGTAGTGCTAGTGCTAGTGCTCGATTTTTCAAGCACTAGTCAAACTCGATTTTTTCCTTTTTTTTTTTCCAACCGCAGCACTGGCCCATCCTGACCCTAGCCCGGTCAAGCCTGGGTCAAGCCCGGTCAAAGCATTGGAGGGCTAGTACCAGTGCCCAGAAAATCGAGCCCTGACACTAGCTCGGCACTAGCCCGGGTCTAGTGCCAGATTTTCTGGGCACTAGCCCGGCCCGGCCCTTTTCCACCTCTAACTATAGTGAGACTATGAGAGTAAGACTTTGTCAATTTGTCATCCCATATAATTACATAGCAACAGTCCCAGCATTTCTCGTCCTCGTCGAAATTTGCACCACGCTTTCACATGTACGCACGCAGCTTCTAGTGCTTACGAAAATTTGCGTTAAGGGCAGACTGGCGCGTCAGTGGCCATCTGCTGGCTGTGTAGAGATATGATATAGGTAGAACAATTCTTCATCAAAACTCAAGTGCTCAGGATGACACATACAAAGTCGAACTATTCTAGGGAGATGTTAGAGTTACGAAACCAAACCGAAAAGATCCGTTTAGAAAATAAGCCCAGTGAATGCGCCTAAGAAGTAAGAACAACTAACAGCTAAAGCAGTTCACAAAAAGTTAACATAGAAAATATTGTTAGGTAGTATATTACTACTGTGCAGAATCTGGATTCAGTCTGACTGCAGACTGCAGATCAGGGTAGCAGTACTGGTCACAGTTTTGTGCCGCAATCCGTACGACAAGGACAGCTTACAGAGGAATTAACTAATGCAGTCTCTGGTTCCTCTTCAAAAAATAATGTACAGAAAGTGTACATAGCTTACGAAAGCGTCACTTCAGCAGTGAGCAGCCAAACCAGTCATAAGAGGAAAGGCAGCCAGTAGCCAGTAGGAGTGACTTCAGCAGGGGTTTCACTATCGACAATACAACAGCAGCGCCGTCCCCCAAAACTACCTCACCCAGTTTCATGCTGTTCCACTGCATAGATCAGTATGAAAACAACCTATAACAAACGATTATACAAATTCAGGGACAGCGTATAAATTAACTGCATTCTCAGAGGAAGGGGTATGACCGTGTGAGAATGGATGTTTCCTCATTTATTTACTTGATGCATACAAATATACTGCAGCTAAATTCAGTCCAATTGCAGTCTGCAGATCTGTGTAGAACTGGTGACAGTTTCATGTCACGATCCAAACGACAATGACAGTCAGCACACAAATTACCTAATGCAGTCTCTGATCACTTCCAAACAATATTGGACATCCAGATAGCATATGAACGTGTCGAACACAGCAGCTAAAGCAGTCTAAGAGAAAAGACAGTTGGAGCGATTTCAGCACGCATTTCACTATCAACAACACACCAGCAGTAGTACAGTACCGCCCCTGAACTACAACAACCAGTCTCATGCTGTTCCACCATATAGTTTAGTACCAACACAGCCTACATTACAAAAGAGTATACTTAATCTGGCTTTCAGCAATGTAGAACTTATAAGTAGCCATCAAGCTGATATAAGTAGGACAATGCAATACTGTAACCGCAATAAAATGACAGAACAAGAACATGCATCTGAAATCTCAAGAAGAGTAATCAGAAAGAAGGAAAAAAATGCAACAGGAGCAGAAATTTTCGTATCATTTTCCATTTCATAATCCAGAATTCGATTATCATGTAAACAGCAACCAAAGTACGCGGCAGGACCTCTATACAACTAATATATGAACCTGTGTATTCACTTCTGTCAAATCCCTCCCTAGACACTAATTACTGAACTTGTTGAGAAATTTTCATTGATAAAGCCCAATGTTGTCTAATATCTATATACAAAACCCTATTTTGTTCATCTTTTCCAGGTCCCAGACTGTGTCTTCTCGTATATACGAATTGAAGACTGTCTCAGAGGAATGTCACCGCGATATATACCAAGATGATATATAGCCTGTGTTATCAGCTCTCTCAGCTGTGGATGCTGAGCAGCCACAGTCCGATCAGCCCCCTCAAGGGCGGTCAGTACCCTCGCCTGTTCAATGGCCTCACTGTCACTAGCATGTATAGCAAGATAACACAGTAAAATCAACCCATGTACTTGAGCTTTCTCTCCTTCCCTAAGCAATCTCATCAGTGGAATAACAGCATTGAACTCTATGATCGATTTTGCGTGTTCCTGAAACAAGAAATTATCAGGACAAACAAACTTCCCCAATGCAATAGCAGCCTCAGTCCCAACCTCATGATCCTTGCAGCTCAACTGCTCAACCAAAGGGCCGATCACCCGAGTTTCCCTAGCAGGAAAAGTCCGGGAAAGCGACCCAATTGATCGTATAGCCGGGATTTGAAGCTTAGAATCCCGACTCTCCTTGATCACCCACAACAGCTGCTCCACCACTGCCTTGGCAGCAGGTGAATTCGTCTTGAATGCTGACCTACGAAGGTCAGCATTCGACTCAGCAGCAGACGTAATCTCCATTATCGCCATCACACAATTCAACCTCAACTCCCCACTCTCCTTCTCAATCAACTTAGCTAAACACAACAACCCTTTCGTCTCAGTAATTCTTCGACTATTCAAAACACTATCCTTAGCAAGCATCCACAATGCCCTAGCACAGCTAACCTTCAACTCCCTCTTAACCTCAGCACTCTCCATTTCCCTCTCCTTCCTCGTCTGCAACCCCCCTCCACCTCCTCCTCCTCCCCTACTACTCCCCCCATCCGAATATTTCGACGACAATGAAGAATACGACGAGTACAACCGTGGCTTCATCGACACGTCTTTCTTCTCCTTATCCTTGCTAATCTGCACTAGGGAATGAATACTCTGCTTAGGGTTACTAAACTTCCTCGAATCGAAAATTCCGCCTTCTTGGAATGTTTCGAATGATAACAATGACACCAAAGGCCTAATCACATTCTCCCTAGACAATTCCTCCTTGGCAACATTATCAAATTCCGCCATCCTAGACACTAAATATCCAACCCTAATTTGAACCTTCATCGGCGAATCGCTCAAAACCTGCACAATTATCGGAATTCCCAAATTATCCACCACTATTCTCACTCTATCCCCCTCGTTTGCAACATTATACAGCGCAATTGCCGCCGCAATTTGCGCCTCCGGTGAGGCGCTCTCCTTTAATAGCTTGAGAAGAGGCGGCACGGCGCCTTCTTCTACAAGCATCTTCTTGTTCCGATCATTGTCTTGGGCGAGCGCGGCGAGTTCATTCGCCGCCTCGATACGGTCCGTCAACTGTCCGGACATCTGGACGGCTGCCGTGTAGGACCACACCCAGGATAATATCGGATCGTTGCTCGCAATCGGCGGAAGAGAGAGGATGAACCCCGTGCCGCCGCCGCCGGCTCTCTCTCTTCCGCCGCCGCCGTCTCCGGCGTCGCAATTCAAGACGGAAAGAAGCCACTGCATGTCTGCGGTGGAGGCGTCGAGGAAGATGATAAGCTTCCGGAAATCCGCCGCCGTGACGAGGTTGACCACGCGGTGGAGGAAGTTACGGCGGCGGCATTTCTGAACTAACGAAAGCGCGCGCTCGAGGTTTCTGGCAACGTCGACGGCGACTCGGCGGATCGGACGGTCGTATACCGGCGCGGCGGTGGAAGGTGAGGTGGCGAAGCGTACGGCGGAGCGGAGCATTTGAGAAATCTTGTCGACAAGATTACCGACTTCGGAGCACTCGAATTTGAAGGAGGTGGACTCTCCGACGGATTTCCGGACACGTTCAGCGAGGAGTATCGGGTACGATAATTCTTCTTCGATACGCTTCTCATCCGGCGCGTCAACCACCGCCGCCGCGTGAACAGCCAGGGATAAAAGCGTCATTTCGGTCTGAAATAGAAAGAATTTTCGGAGATTTTGAGGAGAGAGAATTTGGTGGTAATAGAATTTTTTTGGAGTTTTATATAAAGGTGAGAATGGAGTCAATGGAGTCGTCTTTGAAAGGTCCAGTCTTCAGTTTTCTGCTAGTGTTATTTAATTATTATTATTAATTAATTGATAAGAAATAAAATAAAAAAGGCGAGTAAAATACGTGTGTGTGACAGCGTGTCATGGACTCGTACTTGTTACGTTTGTTCTTGTTTCTGAGGATGTATGTATGCCTGCGTTTTTTGTCCTGAAGAATCATGTACGAGTGAATTTAATAATTAGCCACCAAAACAAATCTAATTAAATAATTAGGATTCATAATCTTTGTTTATTTTGTATGTTGTTAAGTGTTAATTGGGTTTGATTTCCTTGTATTTAATAAGAGGAATTTTTGTACTTTGTGTGCACTTAATGGGTAGGCGTGTAGCGAGCTTTATGCGTCTGCGTTATACTATCGATTGAAATTGTTAGTTTATTTATAAACTATGTATTAATGAGGTGAAAAATAAATGTTTTGTGGTTTTTGTGGACTCGAGATATAGCTCTATTTGATGAACACATTCACGGGCGATCAAAGATAATCACACCTTCGACTCTTTGTATTGGCTTGTTTGACACCAATATTAACGCACTAGTTGATAAAGATTATATTGGCGGAGAACTACTAGTATGCTTTAGGGTGAAAATTCATATAATTGAGTTATATTGTGTTAATAAAAAGGTAAATGTTTATAATAAGGGAAAGAATGTTATACCTCTGCTACCTCTTACATGCTTGAACCAATTTTTTTTTAACCTCACAAGTATTGAGGTTGGCCTACCTAATAGTTAGGGAATGCACTTGCAGTGACCTGCCTAAGAGTTGTCGCAGGGTTTAAATGTTGGAAAGTATAGGTTAGTTATTGTATGGGGCGGAATTATAACACAATAGGAATTTGTAATCGCTGTGTCATGATCGGTGATCATTGAATGAGAAACGAAATTCGCCCCGACCATAGCACAATCGCATGGACGTCGTTCTCAAGGCCACACAGCACTCCCCTAAGTTGTGTGCTCAATCATGGGGAGTTGGAACTCTCAAGGGCATGCTCGGAATCACGGAGAAACATTGAGGAGGGATATTAGATGTGTACAAAATGTTTCTCCCACACCCATTTATATAACCATAACAAATAGGTGGTTAGGAGATAAAACCTCCCCTACTAAAGGCTAAATAATGGTGTTAGTGGGGTGATATAATGACACATTAATAGGATTAATGGGGAAATCCTAAGAGGAAAAAGTAACCCCCACTAACCTAGTTAACACACCCCACTAACTTAGCATTATATCCAACATTAAATACTCGTATAGTCGTAAGCTCTCCCCGTGGAATTCCCTGCTCTTAGCTTGTGTTCAAAGTTCAAACCCTTTTTTTTTTTACCTCACAAGCTAATAACTTAGGCAATAGTTGTCTCTTCATTAATCCAACAGCCCATGTTGGCCATGTATGTTGAAAGGGCAATTAAATTTGGGTCGTAAAATGTTGTATTAAGAGCTTCTAATTAAGATGGAAGTCTCCTCGTTATTAACTGATGCAAGTATACAACAACACAGAACAAACTGAAATTAAAAATCAAACTAATTAAATTACTATTTGCTTACTATCAATCATATCATTCTTCCACACTCAGAAGTCACAATCAGAGCTACATACCAAAATTTAGATAATTATCTTCGGAAAAGTCGAGAGTTTCTTCAGAAGAAGACGATCAATGCTTGCATTGAACTTTGGGACTTTTCTGTTTGACGTGCATGAACCAATTTAATAATTTATAATGTAAGCAAATCATCCCATTTAATTAGTACCACTGCCGTGTTGGTTTGCCAAAGAATGGTGGCTAATTGGCTATCATCATGCGGGGAGGATCATTCAATCGTCGCGTGGAAGTCTCTAAATGAAACGAGTCAAATCAAATTTCATATGATTCGACCAAAATTTATAAACTGATTTTTATCCTAGAACATTAATCGACTTTAATTTTAATTTTGTTGGACCAAAACACCCCTAGGCCTCAAATTTCGTCTACAAAATGTCAAAACTGAAACCTAGCTAGTTAAAAATTAATGTCGCCATTATTAGCAAAGTACTAGTAGCATCATCTTTTGTTGCTCGTTGGTTCCAACGTTATTGTCTGGCCATTTAGGTAGGAATGTAGGATACTATATGTAGGAGTTAGAGAGTTGGTATATGTAGTAGCAATTGACCAATTGTTCACTTATAGTAGTACTCATGTTATAATTTTTATAAGGCTACTTCTTGTTGTATGGTTACCAATCAAGTACATGTCAAATTTCTCGAACCTTATTTGTCATCAATCACTAAGTCTTTTTTTTTTTTTTTTTTTTTTTTATGAAGTAAAACATAGACCGTAAAATACTTTACTAACCAATTTGTTTGACTTTAACCGTCATTCTAGGACAATACCATCAACTCGATTATCACTTTATTTCAGTATTCAATGTAGTACAGAACTGAACGAATTATTCTAAAGTCTAAACCTGAGTGAGTCAACTAATAGTATTTACAAGATATAGTATAACTATTTAATATCTATACAATTTATGATTTGAGATTCTTGAAACATATAATCACAACAACTTATAACCAAATCAGTAAAGTTTAGATTGAGACATGCATGATCAGATTATATAATACTCTACTAAAGCAAGAATGCAAGGTCCATTGATTTTAGACTTTAAGTCCTTACAATAATGCAGGATCTTAGTGGCCCCAATTTTATGCGCCTCCTCTGAACTACCTTAACATGGACAATTATCTCACTTTGTTTAAACTAAAATCCACACTTAAATCATAATCATCAATTCATCACTTAATTATCTAATATGGTAATGATAATCAATCGACAAATAATCTCTTGACAAAGTTTTTATGATTAGGCGGTGGCGAAGTAATGAACATGATACAAAAATCCGATGGCGTGATGTTAAGTGTTTAACACGGTCAAACTGACAACAATAAGATATAATTAATCACGGTCAAACTGATGACAACAATAAGATGTAATTAATCACGAAATGGCAATTATCTTATACTCCGTATAGTATAATTAATATGAAACCATTTGTTTTCAGCTAAAACTTAGGAATGTGGTAGGTAACACCTAACAATCATCTCCTTGAGTTGTCGAAAATTGAGATGCAATGCATATATTTGGGGGGTTTGATTTGAAAAATCGTGGATGCTCCTAAAATTATTGTAGAATGAAACTCATTAGCGGATAGTGAATGCTCGTAAAATTATTAAAGAACGATACTTTATATGACCAAATTTCGAAACATATCTGCATCAATAGTGACATTTCGTGGTCAGGTTGAACACGAGGTCAATAGTACAGTACCAATGACATTCTAGACTGTCCAGTACAAACACGAAATGACTCAGATTGCACAATGGAGTTTATTGGAGCACCATCCAAAAGAGGGAGTTTCCTAGCTTTAACGACACACTGCAGGTTACAAACATCAATGTTTTAAAGTTTTTTTTTTTGGAATTTTAGAGTTTGGCCATCAACTCGTTCGGAACAGGCTTAGCAACCACGACAGCACTTTCCTTGGTATCGTCAGTCTCATGCGTGTTGGGCGGGACATCCACAGCTGGTGAACAGTTGAAGAATCCATGGGGCTGCAACAAACAAAAGGACAGCTATGTAAGACAAGACGCAGATTAAGCTCAATCTTACAGTTAGCATGAAAATCATGCGCTCATTCATATACAGAAGTACATCTATATAAGGATCTGCTGGCAGAGATCAGCTGTTTACTTGTGTCTATTTCAAGCAGAAAGACAAAGGTGTCGAGTTGGTCCTGGGGAGTAATAAGAAGTAGATGATAAAACAGAGGGAAACATTGCGTAAATATGGGTGTGCCACGGCATTTTAAGAAATGATAGCACTTCAAGAGAACCTATATATAATTCAAATGATTCGGGAGGCAGTAGCTTACCATGAGCATGAAACCCAAATGTTCTACCGGCATGACAGGCCAGTCCTCTAGACGTGGTATATGCGTTACTCCAAATACATACCTGTGACAATATCAATATATGAGAACACACTCATGAACAAAATGGAATTCCACTTCATTGTTAGAGGTATCAGTAGCTGAAAACTTAGGATCCATGAGGGAAGGGGATACTTTTAAAAATCAATAACATCTCAATACAGGAGAATGTCTAAGCAGCAGGCAGCAAGTTTACTAGTAGTTTAAATGCAAAAAGAAACAACGAGAGCAAAAGGGAGGTAGAGGACTAGTGGCCAAACTTATATTAGCTGATCATCAATGATGCTAACACACTAAATTCTTGAAGTTTAATTTTGAGAACAATACCAGGGCAGCCAGGCATTCAGCTCTCAGAATGTCAGATGTACGGGAAAAGCAGGGGATTTTACGTGTGCACAAGAGATTTTAAAAATGGCATGGCAAAGAAAGGATCATTCAGTGACATAATACCAGCTTACGAATGACAGCAATGCACTGAATATAATAGCTACAGTTTCTAAGCTTTAGCTCTAAGTTGAAGCTTGACTATTTCTTTTTTCCTTTTTTAAGGAAAACTCTAAGGGTAAGTTTCATTCAAGGAATGAACTACATATGATCGAATGAAATACATATGATCCTAGTAACTTTCTTACACACATTTCCACTGTTATTCCACAGGTGATTTCTCAATGAATATCACTGAAAACTTTCGTCAAAACTGTAGCCATCAATTAAACCAATCAAACAGCCGCATCAACTACTACACACACATTGGGCATTGGCTCAATCGTTTCTAGTTTCTACTGCTTGGAATCAGTAACCCTTTCAATATAAAAAAAAAAACAATAATAAAAATAGATTGATGGGAGTCCCAAACAGTATAGTGTTCATCTCTTCATCAGAACTGATCAATATTCAATAGTTAGTCCAGGTTTTACCTAAAGTATCATTTAGGTGTCCACAAAATAGATGTTGACTTACACAAGCAAGCATGAGCGCGTCAATAGTAACAAAAGTGAGCATGAGCGCTTACCAAAGAACTATATCAGCCTCTTCCAAAGAGCGATCTTGTTTAACCCACGTAGCCAATCCCTCACCAACACGCGGATTTTGGTTTGGAAATTCTCCACCTGGATACATCTCATTGAGTGCGTAGGGAGTAACCCAAAGGTTATGCTTTAAGAAGGCAGCTCTTCTTAGAAATTTCGCCTCAGGACCTGCTAATGGTAAACAGTTTGCACCAGGTACTAGCTTGAAGCCAGTCAGTTGCCCTGTTCGATTAACAGTTCTTGTATTCCTGACCTGATGGATGAATTAAAACCCATAGTTAAGCATCAACCGATGTAGTTGGCTAATTAACAAACCATACACACTAAAGAAGCAAACATTTTTGCTCATCACCATAAATTCTCAAATGGATACAGTATATACAGTTAGGCACAAGGAAAAAAAAAAAGTTAAAGAAAGCAAAACAATAGCAGATCAAAAGTAGCAGCTGCAACAAGACAAAATGCACACAATGTTTGTAGCACATAGGCAGGGACTGGACTATTGTGAGATAACACAGAACCTGAGAACTGCATACTATTGTGGCAGATACAGTGAGATCATCATGAAGACAATTACTGCAATCACAGCGAACAGATTTATTCCGTGTTTGGGGTTTCAGTAATTAGGATTTAAGATTTAGGCTTTAGAAATTTAGTAATCCCATAGCCTTTTGTAATGTGTACAATTTTATTAAGCCAAAAGTTCCTTGTATGACTGATACAATGCCAGCAAAGAGCAGAAAAAGATCTGCTCAATCACCTGAGCTTCTTATAGATTGTCATATTGAGAGCATTAAGGGTAGTCCAGACGCTGGAACAGCTCAACCCCTCATCATCATATTTCCACGTTGTGAAAAGTTCAGAGCTTCTATACCTTCTCTATCTTAAATCTTACCTATCATTAGCCTGCCTGTGGCAATATGCAAGAAACATAGTAAGTCACAAAGATCAGACTATCAACTGATCAATCAAAGCAAAAAAAATCAATCAACTGCAACATAACCCCAACGAATCAGTAGCAGGTCTTTAAATCCCATACATAAGCAACCCAGAGTTACAGACACTCTACTAGAGTTCGGTACAAGAATAAGAAAAGCAACCCATTTCCACAAACACCACAATGATAAGTAGAAAAATATTATATTTGAATAAACAGACTAAAATAAAGATCCAACTGTTTTCCAAGTGCATAGTATAGCTAACTTACAATCCAATGGCGAGCACTCAATGGATTACAATCCCGCATTGCTAGCAATTCAGACCTGAGCAATTCTTCCTCAGCATAAAATGCATTATTATGCACATTGTCGTTTCCAGGATCCTCTACCTTAACATTACACTCAACCACCTACATCAGAAGAGTATGAGTAGTTAAGGGCTACACTGGTACCCACATAAGCAAAAGAAGCTGTGAAACATAACAGGACAGACACTTCAACAATCAAGAGACAAGCAAAGATCCATTCATAGTAATTTCTTATACATGGTGAAACGTTGGATTTGCAAGTTTGATTTTATAGCTTTAGGGCTATATGTATTCAGAACTGCAGAACATAACAGGACACAGAAGCAGAGTTATGGCATGCATATCAACTAGAATCTGCACTAACTAAGAGATGTTAATGAACAAGTAAGCAACCCAAAATTTACCTGATTTAGAGCTTCACCAGGCTTGCAATCAACTGCCATGTCCATACGGGCAACAAAGAAGTGCTGATGTACTGGTGCATACAGACCAGGAGCAATAGTTGTGCCATATTTCCGGACTTCACCGGGCAATAGTGCTCCTAAACTGAGAATTCCAGTCAGTTTAACTTCAGCCTCAATCTTGCCATCCTGTAGGAGAATAAACTTTCATATTTTTTTAGAAGAGCTAGAAGGTTACATTGCCAATGGAGTCGAAAAGATTCTCATTCTTTGGCTCTGTAGAATAACGTAACAAATCAATTTCGCTCACAGAATTGTTTCCGCTTCTTATTTAATGTGATGTGCCGGAGCAATCCGAGCAACATTGATTTTGTAATAATGACCAAACAACTTCTAAGACCAAATGATGAGCCTCTTTCTATAGAGAGAATAACCAGATACCTAACAATAAGACCTCTTCACTTTAGTACCCCCAAAAAGAAAGACCAGACAAATAACCAAGTTAAGGAACCACATAAAAAATAAACTTGCCTGGTAAAAGTGCCAGTAGAACCCATACTCATAATTGGCCACCGTGCAGATGAAGGAAACAGTAAGCCTCCTCGATCTTCTCACCTCAGCTAATCCTGTTCGCCAATCTTGATGCTTCCATAATATTCCATGGTCTTCTTCATGTAGGCACACACAATTTTCAATTGTTTCGACGCCACCAGTGAAATTTGTAAAATGGGCATCGAAATACTTAATAAGGCCTAAACAATCACAGCCCTGCCAAATGGAAGATGAATCATGACCAAAACATCCGTTGAAGTATGGAGGTAAGGACTAAAAGATACAAAGATTTCTACATATATGCACCAGTGAGACACGGACACTAAGTGGATGTATCACCTTCTTTAGGGAATGTGCATTCTTGCCAAGGCCATCTTCACCAGCATCAAATGCATTCTTCCTGTAATGTGGTTCATTGGGATCACCATAGGGAACAACCATCTCAACAAAACTCAACCTGTGAGCCACAGAACGACGCCCTCTACTTCCATCAACATATGCAACAGAATGTATAATCAAACCTTCTCTTGGAGTAAAGCCTATACGGAAGCCCCACTGCCAACAAAACATCCAGAAAGAAAAATATTGCCCAGCTGTTAGTAAAAAATATGAAGTTTCCATTTCCAAGGTAATGCTTCAATGCGCGAACAAAAAGGTACCTTCTGCCACTCAACAAAGTTGCCATTCACACGAAAGCTCGGGCCTTCAGGCTGAATAATTTGCAATGGCTTCACATCACTCCGATCAACACCTCCTCGTGTTTCCCCGGGAGTGTAATTTCTTAACGGATCTGCAGGTGGTAAAGGAACAAATCTCCTGTCTTCAAATTCCACCACTACCATATTTTGCATATCAACAAGAATATAGATTCCTTCAACTGGGCGAGCGTAACCATTCTCCATTGGGCAGTCACTCTCAGTTCTACAGAAAATAAGCGGCTTAGCCAATCTTCGGCTTGGAGAATCACCCTTGCCGTGATAACCAACACACCTGCAGAATTGAAAAGTTCAGACACAGAACAAAGAAAGTGAAATGACGACCACCATAATCTCCAGGTTCTTAAGGGAGAAAACACAAGATGGACAACAAGGTAATTTAAAAGAAGCTTAATATATATGAGAACACACTTCTAAAACTCACCATGCATCAACCATAACAAGATCCATATCTTCAATACCCCTCTTTTTCATAGCCTCGCTAAATGGAGGATAATCTTTCACAACTGCTTCACATTCAGCATATTCTACAGCATCCTGCAATTGTACATTAGAAAAAAGGAGGTAAGCGGAAGTAACTCAGAATATCCAGATACCAATTCATACTTCAAAGTTCAAACTCGTAAGATAAGAGGAAGCTATATTGACCAGTGATGTTATTTAGCGGTCACACATACTGGATGGATCTTCCTCACGGAAACTTACCATCACACTGCTTCTAAAGTTCGCTTGAAAGATACGAAATCTCAGGGTGTTGTACAATAACTCCACTCAACAGCTACATCAGTTAATTTGTGGAAAAAAAGTGGGGGTGAGGGTGAGGAAGGGGGTAGTTTTTCATAAAGAAAGTTAAATTAGATATATCAATCTAAAAGAACCAATCTAGGCTAGCCCCAAATAAATACGAAGTATTCAAAACGAGGAAACTATAGGCAAGCAAAGACATAATATAAGTAAGTTTAACACAAAACTCTTCTGAATGACTAGCACAAGGATACAAACAAGAAACTGAATCCTACACAAAATCTTGGGATTGCTCTTCTGCAATCAGGTCTCCGTCGTCCAACCAATTTGAAATCTGACATGTAGTCAATATAAAGAGTCTGGTCTAACACACTGCACTGAACTGGACAGGGTAGGTGGAACAGTGACAGTGAAAACGGAACTGAAAGAGTTAAAGCAGCAAAAACCACCTGCCCCTCCAAACAACCTTGGGGCTAAAGAGAGCCCACCCTCATCTGCTCCGGGACAAAAATAACTCGTTTGATCACTCAGATCATAGAACATATGTGCAAAGGTCACAAAGCTAAATAACTACAACTTAAAGAAGAACAACGTTTACGATTTAGCTAAAGCAGGTGAACATCCCATGTAATAGCAATGAACACGAATTGGATAAACACTAAAAAGATCTTCAATGTGTAAGCGATCCCATACCATTGGAGGCTGGACGTCAGGAACAACTTTAGACGAAATGACTTTGCCTCTATGGTGACCGCTACGGGTGGTTGCATGAACTTCTGTGAGTTCAACTGTCCATAAACTAGTCTCATTCGACTTTTTGTTATAGACAACAAGTCTTGCCTGCCTAGGAGGAAGTTTAGTTGGTATCACAGGTCTGCCTTTGATCCTGGGAAGTAAAGATGGCTGAAAAGGAGGGAAGAAATATGCATCAGCCATAGCAACCACGTGTTTCTCTGGCTCGACAAGAACCACCTCAATAAACCGCATACCATCCCTTTCCTGGCAAAAAAGTGAGAAAATGAATTAACAAAGGAAGCATAAATGTAGACCACTGATGTATCTAACTTTAGGTACACAGCCTACAAAGTGAGCATACAAGTGAAGAAACGAGTAAGTAGAAAATATAATATGAACATAACTGTAGCCAAATGAGCATGGAACCCAAGTGTGATCTCAGCTTAACATATATGATCATGGGAAGACAAATGTGTATGGTATAAGATTGCTCAGCATTAAGTCACATAAACTTTACTAAAAAATAAATGAGTGTGATCCAAAATATTGAGGATGAAAAACAACAGAGGATGAAACACAACTGGGCACAAATGTAAAAACAGCACGGTAAAGAAAAGTGCCTAAAATTCAATGTTTTCCAGCATGTACAGTCTAAACAAAGTAGCACCCCTACTTGGTATCCAATGTAACAACAAGCCGACAGAATAATTAACATGCAACAAGTGCAACAAACCTCAGGAGTTGCTCCAGCAGACCTGACAGTAGCAACTGCAACTTTGATTTCAGTAGCAGACAGTGGATCTAAAGGGTGACTTGTTTGAGCTCTCAAAGACAGTGGAATCCCTATAAAATTTGCAATAAACGAGAGAAAGACATGAGAAAATTGATCATGATTATCACAGGAGGCACCATATCAACTATAGATGTCTGGGCTATTAATCAGGCTAGAACACCCATTTTCAAGTCAACCGTCCCATCATTCATTTCCCCAGAAAATATAGGGCAACACATAAGCAAAAACAAATTGAGTAGCGGAGTAGTACAACTGGGATAGATGAGTGAGGGCAAGGGAGTAGGGAGATACTAGGATCATTCCATAATCAAGTCAGCTCATTGAACAAGTTTTCCCCGCAATAAAATTCTAAGCTACCTACAAAATTAAGGAAGTCACGGAAATACTAAAGCCTCCCCAGAGCTTTGATATTTACCTCATGCAAAACAACAGATACAATGAAAGTTTCTTGAAGTCAACTAGACCGCAAATTTGAGATGTTTGGGAGCTACTCCGACTTAGAAAATTCACAATCAAAACAAATCCTAGACATTTCAGAAATCTCAGAGCTCTGACAACTATGTGTGGTTTCAATCACTTTCTACACAGCACTGATTTCTACACAGTTTACTTCTGTCTCACTTCAGCACCAAGTAGATCGTTGAAAGACAAATATGGTGCAATTTACCTATACGTAGATGATAGCTGCTTGTTTAGAGTAGCTACATCCCTGCAAATCCAAGAAAAGCACATCAGACTACCCATAATGATCAAAAGCCCCAAGTTCCACCCTAGTTCCAGATTAACGCCTCATGCTGACCCATGCATTGTTATCACTTATCACATAGGATCCAAGAAAACAACTGAAAAGGACTGCTCCATTAATCCACCATTCCACCATGCAAAGTAGAAGGACCACGCATCATCTGACTCAGCTAATCACATAAAAGTGAACCGTCTCATCTATCTTCACTTAATGTCAACAGAGGCAACATTTGAGGATTGGGTGAGTTCTCGTTTGTATTAAACTAGTATGTCAATCATTTGACTACCATCCAAAGCGGTAAGGTGGTACCAATTTCGTCTCACAACAATCATACATGAGAGAAGTCACTCTTAGAATCTCGCTATTCTAGTGCGTCTTACTAAGTAACAACCAGAGATATGGCTTCAAGCAGCATACAACAATAGAATCTCGCTTATTCTAGTGTGTCATACTGATCATCATGATCTTAGGCTCTTCTCTAGACTCTAAAAAGTTGTACAAATCAATATGAAAGCCCCGATAGTTGAACATGGTAGAATAAACAGACTATACAACAACAACACATCTTAACCCCATTGCCTTAAAGGCTGGGGGTAGGGGGGGTCAAATGCACGCAAGTCTTACCCTATTGAAACATAGAGAGAGGTTGCGCAAATGAAAATTGCTTCGAGAATCACACCGACTGACAAATGAAAATTCCTTCTACGCTTTTGATTTATTACTAATCGTACTATCTTTCAATCTAAATAAATAAATAAAAATAAAAAAAAAAAAAAAAAAAAAAAAAAACAAAACTATTGCCTCAAAAACTATTGGCTATCACAAAGGTAAGGAAGATCGCCTAACAATCATTCTTCAACAATAAAATTAACGATACGAGTACACGACTACGCAACTACTAAACTCACATTAGCATTTACAAATCGCGGAAATATTAAAACAAACCAATAATCGCGCCATATATATAAGATGTTCATGCTCATAGTTTCTACTATACGTTTCGTCAATTCGTCGCTAAAATTTTCTACAGATTATCGCATTGAGACGACAAACGTATATAATACGCTACACTTGTTTTCACAATCTATGACGTTTAAGTCCATCCAAGATTAAACTTTGACCTATAAATCAATAATCTCTCACTAACATGTTACTAAAAATAGAAATTAAAAAGCAACTAGCAAATATAATTAGCATCTCAGACATAATAATCTTAAATGCATAATAATAACAGTAAAAATCTGACATTCTGATGATCTGATCATCATCATCATCTATCAAGAGAATCTTTCGCGAGAATTTAGCGATCAAAATTTGACCTCGAAAAATGCGATTATCAGAAAAAAGATTAGCGGACTACCTTTCGGTTTCGCGGCGGCGGCAGCGGCGGCGGTAGGACTCTGAGGTAGCGATTCAACAGAGCGTATCAAGTTCGCGGTCGGCGGAGTCGTTTGATCGGGAGCAGAAGAAGTGACGACGGCGGAGGAGGAGGAAGAGTGATCGGACTTAGAGGCGGCGGAAGCGGGGGACATGGAGACGGAGTTAGTTTTGCGGCAGCAAGAAGAAGAAGATGGCGACGCTTTTTGCGGAGTTGAGGCCATTGAAGAGGATTGTAGATGACGCCACAGTAAGAATCGTCGTAATTGTATTTCTCACTGCGATCTACAACTATTGACATACAGCACCACCACCTGATATTCCTTTTTTTTTATTATTTTTTTTTATTCTACTCCGTTGCCGGAGATTCCCTCTCTCTCGGAAAATATGAGTTGTTTTTGTGAAATTATGGTGTGCTGTTTTATCGGGAATGGGTGGGGGTTTTATAGAGAGTGTGATCACTGGAATTCACGTGCATTTCTGCCTTTTTGTTATTGTTGTGAAGTAGGGCTGTACATCGACCTGAATACGGATACGGACACGCACGACACATGTATAATGAGAACAACGAGATGATTTGTATTATGTGAGTTTTGCGAACATCTTAAATTTACCATAACACCCTAATAACTTGGTAAGTATCTCAATTTTGACACGTACAGTCAACTAATGATATCTCATTTGACTTCAAGAGCTAGTTAAGTGGAGTAATTCACGTACCTCTAAATCTCTAATAAGTGTATTGAACTCGACTTGATTTGTTTGTACGTGGTTAACTGTTATATTGTGCCTTTCATTACACAGATGAGTATATGACTATATAGAGTTGTAGTTGCATGATAAATATAAATTGTTCCATCTATACGGAGCTGCAGTTGCATGATGATTCGACCTTGAAAAAGGACTGATTTTGTAAGACTCAAATGTACATAATATGATTGAATTGAATCTGCTTCCTGGGAGGCAATGGTACTAATACTATTAACTTATGGCAGCTTTGATGTAAATTCAACATAGACGTCCTTTAATTTCCTAGAAAGTTATACTCGTATTAAGATGGTACTTGGTACTAGAAGTACCTTAGAAAATGGTATTCCGTAGTACAAGCATATACACAGCATATTTAAAAGCTTTGAATTATTTGTGGGGAGCCACAACTTATCACGGCACATTGCCACTAATAAGGAAGAAGGGGGAACATTACTTAAAAACATAAATAAATACGCGGTATATGTAGAGACAAGAGAATTGGTGCTTTGCTAGACTCAACATTATACCGGAGCATAGTTACATAGCATTAGAGTAAAAATGAGAGAAAAAGCCACCGTTCTCGCAATACTTGTGTAGAAAAACACTCCTACTTAATTCTTCACTTCGACCCTGAAATACCAATCGATAATGTTTTAATACGGTCGTAATAAGTAACACTCGATAATAAGTTATTATCTCGGTTAAAAGTAATGATCATGAAACCAGTAGTGAATGCCTAATTGATATTTTAAATTTTGCATCCGCCTTGCCTATCGTGGATCCAAACAAACCATTGGTATAGGATTATCTTTTAGTGCCATTTGTTAAGAAAACAATAATAATACACACTACTAAAAAACAAATTGCACAACGAAAAAGGCAGAGTATCCCTCTATTAGTGCCAATCGAAAAGGACATCCAACCACCCCCAAAAGCAAAAGACTCCGTCTATATCATACGAGAATTATTACGACATACAAATGATGCAACTATGAACTTATGAAGTTGAATTAACAAGATTTGCCATCATTTTACAACCTATCAAAACTCACATAATGAATTATATTTGAATTTGTCGGTGGTTAAAAAAAATGGAATTACATCATATGTGAAAGAATTATCTTAACCAAAAATTGATATAGGCATTTGAGACTCAATTTGTGCTTTTCTATCTTAACATGTCCCCTCATACAAATGCCCTTTTGGAACTTAAAGCGTAAATGTTACACTTACTACACATATAGTTAACCTGATCTAAACTATTGGCTTTGGTTGAGGCTCGGTCAATATTTATCTTTAACACCTTTCTATGATCTCTCCACTGTTTTAATCAAATGAATTCACTTTTTAACATTTGGTTTGAATTTCTCTCACATATTCAAACTCAATGTTATAAAATAAAATGAACAGATGTGTGTTATAATATAAAGTTTTCTTGAATTCAAATCCTGACATTCTTCACCAGTGGATTAGTAGTGTTTTAGATTATTACTAGACATGTGATCCATTTTATTAGTTAAGCATAATAAACGAGAGTTAACAGTCTCTAACATATGATTAAGACAATGCTGTTGAGCAAATAGTGGGATGGGAGTTATGCATGTCATGTCTAAATGTCACATAGCCCTTAAAAAGTTAAACCCACTAGACTCTATGGTATGGTCCATGTGGGCCCCGTGTAATTTTTAACTTATAGATCTTCGGACAACAATTCTCTGGGCTTTAAAGTATACCTTCAGCCCACCATACTATTGCATAAAAACACTCTAGTTCGTCAAAGATCATACTGTAGTTTTTTTGTTTCTTCATGAGCCTAAGCATAATCTATTACTCTCTGTTTTGAATGATCTTCCCATTTGTTTTGCAGTTTTTTACTAGCTATATTGAGGTAATTTATTTGACTTAAAATAAGTGAGTCTTGTAGAACGCACTGTAAAATAAAAGATGTGTTAATTTTTACACCATGTAAACATTTTATTTGATCTATGTGTGGCTTCCAATATGGCTAGTCAAAAACTGCAAAACAAAAGGGAAAATCATTCAGAACAGAAGGGAGTATTAGGATTAACGCGATGTTACATATCATTTAGTCATTTAGTCAATTCTATTGACTCAGAAAAGAAAAGGAAAAAAAAAAAAAAAAGACATTGACTCAGACATGTGAGACAATGCAACGGCATCAGTGACGCATTACTACTACAATAGGGACATAATATAGCCAACCACGCCCACATATATATAGAGTTTGATCGAGTGGTCTACCCTTGAATAATATTTGGTTCACTTCCGCACGATGGAAGATTATTATACAAATAATAAGCAACCCTTGTTGCACTCCATTGATGGAGAAAATCACCAAGATCATCACAACCAAATAATAACCAGTAGTAGTTTTCTTAGAAGTCAAAGTTACGCTTTGTCTAGTAATAATTCGTTTGTAGCAGATGATGATATTCAACCAATTCAAACACCTAAAGTTTTTTTCAGAGAATTTTGGGTGGAGTCGAAAAAGACCATGTACTTAGCTGCACCTGCCACTTTCATGGGTATATGCCAGTTCAGCCTTGGTGCCATCACTCAGACCCTCGCCGGACAACTCGGTACGCTCGACCTCGCTGCCGTCTCTGTCGAGAATTCCGTCATTGCCGGCTTCTCCTTTGGTGCCTTGGTAAGTACTTTTAAATATCCGTGTTTTTCTTGTCTTATAAACAATATTTATGCAGACGAGCTTGTGAATGATTGAGTTCAGATTATATAGGGTTAGTATACGTACTCTTGTCTAATTTCAACCTGAAAATGCTAAAGTGAAATTTCGCCTATAATTAGTATCTTATGTAACACAAATATGCAAAATAGAACATTTTCATTTAAGAGTCGTAAATCGTCATCCCGTTTATAAAACCATGATTATTAGCAAAAGTGTCTTCGATCTTAGCACACAATAATGCCAATCAAGATATCATTTTCGACGGTTCTCTCATAAGAATATGGAATTGGTCTTTTATTTTATTTTATTTTATTTATTTATTTTTTTTTTTTTTGTAATTTGACTAGTTAATCATGACTTGATCGAGCTATCGACCAATCGTTGGTTCATTGCTTAATTTTAAAAAAAGAATCAACTAGTTGTTGAAAATTTGAGAGTACATTTTTTTGTAATATTTGATTTCTTAATTATTCATTACATTTGTTCTTTTTCTTGTTGATTACATTTGATAGCACCATGTGCTATATATAGAACTTGTATGTCGGTTACAATGCCTTAGCCGACATATTTTGCACACTTCTAGACTTTTCTAGCTACACCAATGCATTCTTCTTACTTCAACATCTTTCTTAAACATGACATAATTCTAGATTTTTCTAGATTATTTCTAACACTAGTATAGTCCAATTATATAATTATTTAAAATTATACTGCATTTGATCAGGCAGAGCAGCATAAGTTTCGGAAATGACAAAATTGTGAAATTAACATTC
This sequence comes from Spergularia marina, assembly GCA_963680865.1. Lineage (NCBI taxonomy): Eukaryota > Viridiplantae > Streptophyta > Magnoliopsida > Caryophyllales > Caryophyllaceae > Spergularia > Spergularia marina. The sequence goes on along the minus strand of OY804545.1, from coordinate 2,081,957 downwards.
ACATGCAATGTTGAAATTTCGATTTCGTATGCGTATAATATATGATCAGGCACTAGTATAGCTAGCAAGATCGATACACTACTGTGCACCTCAGTACCTCAGTCCATATACAACAACGGCCGCCGGCCAGCTCATATATAACGACAATGTCGTCAGAGTATCATATCTTTGGCAAAACTCAATTTTGATATCTTAAGATTTTGTCGGTATATAACGGTTTTAGATGACAACTCATGTTTACTGATATATGACGGTTTTAGATGACGATTCATGTTAGTCCAATTTTTATACCTAAGGCTTTCATGTTGTTGATGAGTATTCCATTTTTTGTTTTGGGACTTAGCCGTATGCATGATTGATTGATTGGACTGAGAAAGTAACATGCATGCATATGTCTTTTGGGGGTTGTGGTCTAGACTATTTTTGTAACAAAGAAGTGATCTTGGTCTAAAATGAAGTGTCACATCACTCACATCCTACAAATTTATGTTTAGCTAATTAGTTGTACCCTTTATTCCTTCAAAGTGTCGAGAATCGGACATGAGTACTCCAGCAAAGCTAAGGTCGATCTAGTGAGCGCATATATATAAAGGTCGAAATGTCAAATAATTTGATGTCTTTGACTACATATACTAAAAATATGGGATTTGCAATTTTGAAGCTGGGAATGGGAAGTGCATTGGAGACGCTATGTGGGCAAGCATTTGGAGCAGGGCAGTTGAACATGTTAGGAGTGTACATGCAACGATCATGGGTGATCCTCAACTCCACTGCTCTGTTATTAAGCGTCATCTACATCTTCGCGGCGCAAATCTTGAGTCTCATCGGGGAGACCCCTGCAATTTCAGCCGCAGCAGGTAGTGTATTGTTATATCTTAACTTCCGTATATATAGAAGCGAATCTAGCTAGCGCTAATTAAATGAATAACGTGACACTAAATGTCGTGACACATGCAATTGCTCTCTAGTAGTCTCTATTCCATACCAATTATTTATCAATGTCACAATTGTACGTACAACCCTTACCAAGTGTGACACATACAATGAGTGTGAGTGTGTGACACTCAATTAAATTTATATATTTGTACAATACCAAAAATAAGAAGCGTAAGGCAGCGCATTAATAATAATGATAATGAACATACAGGGAGGATGGCAATATGGATGATCCCACAGCTTTTTGCGTACGCTATGATATTCCCAATTCTGAAGTTCCTGCAGGCGCAGCAGAAGGTGATGGCAATGGCGGTGATCGCGGGGGTGGCGTTGGTGTTTCATGCCTTCTTTTCTTGGTTGTTCATGCTCAAGCTCGGGTGGGGGCTAGCCGGGGGCGCCGTGGTGCTGAATGCATCATGGTGGTTCATAGTGGGGGCTGAGCTTGTCTACATTTTCACTGGTAATTGTGGGGAGGCTTGGTCTGGTTTTTCTTGGAAAGCTTTCCAAGATTTGTGGGGTTTTGTTAAGTTGTCTGTTGCCTCCGCTGTAATGTTGTGGTAAGACCTTTTTTTTTTCTTAGGTTCCATATATATCAATAGTGTGTACGTAAACTTGTTTTTGTTGCTCGTCTGTCGTCTCCCGAGCAATTCATGCTGTACCGGCTTTAGAATTCAATTTGTCTCATAGATCATAAGACGACTATCGTCTTATCCAAGTTTTCGTATCTTCCGGTAGCAATTATTTACATGCATGGTCATGCATACAACTTATTACAAGGCATAATAAGCTTTTCTGAGTTAGATTAACATAATTTTTTATTTTTTTTGATGTGCATTTTACAGCCTAGAAATGTGGTATTTCATGTCACTAATTCTCTTCGCCGGATATTTGAAGAATGCTGAAGTTTCAGTGGACTCCTTATCAATATGGTGAGTCGTACTAACCAAGTTTTCACGAATCACGAGTAATTATAACATATCAGATGAACAATTTTGACAATTTGCTTCGTTTTGATCTGGATTTCAGCATGAACATACTTGGTTGGACATCTATGGTGGCTTTGGGATTCAATGCAGCCGTCAGGTTAGAATGTAACTCTATTCTTATTGTCTACACGTTAAACCTTTAGCATTAAACTTTACACGATGCAAGCAATGACTACATCGTGTTGGTTGCAACAACGTCGTTTTTATAATAGTGTACCCCATGTTTTGTGAAGCGTAAGGGTGTCAAACGAGCTTGGAGCAGCACATCCAAGAACGGCGAAGTTCTCTGTGGTGGTGTCAGTAATAATATCATTCTCATTTGGTTTGATCATGTCTCTGATATTACTAATCTGCCGCGAAAAATACCCGGTAGCTTTTTCCAGCAGTGAGGAAGTGCAAGTATTGGTGAATAAGCTTACTCCAATACTCGCATTTAGCATCTCACTTAACAGTATTCAACCTGTCCTCTGTGGTACGCAAAACACATTCTGCGACTTTGAACTACGTTGAACTGAACTGAATTGAACTGAACTAAATCGAAATTCTATGTTGTAGGTGTCGCAATCGGTGCAGGATGGCAGGCTTTGGTAGCATATGTTAACATTGGATGCTACTACATATTGGGCGTTCCTTTAGGCCTCACGTTAGGCTATGTGGTTCATTTAGGTGTGGAGGTAATTTACTTTCCTAATATAATAAAAGATCTTTTTCACGTGTCATCATTTCTTTGTAAAGAGTCCCATTTAGGGAGGAAAACGCTAATGTTTCCCCTCGAGTTAAGTTGCACAATCAGTCAATCACCGCGTTCTTTCTTTTTTCCCGTATTGTTCACGCTAGTTATCGTGGAAATTATGCAGGGTATATGGTTAGGAATGTTGTCTGGGACATGTGCGCAAACCATCATTCTATTATGGATAGCATTCAGAGCCAATTGGACTACTGAGGTATGTAGAACATTACTCTTTCAAGTCTCACAATTTTATAGAATCGTTTCATAGCACGTATATACTATACTACAGTTAAAGTTTATTTTACGTAATTACGTGTCAATTCAATTAAGCGCTCATTGATTGTGGGGCTGATTGTTAAACATGTCTACATATGGAATTTATTGGGTTTATTGTTGGACTTCTTCTTGCAGGCTTCCATAGCAGGGGAGAGAATAAAAAAATGGGGAGGGCCTCTGGATTTGGACATCAAGCCCAACATTGACAAATAAAATTCTGAGTGTCATCACTAAAATACAAGCCTAGAAGAATCACGAGTATCTCATTCAAATTTGGCTAATGAGTAAATTGGAGTACTGTGAAATATTAATTACGTTGCAATTTTACAAGAAGCTCTTTTCAGAAAAGCTTGTACAGTAAGACTCATTTTTCCGCTGCAACGGCCAACAGTTAACAAGTAACCATTAAACTTTTTATTTCCTTGTTTTCGGGAGTTAACAAGTGCAAAACAGTGTTCATGCATGTGAAATGCACAACGCAATAGGCAAATTAGGAAAATTTGTGGGAAACCACCTTCAACTTTCACCGTTTTTTGGGGAACCACCTTATTAAAATAAATTTGTGGAGAACCACCAAATATAAACAAAATCAAAGGGTAGAACCACCTCCTTACCCAAACCACCCTCTCACTACCACTAACGACCACTAGCCACAACCATTCTTGCCGCCACTGCCACCACCCACCACCGACAAGGCCACGCCGACCACCACATTCCCCCGGCTCCATGTCCTCCACCCTCCACGACCATTTTCTCTCTCCCTCCATCCTCTCTTTTCTCTCGGTTTTCGGCCACTACAAGTATGGTAACCGGCGATCGACGACCATGTTGGAGGTGTCGAGGGTAGCTTGGTGTTGACGGGTGGTGATGCATGGTGGTTAGAGGTGTTGGGTGGGTGGTTTGGGTAAGGAGATAGTTCTACCCCTTGGTTTTGTTTGTATTTGGTGGTTCCCCACAAAAAAAAAATTAATAAGGTGGTTCCCCAAAAAATGGTGAAAGTTGAAGGTGTTTCCCCACAAATTTTCCTAATGCTTATACACATCCAACAAATGTACATACGTACCACATATAATGCGATGGTATCATATGATAAATGCTATAAGTCGTATTGATTCAAACAGTCCTCACTCATCAGGTAGATTGAATTCCTACCGCACGCAACAAGCAACCTAAGGCTACTATAGGCACCTACTAATGAAGCACACATGCTAAACACATCAACAATTCAAACAAAAATCACTAGTCATGAAAGACTCAACACTTCTCATGACTTCTCCGGGAGAACTGGTTGAGTGCGAATAGCCGTTGCCAAAAATTTGCGCACACTGGGCAAGAACAATAACTAGATTACGGTAAATTCTCTGATAAACCAATGATCAGAATTCAGAAGATATGTTGTAAGAGACAATTTCAGAGCAACTATCAATTGGACCTTCTCGGCGAAGCCGACCTTTTACAAACCTAATTGCCCTTTAACACCAAGCCAACACTGAAATTCCAGATGATCTCTTCAATCCCCAACCTTCACCACTGCTAATGTCAGTAAAATAAAAATAAGAGGAATCCCAACCTATTTCACTTGGCAACCAGTTTGAAGGAAAAACCCATAGAACAACAGCCATTTTTCTTGATAACAGACATACACGAAAATTTCCAATATTCACAACCCCTCTCTCAATACCTCTCCCTTGCTTCACTATAACAAATTAACACTACACCAAAAAAAATATATTCAACATGCAAACCTGAAAGATTGCTTCAAAGTAATGATGAAAACAAATAGCTCATCAGGTAATAACTAAATGGACGAAAACACGAGGCAGACATGCAAAAATGATCAACACAAGAACGACCTTGAGCCACATACATCATAGTATCATACGATAAATGGAGAAACAATCTAACCAACCTAGTAGTACCATAAGCCGTATGACCTTGCAAATGAAACCATTCTAATAGTAACATATGCCATATAATCAAGCCATATACTCAGACGTCTCTACAAGCAAAAGAAACCAAATATCAAATAATCCCAAACCAAAACAGCCGAGCACATACAATATCCAAAACGCAATTAATATCAAAAGATTCAATGAATTGCAATTTGCATTGTGTCACCAATACAAACGAATAATTAAACAATGCAAGCCCCATAATTCTCTCAACAAATTACTCCCAAATTCTCCATTTCCAAAATCCTTGAACTTAAAGTAAAGTGTCAATTTCATTGAAACATTGCATTATAGTAGAAAACATTGCTATACAAACAGTCGCAACTTCCACATCAGATGCACAAGATCAATTAACCTCAGATCACATCACTCTATGAAAAATTTCCAATACTAACGCATTAGGCACGTAATGAGATCAAAACCCACAATTTAAATTACCAAAGACTACCCCAAGGTCCAGAACTAGCCACAGCTCCCATTCTCCTTGAAAATTTTTCCAATTTCACAGCGCTCTCAAAATCTCCCCCCCCCCCACCCCCCATCCCCCGTTTCACCACAACACTAGACCAATAGTAGATAATTAGACGATGAAGGCACCAGTGTACAATGCTTACACAAGGGAGCTCTATTTTCATCAAAGATGCACAAACCTTACCAAGCAAATAACAATTTCAGAATACACAAGAAATCTAACTGCACAGATATAAGTCCTACAACTTAATCCTGTGAAAAGCATACAGCTCCAAATCCATCGAAAGGATTACAACTCCAAATGCAGTGAACAGACAACAAATATAAAACCAACACTTGAACGATCCCACAAATGAGTCGACCCCAACAATTAAAGAGTCGCACACGCTACACCAAATCAACGTTTCAAACCTTTTAAACAAGAATCTCAAGCATGATATGTAAAATACATGTCAAAACCCCTACGACCGATGATAATAGATAACAAAGGAATGTTTGCATCAACAGCAAACCCATCACTTGGAGAATCATGGTCATTATCAAGACACCTCATCACAAAAAAATAAAACAAGCAAATCTCCACAATAATGTGGCCAAACAAAAGCCACAAACGCAATGCTTACAACACAAGCCCCCCCCCCCCAACCCCCATTCATACTTTCCAAAGCTACATACGAATAATGTACAAACAAATTGATCAAAACCACAAAGAATAGAGCATACAAAATGCAACCTAAACATACCAAAAACCGTAAATCGCAACACACCAATTCGGCAATAGAAGAACATCAATAAAAATGATCAACACACGAATGTACCAAAACCCGCATAGGACATAAAATTACGAAACAAAGCATGTCAATTGTAAACCATACGACACAAATCATAATCGAAATCGCCATCATATCAACTCTAATAGTACCATATGACATAATACTCATAATCTCTGACAATGTACGACCGAAAGACGACAACTTTACTAATAAAAAGTTTAATAACGATGATGATAATAATACCAAACAGAAGAAGATTAATTAATAATAATAATAATGATAATGATAAAAACCCTAATTATGAAAATAATTAGGCAGTGAGAAGAACAGCGCCGCCCTTCTCCTTAATCTTCTTCTCAGCAATCTTACTGATTAGCTTCGCCTTCACGACAACAGGCATCGAACCGGGCAGGACACCTTTCCCAAGAACCTTAAAGTAACCAAACTGAGTGACGTCAATGACGGGAGCTTTTCCTTCCTTGGCAGCCTTCTCTCTGACGTCAGCTGGGACCATGGAGGCGAGCCTGTCGATGTTGACGGTTGGGCAATGGAACTTGTTGCGGAGACGGTGGAAGTAACGCATACCGACTTTACCAAAATACCCTGGGTGATACTTGTCGAATAAGATACGGTGGTGGTGCATTCCTCCTGCGTTACCGCGACCTCCGGGATGCTTGCGGTGCTTTCCGATACGACCGTGTCCGGCTGACACGTGGCCTCGCTTCTTCCGATTCTTCCTCAGGTGAGTCGTCATCTTGAAGTTTCGCTCTCTCTTTCTCTCTCCTCTCTCTCACCTCTGAGAAATGTGGAGGCGATTGAAATGGGGATTTGTTAGGGTTTTGTGTGGTTTTATTGTGGAGTTTTTGGGGAGGGCTTTTTTTTTTTTTTATTGTGGGTTGGGCTTTTTTATGGGTTGAAATGACCCCGGATGATTATTGGTTTTGTGATTTTATGACTCTTTTTACGTGACACTATTAACAGAATACGAACAGAATATATAGAATTGAGACATTTTTACAAGTTGAGTTAAACGTATCATTAGTCATTACATCCGAGACGATTATTAGCTTGAATTTAGATGGTCACTAGTATACTACCCGGGCTACACCCGAAATAAAATTTTATTTCTTTGTGAACAAATACTATGATGTGATTTCAGTTTAAATAAGTAATAAGGAAGATACAAAGTAATAAGGTAAAAATGAAATCAATTAATAGTAAATACTGATTTTTTTATAATAAAAATATATTGTGATTTTTTTTGTATGGAAAAAGTCACTTATTTATTGCCAAAGATGAAATGTTCATCTACATTCTTTACCATAAAATATATTTGTAAAGGAATCTATCTATCTATCTATATCTTTTAATAAAGTCGTGCCAATAAGCTGATTTGGCACGACTTTGTTAAACGATTGACATGTCATCAATCATTTAACACGCCAGCATGCTCATTGGTAGATCAGCAAAAAATGTGTCTATCAGGATTTGAACCCCTAACCTCTGACTTACCTATTTATCACATTACCAGTATGCTAACCGTTACTTCATGCATATTTTTATATGCTCATACTATAAAAACGTCATAAACAGTCCAAACGAATGTAGATGACCAAATCTTTTATTTTTGAAAATTTGGACGAATTATGGAAGTAAATAAATCAAAACAAGAAATTTAAAAGATACCTTTCCAAAATCTTGCAAAATACTTCATTGTAATATATAAAAAATAAAAATAAAAAAACTTAGGAAATAAAATTCCGTAATTAGAGCATTCGTTTAGGCAAAAAAAATCGTTGGCAACACATTCTCAAAGGTTACCATGAGTATAATAATCAGACTCAAATTTTCAGTCCACATCTTCATTCCCAAAAGTTTGTCTTCAATATTTCATTCGAGTATTACTTTTACCTAAGTTAATATTATCAAGGATTAACAATTGATTCTCTCTTTTCGCTATTTTGTTTCAAGTATAGTTGTTGAGCAAGCACACAACTTGAAAACCTCCGAGATCACTTTCATCTGGATTTGAGGTATTTTTTTTTTATTAGGCTCTTTTGTTGCTCAGTAGGATGATTATAATCGTGTGTCGAATCGATCTTGCGTTCAATCAGAGACACTATAGTACTTTTTTAGATGTTAGATTGGTCGATCAGAATTTTTTTTGGGTCACTTCTTCTAAATCTCTTGGTATTATATCATAGTAAATTTTACCATATCAAAGTGATTCATTAGAAGTTGTCATTTTTTATTATTATTTTTTTTTTTCTAATATTAACTGTGCTGTATGTTCTTATTTCCTCCAATTTGATTTCAGTAATGATGAGATCATAAAATTATGGATTTAGACTAATGTTTTATGAGAAAGAAGAGCAACTACGTACAAGGTTACGGTTTGACTGAAGGAAACTCAATGCACATTAATGCAGAGTGGAATCCTCCTAATATAAGCATTATCATACGAGTTCAATAGATGACGATCATCTTACCGAGTAACATACTCTTGGCTCGAGCTTCAACTTGACAAATGAAATGTAGTAGTAGTGTCGTTGTGTACTTGAAATTCTATCATTTTCACATAAATTAATCATATGACAATGTGTTGTATTCATATCATGCGTCATTGTTTTGGAAAACTTGATCTAACATTAGAGAGTCACTTTTAAAATGGTACAATGACAGAATCGATATGTTTTTTCAAAGAATAAGTTACAAAACAAAAACCGAAGGAATCGCGCAAAATGGTGCAAAACAAAGTTCAAGTTTTGAATCGCCAAATCACATATCCGGTTCTAATATAGCTTAATTTAGATACAAAATCAAAGAACATATAATCTAAACCTGGTCGCACCTTAAAATAAGGCAATCAATCTTCGAATCTAATATACCTTTTAGGCCCTGTGCGATTCAACTTATTAAACACTGTTTTCAAATCAGATTAGATTTAATCAAATCAAATCAAATCAGATCAAGTTCATTCAATTTAAATCAAATCGGATCAGAATTATCTAAATAACAATCAATGAATCTAGCCTACTTTTAGTTATTAATTCTTCTAAATGCAGTTAATTTATCAATTTATTCAGTTTAGATCAAATTAAATCAAGTTCATTCAAATCAAATCAAATCAGAACAGTTCAATTCAAATCAAATCAGAAAAATGCAGTCCAATCGCACAGGGCCTTAATATCACAAGAGGACGAGGTTTAGAATGATTAGGGAAATATATTGTGTCTTATTGTGTCTCAATCATTAGAGGACGGAGGGAGTATGATTTAGGACCTATATGGCTATATATGGGAAAGTATATAAGATTGGCAAACATTCAGAACGTTTAAAAATGATGAAGAAATATTTTATACTTGATCAAATGCTTTCAAAAGAAAACAACCTGGTGTTTTGAAGTGTAAGTATTTATTTTTATTATTTGCTTAATCTTTAGCACATACCTCAATATATCAAATCAAATTGCATAAAACCCATGAAAAATCAATGCTTTGCTCCGAGCACAAGAAGTATGTGGTCCTTTTCGCGATAGAGGTGTATGGACCACACTAAAAATGAGGTGTATCGCACATAATCTATTTATTAGTAAAAACAATTGTTTATACCAAAATCTGATCTCATACGAGTCTTTTGACAGTATATATTTCTACCTTATATAAAATGAATAAAAAATATAAATGTTTTTAACATGGGCATGGATTAGTTTAGAGTCATTCAAATCAGATCAGACCAAATTAATTCAATTCAGATCAGAAATGCCCAAATAACGTTTAATGAATTTGGTCCATTATTGATACTAATTTGTTGAAAATTCAATCAAATTTTAAACCAATCCAGATCAAATCAGCTCAAAGTCATTCAAATCAGATCAAGAGCAATCGAATCAAATCAAAATGATGCAGTCTTATCAAACAGGGCCTAAGTCCTATTAAATAGGGCCCAACACATTAGCTGAACGAGTTAATAAGTGAAAAATCTCTAACTAGAAATATGTCAGTCAAACTCTTTAAACTTATTATGAATCCTATTTTAATATCAATCTAATAACTTTATTTTGCCCCTATAAATCCAATTAGTTTATTTTGTTGTTCCATAAAAAATAAAACCCACCTCAAAACACAGAAAATGTAACATATTGCGAGAATGATGGAACATTATTAAAACTACTTCATATAAACATTTATGAACCCCGTGCATGGCACGGATCCATAAACTAGTTTTTTATGTGAAAATTAAAGAGACATACCACGTGGCATGGCATGGCAGATGGCCTAACTAAAGTCGGTGAACGTGGTCGTTGCCTCTAACACAACTTTTAATATATAGTATAAGATTATGGTTTCCAATGTATTTGTAGAAGTGGCCATTACGATTTACACGGGTATCAATAGTTTGCAAAATTGGTTTATAAAATTACATCTAGACGAAAACTACCTTAACGAGATAACTAAACGATGAGTAATGCCAAAATTGGACGCAAAATTTGCGGGTTAGTATGAGGATATCTCAACCGAAAATTCTATGGTCATTACCACTAGTGGTAATCACCATAAGAATATAGGATTTTATTAAGATTTGATATATTCTGATATTAATTTAAAAACAGAGTATAATATTTTATTGAATTTTGGTATATTCTTATATTAATTTAAAAAACAAACATCTTATTTTATATTTTAAAAAATTGAAAAACTTAAGGCATGTTTGGTAATTGGTATTGGTTAAACTTCTCCAAAATATTAATTAGTAGGAGCTTTAAATTATAGGGTATATTAGTAGGAGATTTAATTTATAGGGTAGTTCAAGTAGGTAAGAAACTTAGTTCTATAGGAACTCATAGGAACTTTTCATATTAATCAAATTTAAACTCCATGTTCATTACCTTTAGATTCAATGTTCATAAAAAAATCGATATTCATCGAAATTTCAATGTTTATAAAATTTAAATCGTATGTTCAATAATCTTCATATTAATCAATGAAATTATAAGTTACCAATTTTAAATCATATGTTCATCAACTTAATGCTCAAAATTCATCAAAAAGTAGTCAATGTCCATCAAAATTTGACTAAATACTCATCAATAATTATAACAAATAAATAAATAAATAAACAAAAAAACCCCGTTTTCTCTCTCCTTTCTCTCTCCCTCCAACCCTAACTACCTACGCACACCACAAACCCCATCGCCTCACCACCACCCATTAGCACCAACCACCTCCAACCAACTATCAGCCTACACCATAAGATTCGCCCACCTTTGACTACCACGCGGCGGTCAATTTTGACTATAAACACCGCCCATTACGCCAATTTTTGCTACTCCGAAAACAAAAACAAATACGAAAAACACAATATAAGTCGCTGTTTTGGTCGTTTTCGGAGGCGAAAAACACAATATAAGAGGGGCGACCGTGGAGAGGGAGGTGGAGGGGCAGAGGTAGACGACAATCGCGTGAGAAAAGGTGAGGGACAGAGAAGAAAAGTAAGTGGGAGGAGAAGTTGACGGGAAGTAAAGATGAGACCGGTGGCCTGGGCGGCGGAAGAGGATAAAAATGGTGGAGGTCGGTTGAATTGCGGTGGTGGTGCGCACTGGTTGTCGGCGGTGCCCTTAGGTGGTGGTGGCGGTTGGCAGTTGGGTAAGGAGAAGGAGAGAGAAAGTTATTTGGGGGTGGGATTGTTTTTTTTTTTTAATTAAGTAGTAAATTTTGATTTTCATAAATTTTTGTGGGAAGGTAGTAAATTAATTCCAAACAAGGCCTAAAGAAAATTAATAACAAAATATATTTTTAATTCTTAAAAAAAAAATTCTATTTAATTAAAATATTGCATTGTAATATTTACTCTTAATAAAATAATATATTTTTATGTTTAATTAAGAAGACACAGTGGGTAACTAAGATCCGAGTGACCAAAGTAGGGCCCAGATTCCTATATACATTTATTTTTGACACGAATACGAATTTTGGTCAATTTTGGAGGTCGGGTTAGCACTCGGAAGTCGGAAGCATGTGTAGCCCAAGAGACGGCTATATGTGCATTCCAAATAAATGCGTGGACATTGGAATCAAGGGGTGAACGAGCTTGGCCCAAACAAGCAAAACCGAACATGGAACTTGGGAGTTGGACTCCTACGTCTGATCTGCCAGAACTCGGAAACAAGAACTACCGGAAGATACAACAAGCAAAGATCGGGTAGTTCACATTACATGATCTACACCCAGATACAGCAATTAATATATATGATAGGCTCACTAACATTTACGGAGCGCATTGTAGATGCTATATGTACATATTACAACAGATACAACAATTACCCCTTGGAATCAAGGTTTGAAGAAATTACTTAAATCTAGTTGAAACTGCTGTGGTGGGGTTTATCTCTGAAGAAGAAGCGCGGTGCCAACCAAACCTAACCATAATGTGATAGCAGCCCAGAAGACGCGGTTATTTTCCCAACCATCAGGGGTTTTCACCTTCAGGATGTCACCCAGGTAGTCTTTTGAAGAAGAGAGCTGACTCGTTGTTGAGCCACCAAATACCTGGCTGCTATCCTTGTCTTTATCAGTCCAAGTGGATGCGTAGCTGCAGTAAACATAGGGGTTCTTCAGGTTCTCATGGAGTTTTCAAGCAGACGTTTTAACTAAAAAAGAACTGGCCCCAAAGATGCAAGCAAAACTAGGTAGCGAATAGTCACACGGAATGCAATTCATGGCAAAAACATTTCTTATATACAACATTTGTGCGCCACAAACCACCTGTTTTCTTAAATATGAGGTCTTCACTCCAAAAAGGGGAAAAAAAAAGAGAGAGAGAATGAGGTACTTCAAAATTACCTGTCATAACTGTTCCCAATTAAAGGGATTGTCACCATCTCTTCTTGGGTTATCTTTATCTTTGGTGCTTGCATAATGTAGCGAAGATTTTCAGCTTGTCGGCGGATGCTGACACTAGGATGCTTTAGTTCCAATTGCCTGTACAGGGCAATGCAATCTGCATGGCGGTCATTGGCCGCATAAGCCATAGCAAGCCATATCTGAATCTGCAAAACAATTTAAGACCAACAACACATACATATCAGTATATCACACATTCGAAAAAAAATTGGGAATCAACATTATCCAAAATTTGCTAATAACCTACTGACCTCACCACCGTATAGCGTAGGTCTGGGAATGATGGTCAATGCACCTTCTAGAAACTCAATAGCCCGTCCATACATGCCCCTACCATAAGCCTTCTGACCCAATTCAAACATCAGTTTAGCCGTTGCCCTTCTTTCAGCTTGCTCCTTTGCCACCTGCAATACCATATACGAAGAAAACGTCTAGTTAGTTGGTGTCAAAAGTCTACATCAGTTGTAATAATAAAAAAAAAAGGGTCTATATCAGTACTAAGATTCTAAGAACAAAATTTTAAAACAGCCAATAAGTATGGCATTCTTGCATAATCATGCGTTATTATGGACTAAATTGTAGATTATCATTCCCACAAAAAAAAAAAAAAAAAAAAAAAAACAGTAGATTATCATGCATTTCAAAAATGGATAATGATCATTGGAATGGACCTGCTTCCAAAAACACAAGGCTGTCACCATGTACAGTACACCCTCCTTAACCAATCAAATCGGACAAAGAAAGTATTAAGATCCCAAAACTTAGTGTGATCCAAAAGCGCAAAGCAGTCCACAAGAAGTAGTAGTAGTCATAGAAGAAGTTAAACCCTCTAGCCCCTTGCTTGCATAGGGAATGGAATAAATTCTCACTGAGAAAGCGACAAGAACCCAATAATGAAGAGAAGTGCAAAGCATCAAAACAAGATGTATAAGTAATCCTAGAGGAAGCTAAGGCCTCTAACCCCTTGTTCAGGTGAGGAGGGGGGTGGACGAAAGGAGGGGGATGGATCCAAGATCTCACATATAGGTTACAATTGCACAGAAGTGGGCAAGGGAAGAAGACGATTGTTATAATTCTCTGCTATCCTCAGCAAATATCCTCCCCGAGCATGAGAGATTTGGAAAGGAAGGGTCTTTTCCAAGCTCATTGCCAACATAAATTTTCTCTCCTGCTCCCCTTCCCATCCACCATCACACCATGGTTATCCAAGTGGGGAAGTCCTCTCTCTCCTCCGTCCTATCCTCCCATTTTCTCAAACCCTATATCCCAAAGAAGTGCTAAGATGTGAGATTATATCATGAAAACAATATAGGTAGACAAAAACAGCACCAGCAAGGCAGGAAGAACACTAGGTAAAAGAAGACTTTAAACTGAATTCACACCTATTGCCCTATTGGCTATTGCTATTGCTCATAAACAAGCAAAAGTCTTAAGTAAGCAAACAAATGAAAAGTAAGCAAACGAGTATCACCCATAATTGCAAATTTCCTCCAAGCATACACAGTACAAATAAAAGCCAGTCAAATACCGCAGCCTAAGCTGAACTTTGCCACAGTCTCCGACAAAACCAACCAAATGAATTAGAGTCACACCATAGTCCACTAAACCAGTCAGGCAGAAGTTTAGTCACTCGATGTTCTATCTCTAAAATTCAGTACATGCTACAGAGAACAATAACATAAACCACTGAGAAAACAAACTTTCAATAACATAAACCACTGAGAAAACAAACTTGAAATTAAGAATGTAAACTTTCAAGTGAATTTGACTCGTTATCAACTCACTATGTAGCATTTGGCAACCTAAAACCTGTTTGACTTGTTATTAACTACTAGCATTTGGCAACCAATACTCCATTTGATACAAGAATATTCATAGTCTATCTTGAATAACAAGGAAGAAACCAGAACATTACCTATCTCGAAATCAAAATTTTAGAAGTTCCTTATACTACAATCACTAGTTCACTAATCACTACCAATCCCTGCTTCCCACATTCCCAATCGTGCTGACATGACCAATATCTCCTCTTCTATCCTTGAATACCCTAATTCCTAAATTCCTGACCGGCTGACCCCCCATAAAATTCGTATTCCCGCTCGAATCTTACAGCAATACAACAATCAGTAATGAAATCAGCAGCAAGACTAGTCCAGGAAGAAATTAATCACCAAAAGAACATACAATATTCAGACTTACGAATATTACTCGATATACAAGATTCAATCAAATCACCGATCAAATATTAACTAATTACACAATTATGCGCGAAAATTAGGGTTTATTGTGTGCAATTGTAATAAGGAAATGCAGAAAATAGAAATTAGACCTTTTCGAGTTCTTTACGAACACGCATCTTCTTCTCCTCCTCACTCTCCTCCTCCTCACCGCCACCGCCACCAGTACCGCCGCCGCTACTTTCTCTCTCCTGGCCGTAAATCTCCTCCGCTTTCCTCTCCAACTCCCTCATCTCCTCAATCTCTTTCACTCTCTTCCTCATCTCCATCTCCCAATCAAATCCTTCCTCATCCTCCTCATCTCCTCCGTTACCGTTACCGTTCTCCTCGTCGCTCGAATACGCGCCGAACTCCACGGGGTTCGTCTTCTTCGCAAACTTCGCCTTCACGCTTCCTCTCTCTCCTGTCAAATTCCGATTCTCTCCTCCTTCCAGAAACTCCAGCCCCCACACCGGAAACTCTTTCTCTCTCCTCGGTAAAGTCAAGCTCAATAAAACGTCGAACGGGAGTAATCGGATGCTTTTCCGGTGGTCGGAGTTTCCTTTCGCCGGCGAGGTAAGGTCCACCGGTAGAGCTAGGTTGCCAATCACCGTCGCCATTTCCGCCGGAAAAATCGAGGAGAGAGAAAATCAAAGAGGAAGTGTTTACCAGTGAGAGGGGAGGGAAAGAGAGATATTTTATGCGAGGGGTAATGACGGTTTTGCCCTTTATCGGAGTGGGATATAACGAGGGTAGAGGAATCAATTTTGTTTGATAGGGGTAGAATCGTCTGAAAAGGATAAAATTACGTGGCGCGAAAGTTGGGTGGGTGTCGTGTGGCGGGTAGTGCTTGAAGGGTGGTTTTTTTGGCGTGGAGGGGAAGATTGGTGTTGCGTTGAAGGAAAGTATATATAGACGGAAGAATCACGGCAGCTGTACTATACGACGGCGTGTTTGACCGGAATGCCGATGACACTATTTCTCACCAATATGCTAATTTGGAAATGAACAATGCTACACGTTAATATTTAGAATCGATTTGGCTCAATTTACTCACTCCATTTCATTCATTTGTTTACGTTAGACAGAGTTTTTGTGAGGGAAACTCAAGTCTAACGTAAACAAAGAATGAAATGGAGGGAGTGTGACTTTAGTAGATCAAATCATCAGTTCAAATCGAAACATTTTTAGACGAAATCTCATAACCTCCAAGGCTTTGATGAATCTCTTAACACTATTTACCAATATGCTAATTTGGAGATGGGAGAATGCTACACGTTTAATGTTTATGATCAATTTGATTCGACTCTTAGATTTAGATTAGATGAGTCCAAACTCCAAACCAAACCAAAATAGGTAAAATCTCATAACCTCGGAGGCTCTGATGAATATAGTGTAGATAGTGGTACCAATTCGCCTATATACAATTATTGCGAATAAGTTCAGCTCATTTGAAAAGCTTGCAGTCCAGTTGTATAGAGCCTTACGAGAAAACTATAACTATGAACTTGGCAACTGATTTGACGTGCCAATGTGGCAATGCTTCAAACTATTAGAGGTGTGGTTTCACAAAAAGATCAATCGAAACATGTGATGTTCAAAAGCTACCGAATGAGTAAAACAAGGTAAATTAGAAAGTGGAATTGCATATGTGTTGATTTATCAATATGAGTTTGCGGGGCACCTCATTTTGCCTTTCTTTATTCGCATCACAGAAAGAAAATCGTATACTTGTCACACCTGCTATGTAGATGATTACTAGAAATGCTAGCATTATCGACGTAAAATAAGAAAAAAATGTTCACACTGTAAAATAATTAGAAATCAACATGCATAATACAGAGTATTGTACATTGTCGTGTGTGACTTTTGATCTAAATGTATGTTGATGCTAGTTTAAACTTGTTTGTTCTAGGTAAATTCAAACATTGCCATGTATTGTTATGACTAATTTTGTTTTCAATAAAACAACCGCTTTGTTGTGGACGATTTTGCCTACATGCACATGAAGTATTATACGAGTATCATTTTGTAAAGAGTAGTTTGAATACTTGGCCATATCAATAGAGTCTATGAACAACACATGTATAATGCTATATTGGATTGCTATCACTTGATTTGAACACCTTTCACATATTCAAACCAAGCGTCAACAATTCAGAAACACAAAAGGATTATATTCCTATAACGAGTCATTCAATTACATTCAACAAAATCTTAAATTGTGCGATAACACGTGAAGATTCAAACCTTGTTGAATTCATAATTTCACTAAAATTTGAAAAACTGGATCGCCAACACAAAATTAAAAATCAAGAAAATTAAAGTTGAGGCTAATTACAAATGTGCGGAAAGTCGGGGGGATAATTGCGACATGCGGAGAAGATGATAGGAGTAGAGTAACATAGATAGTGGCATAGAGCCGTTTATATCAAACGGTAAAAATTGGTGGCAAAATTTCATTTTGGCAATTTATTCAGCACCAAACGAAACACACAAACTCATGATAGCTCAATCGACAATGGCCCTCACTTCCTTCACCTTCACTCCTTCCATTTTCCCCACTCTCTCTCCTCCTCCACCTCTCCGCCACCGCCAACCACCGTCTTCTCGAACACTCGTCTCTCTCCACCGCACCTACCACCACCACCACCACCACATCCACATAACTTCCCGTACCTCCCGCCGTCGCCGGCTACTCTTACCGGCCAATTCCGCCGTCGTCAACGGCGTCTCCGTCGCGAACGAGCCGGAGAGTGACGGAATTGAGGAGAGTGCTGAATTAGGAGAGAGAATCAAGCGGATTTTGGTGAATTTGCGGGCGGCTTTGCCGGGAGGGAGGTGGTGGCGGTTGTCGGAAGAGGATATCGACGTCGTTTTATCGGCGAAGCCGGTGACGGTGTGGAATGCGCTTCATAGGATGTGGCAGTTAGTTTCTAGTGATCGTTGGGTTATTTTTACCGCGTTTTCTGCCCTAATTCTTACTGCGGTAAACTTCTTATCATCTTAGTCGAGCTTTTAATTGCTTAATTATTGTTAAATTCATGCTTAATTATGGTTGCGTCTTGCTGTTGATTTGTTAGGGTTTGGTAAAAATGGTGATTAATCTCGAAAACTTGTAGTATAAGTTGATGTGGAATTAGAGTGGAGCGGAGCAACTAAGTTGAGCAATATTTGACTGTTGTGTAGTATATGATTCATGTAATGTGTGCCTTAAGCTGACAATGACATAAGAAGTATGGATTCTGCGGTGTATGAATCGCGTAAGTTCGCGCTTGTATTTAGGAAATGCTGGAAAATGTGATATGAATGACGCTACATATTCGCCTCGTTATAACATTAGTAGATGCGCTGTTACATGGAACCTTGAGTTGAAGAGTAGGTAAAATGCATGTGTGGAAGAACGAGCAATTTCGAGTGTTTATGCAGTTTCTCGATTGATGACTGATTAGTATAAAAAAGTTTTGGCTGCGGCATAGAGGCTGTGGTTAGTTAAGAATTAAGATGAAGAGATGATAGTTGAATAAAGAAGAAAAGAAAATGAAATCGAGCAATGATTAGGGATATGATAAGGGGTTGTATATTAACTCTTTGTATTCGAGTTTTTTTGGTTAGTTTCCCTCCATTGGAGCGTTACAAGGACATTGAGTAACCAATATGCCTTGCATCTGTCATAGCATATGTTTAATATCTCTCTTTGTTGCTATTAGTTTATTAATGATTATGCATGGTGAAGATGTTTCAATTTATAGTTCGGAATAGATGAGTCCTTACGGATCAGTGGAAAGAGGCTAGTGGCTTGAGCTGATGCAAAGTGTTGGAAGTAGTTGTTAACGTTCGGTTGTGGGAGCTGAGGACTGAAGGTTTTATAGGAGTCCCGGTTTACTGGTACACGATGACATAGAATTCAGTTATTTGAAGGAGCAATCTGGCTCAAATAGTTACTTTATCTCTTTGCATGTTTAATATAGTGCTTTGCTCATGAGGGCTGATAATGTGGTACTTTGTCTTGCTTTCAGCTTGCAGAGATTTCTATACCACACTTCTTGACGGCGTCAATCTTTTCAGCACAGAGTGGCAAAGTGATGATATTTCGTAGAAATGTGGTTCTCTTGGTTGTTTTTTGCATCACATCAGGAATTTGCAGGTCAAAATCTTGTATGGTCAATTCTCCCTGGTCTCTTAACTGAATTGTAGGATATCTAACTATCAGTTATGCTGCTGCCTGAGCTTTTATGCTTATTGCTTTTTATTGAAGCATCTTTGGATCTTAGATTGACTTTTGGAACTTAAGTTCCTCCTTTTAGTCAAAATTCTGTGCTCGCCTATGCCTATCAGTCTTGTGCCAGGAAGCCACCGAATTCAAGTCTCACAAGCCACACGGTAGCGAACAGTTTTTATGATTAGCCATGAAATCAATGAAGTGCCCCAGTCCATATTTCGCATGGGAAGAGGCTTTCACGAAATAGCCATGAGATTGCAATATTGGCATATTCGTTCTTTATCTTTTTCTCCTAATGCTTGGTATTAGGACTGACCCAAAAGGAAAAATTACAAAAATTTCTGCCACTGAACTTTTAGTTCCATTGTCAATGTCACCAGTCTGTTATGCTGTTATGATGTTTGCTGTTACTTAATTATATCTGTGATTGGGTTTGCTTATCACTTGCACGTGCTTAGGAAATCAGTGGAGAGTGAGTAGGATTGGCGGAAGCTATTTATGTAGTCCAATCTAGTATAAATGAGCCAGGAGTCATGACTCATGACCAACAAGCTCTTTTTAATTTGCTTCGTTGTTCATCGCATCAGATATATGAAAAGCAAGACATTTGGATAGTAGTTTGGATAGTAGTCTAGTGACCATTACTATAGGTGACCTCTTTCTATTCAGTATTGTGGACCGTTGGACTGTGCCAGTGAATTGCCTTGTAAATAATTAGGGATAATCCAATCATAAGACGTCTTGATGCCCATCATGTAAATTCTTATTATACACCTGATAATTATCATCTTGTAAACTTAACACTCACTACAAAACTTCCCTGGCAAACAATTGGAGCACGAAGTTCAGGATTTTTAAATTTGTATTACAGAGTTCAATCATCTGTCTAGTCAAAATCTTTGTCCTGCATACATGCTTAATTCATGCATCTTTTCTTAATCTAGATCCATTGTCTAACATTGTTACGTATTTATGCCTAACATTGTGGTCTTGTGGAGCTGCTGACTCTGTAAGTGTTTGTTTGAGTTACAGTGGCATAAGGGGATGCTTTTTCAGCATTGCAAACATGATACTTGTAAGTGAAGAGTGTTTAATGTAAATATGTTATCCTGCTCTTCACAACACATGTGGATTCCCTTCTTTTTACGTCTCACCTCAAATAAAGTAAAACGTGCCAGACTGGTGTTTTTATCTTGAATAAAGGCACTTCTTCCAGTTGGCTGAGGTTATAATTCGAGTATATTGGGCAATTGGTGTCATTCACAAATGTTTTCTTCCTCGTCCTTTGGGCAAATGAATTTGTTCATCATTTTCGGCGTTTTGTATCTGTTGTGGTAACTGGTATTGGTTAATGTTTATGTATAGGTTAAGAGAATGAGGGAAACATTATATTGGTCTCTTCTGCTTCAGGTGACTCTATTTTGACCCGTAGAAATATTGCACATTTTATTGACATGTCAGCCCTTTCATTAATTGAGCAATACTTTTACAGGACATCTCTTTTTTCGATGCTACCACAGTTGGTGACCTCACTAGCAGGCTTGGGGCAGATTGTCAGCAGGTGTCCCGTGTAATTGGAAATGATCTTAATTTGATATCGCGCAATATCCTGCAGGTTCTCCCTTTGTCTTATGTTGTTCTAAAGATTTTCACCTGGTTTGGTTATTCTTGCGATTCTTATTATTTCTAGTCCATTACGTAATCTGTTTTTTTTTTCTCAGGGGACAGGGGCCTTGATCTACCTGATAGTTTTGTCATGGCCTCTTGGCTTATGCACCTTAGCAATATGCATCACACTTTCATCTATTATGATATTTTATGGCCAGTAAGTTCCTTGTTAAGGTTGTATGTCCAGTTGTTCACCCTTTTTACTGCAACCAATGTCCTTATTCTAGATTTCTTTTTGGCTTTGTCTGAGTACATGGTCAAGACGTTTTTTTTTTTTTTTTTTTTTATGGGGATCCCTTCAACTTTTCTCCAAATGAACTGAATACATTGTAATTTTTTGGCTGAGAGAGCTTTTTGTCCTTGCCATAGGGGGAAGCCTTTGAGGCACAGGGGTATTGTTGTTGTGGAGCTTCATGTCGTCTCTAGGTTTACATTCACATTGATGAAGCTATTTTTTCTTTTAAACAAATAAATAGGTAGAGAATAGAGAGTACATTAGTATGTAATTAGTAGTGAGACCCGTAAAACTTCTGCATGGGCTTTCACGAAGACACGAATTGGCAGACATGTTAAAATCCAACATTCATTTTTGTCATGAGAAGGCGTGTGACATGACCGAATTCTATCTGACAGGTACCAAAAGAAGGCAGCTAAGCTGACACAAGAGTTCACAGCCTCTTCCAATGAAGTAACTTCTAACTGTCTTGCGCTCACGTTTTTTCTGTTGTCACTATTGTTTGTCTGACATTCATTTTGATTGTAGGTTGCTCAAGAAACACTTTCTTTGATGCGAACTGTTAGAGTTTATGGCACGGAAGAGAGAGAAACAGGAAGGTGGGTACCATGGTTCGAGTAACTTTGCCTATGTATATATATGCTAAATAGTCATTGTCAGTGAAAGAATCAAGTCACAGTACATCTTATGGTGTATAGGTATAACACGTGGCTGCAAAAGCTGGCTGATATAAGCTTACGACAAAGTGCTGCATATGGGCTTTGGAACTTCAGCTTCAATACTCTCTACCACTCAACGCAGGTCTGGGCGTCTGGCACTCCTCCTCCTTTATGTAAAAATATAAGACCCCACCACACTTTAATTGCCAAGTTAAAAAACCAACATTTTTATTGCTTTGAATATTAAGTTCCTCTCATAATAGCATCTGGAGAGTGCCTGTCTATATTTTGTCTAGTTGAAAGAAAGAACAAGGGAATTGGCTGATCATATCAGCATTTTATAGGACACCTTGTACTCTGTTGCTCCTTTGACTTTGTTTTTTCTTCTTTTAATAGAATTCAGTTCTAGTTGATCCGAGATCTGTGTGATTTGTCAAAATTTTGATTGAGTTTGTTTATGTCTTGAAATCTTTAGATTTAATGTTGTGACATTGCTCGTAGGGGTATAGAATGACCTAGTCTCAATTTTGATCATATCTATTCTATTCCCGATCTTGATGTAGTAGTGTTTATTGTTATATCAAACTGCAGTCATAGGTCCATAGACTTTAATTATGGCTTCCAAAATCAACTAAGTAAGTGCGTGTACTCCTCTCGTCCTTTTCATTTGTAACAAACAGATACTTTGGAAAGCTAACTCGTTGTCAGAGATGCTGAAATTGACAGCCATTGTGTCACTTTTGCTAGGTCATTGCTGTGCTGGTTGGGGGAATGTCTATCTTGTCTGGTCGTTTATCAGCAGAACAGCTTACGAAGTTTCTCTTGTATAGCGAATGGCTAATCTATTCAACATGGTGGATAGGAGATAATGTGTCATCATTGATGCAGTCTGTGGGGGCAAGTGAGAAAGTATTCCAGCTTATGGATCTACTGCCTAGTGATCAGTTCACTTCTGAAGGTAAAGGCTTGTTGAAACTGGATACTATTTTTTGCTCTTAGATCTACTATGGTCTATTTAAAAGATCTAGGTGTTTACATTTTTTTTTTTGAATTTTTTAAATTTTCAAGGAAAAACAAGCCTGGCAATTCGCTCCCCTTCATTGGTTTCATGAGAACTTCTGTTGGTTCCTCAATTAGCCATTTTTTGTTGAAGAGTTTTTTCCATGCAACAATTTTATCAAACTCCATTTTCTGATCTCTGATCTTCTTCGCAAATGTATATTTGGGCAAGTATATAGGTTCTGCAAGCTAATTCTAGTAATGAGCTCTGCAATATGGCTTGAGAGGGGAGGTACATAGTTGATTATTTTGTTATGACTGATGCTCATTACAGAGTTGATTGTGTTTTCCACCAAAGCAGCAGTGCAGCAAGAACTAATGCTAACCTATTTTTCTCATATTGTATGGTTGCTCCCACCTCTCATACAGGGTGATTAGGAAAGAAATGAATGTTTTTTATATGTTTTCTGCAATTTGGGGTACTAGAGAGTGAGTTTTCCTTTCAGGTCTACAGATTATTGGCTTTCTGCTTTCTAAACCTGGACTAAGATGTTTTCTTCAGTCTACCTCATTAACCTCAAAGTAATTGGTGGCAGTTGATTTATGTGGAAACCTAATGGTTATTTAACACCTGCTTATTCTGGTGCTCTATTTTCCTGGTTTTTGTCTTCTTCTTCTTCTTGTTTTTTTTTTTTTCTTTTTTTTTTTTTTTATCAAAGGTGGAAAAATAGTTGCTTGTTATCCGTAAATCCCCAGAAGACACTCATCGTTTGCTGTCATTAGGTCTTTTAATTTTTTATTTTATTTTATCAAGAGGTCATTTAAAATTTTGAGCCTTGATGGATGATCTTTCTGCTCGTTCCTCTCCCCTTCTGTTGTATCATACATTCCAGTGATTTAGTTATTGAGTTTTTTTGTGTGCAATGCAGGGTCGAAGCTGCAAAAATTGACAGGACATATTGATTTTGTGAATGTTTCATTTAAATATCCTACAAGGCCTGAGGTATATTAAGTGCTGACTGGTCTTAGCTCTAGCTACTGTTGGATTCTGGTTTTGTCCTCGGTCCTATATTTGTGGGTTTCTGGGTTTGGACAGGAGTGTTCTCCCACAATTGTCATCGAAAGATTTGTACCTTTTTTATTATCCAAAATATCATTCACCCAACTTATGACTTAGAAGATGTGGTAGATGACCTGTTCCAGTCTGGTCTCCACTCTCCAGTGCTATTTTTTTGCTGATTTCGGTTCCAGTCCAGTGTCAGAATTGATGTGCACCCCATACTTGGGTTTTTCTCTCCTGCATAAAGGCTTGTATTTCTAATGTGAAAGTATGATTTGTTGATGTCATAACTAGTCTATTTATGTATGCTTTAACTGTTCTGAGTAGCTAACATGCCGAACTTTGAACAGGCACATGTATTGCAAGATGTGAGTCTTTCTATGCATCCAAATGAAGTTATCGCTATTGTAAGCATCTGCTCGTGAAGTTTATGAATAATCTTCTCAATAATGGCTTTCTGGTTTACTGTGCTAACACACATTTCTAATTAGGTTGGTCTAAGTGGTAGTGGAAAGAGCACCGTTGTAAATCTTCTTCTACGTCTTTATGAGCCAACTAGCGGTGAGGTAAATTTTCATCCTATTCTGCCACTGTAATCTTGCGATAACAATTTATAGTCGCAGAAACATGCTCATGCTGCTCGCCTTTGCAGATTCTTATCGATGGATTCTCTCTCAAAAAGTTAGACACTAAGTGGTTCAGAGAAAGGATTGGATATGTTGGCCAGGTTCTCATTATTTTTTGTCTTACAGTTTTGAACTGAAGCTTCCAGGACCCTAGGATCCTTGTAAAGTGGTGGTCGTAAAATGACATTTTCTGCATGTACAACACTGACAAATTAATTGAACAGGAACCTCGGCTTTTCAGGATGGACATAAGTTCAAACATTAGATATGGATGTCCCAGGGATGTTACACAGGAAGATGTCGAGTGGGCTTGTAAGCAAGCGTTCGCCCACGACTTCATCATGTCGCTTCCGAATGGTTACAATACGATTGTTGATGATGATCTGCTCAGTGGTGGGCAGAAACAGAGAATCGCAATTGCTCGAGCCGTCATTAGGGATCCTGCCATTTTGATTCTTGATGAAGCCACCAGTGCGTTGGACGCTGAAAGTGAACACAATATCAAGGTTGGTGTTTGAAATTTAGTTTTGAACAAGTGTGGGATTCATCGCAAGTACTTTGAACGGGAGAGAGTATTAGCTGAGTGACTGGTTTTAGTGCCTTTCCAATTCTCTAGAACTGAAAGAGGGAGGAAAGTTAAAACGGTCAGAAGAATAATTTTATAGACTTGACTATTGATATTTCAATTTTGGATGCAGGGTATTTTACGTTCTGTAAGAAATGACTCACGATCAAGAAGAACAGTCATAGTGATTGCACATAGGTTGGTCTTTTGAGTTTCACAACCAAGCCCTTGATCACTACAAACACTTTACATTATTTTAAATACTGTAATATATCTGCCGAACAAATGTTGCAGGCTTTCGACAATACAAGCTGCGGACAGAATAGTAGTGATGAATAGTGGTCAGATAGTCGAGGTATGTCTTGCCATGAAAGGTTTCTCACAGTGTTGCTTGATTCATATCTGACGTTGAAGTTTATTCTTCTGGTATTGATAAGTAACTTCGGCTATGTATTGCGTTGGCTCACTTGGCTGTCTTTCATAGATGGGAAGTCACAAGGAGCTTCTTCTAAAAGAAGGGTTATATGCAAGATTAACAAGGAGACAAGCAGATGCTGTGGCCTGAGTCACGAAGCGATTCTGTGCCCCGAGTCGACTACCTGCTAGAAATTACCGAACACTGATGAATCACATGATGACAGCTCCACCTACATACTATGGAGGCCAAGCAATTCACTTCAATGTCATGGCAGTGAGATTGGCCGCAAGGGAAATTGAATGGGAAAATCTGCAGGAAGCTGCGTGTGATATTCGATGGGCGAACTGGCTATGATGGCCTATCAAAAATTCAAAATATATCAAGATGCAGCTCAATTTTTGGAGCAGCTGCATACATTGTTAATCATTTACATTATCAACCTGTATCAATTGTATAAATACAAATAGATTGATCTTATGTAACTGTATATTACTTTGTAGAGTACTCCGTACCATATACCCACAGTGACCCTGTGTACCTTTTGTTGCTTGGTACAACGATCAATCATCAGAAAAAAAAAAAAAAAATTTCTGAAATTGAATGTTTGCCTGTCCTTTGTGAATTATAATATGTATCACTTTGTCAACTCAAGATGGGCAGTAAGAATTCGTAATTGATTCGATATTTATTCTCGTTTCTTATAGTCTAGAACGACTACTCTATATTTTCTAGGGTTAAGCTTTCTTATATCGACCCTAATAAATACGCAGTACATTATGATTTCGCAATCTGATTCGTGGACTAATGTTGGCTCGGCAGTTAAGACTTACTCTTTCCGTTCATCTTTAAACCTCTTACTTAGAAACTTTCCTTATTTGTACATATAAAAACCAAAATACCCTTAATTTTTTAATTAAAAGTGCAAGTGGGACATACCCCTATGTGTAATTTTACACCAAATAGACCCTAAAATTTATTATTTATTCTATTTTTCTTAAAAACTGTGTTCCAACCCTACGCGTTTTAAATCCGAACGGAGGGAGTAAGACTCAACCTGCTCGAGCGTTATTCAGAAATCTTCATTTGTTTTCTGATCGGTAATTTACCGACCCCGAAGAGCTCAGTCCCTAAGAAGCTAAATTACCGTTTCCCTTATTTCATACTCCGTTGCAATAGATACCTGGAACTCGAGAGTTCAGGTCGGAAAATCGCTCAGGAAATAAAAAATGGAGTCATATCAACAGCCGCACCACGGCTACATGCGGCCGCCGCCGGCGCCACCGTCGATGGGGACGGATCCTAATTATCCCCACCACCAACACCACCCTCAACAACAATATCCTCCGCCGCCACCGCCGCAGCAGCAGCCAGCAGCAAACTCGTGGTATCCCGGCCAGTTCCAATACCATCCTTCTCACTCCCCTTCTCCTCCTCCGCCACCGCCACCGCCACCGCCTCAGCAAAACCAGTGGGGACCACCTCCGCCACATCCACCGCCTCCTTATCATGCGCACCCTCACCAGCCTTATCCTGCGCCCCAACCCTACCCTCCCCCTCCCCCTCCCCCTTCTTACCCTAACCAGGTACTCCTCCCCTTACTAGGGTTTTTGATTAATTTAATTTTCTAACCTTGTTATTTTTCATGTAATTATAATTTATATCGTGTTAAGATTAATTAGAAACGTGATTTATTCTGTTGTGAATTAGGCTAATCTTGTTAATTACGTTTTGATGTTTGAAGTTAAATGATATGGTTGATTGTTGTGGATTTGTGGTTTTATTTGTTCAGTTAAATTGACAATGTAATTGATATACTGGCTTTACTAGCTGGTCGTCGGCGTTTCGATGACGGGATTAATGCTGTAACTGTGTAGGCATGATTGTGGATGTTGTAGTGTGGTGTGTTTGTAGCCGTCGTGTGGTAGAGACTTGTAAATTACGTTCTAAATGTTGTTGTCTGAAACGAGAATACGAGATAATGGAAGTTATTGGAGGAAGGATGTTTATTTCAGCTCGTATTTAATGATGGCCTTGCTAAAATCTCGAGGGACACGACTATTTGTAGTGTGTTATTTTAATCTGGTTATCTATGTTAGTTTTGGTATGCTGTTTGATTTGTACATTGTGGAGGTAATATGTGTTTGATGGAACTATGCACCATGATAGCCCCTTGCTTCTTTGAGTCTAGATGCGAGGAAAAATCGAGAAGGTTTCTTTCGTGCTATATTAATGTCTGGCCTGCTGACCTGAGCTGTGCACTGTGCTAGATATGCTTTTGTACACCTCATCGGGCTAAACATTTTGTTTTTTCCTTTTAAAAAATCTATGGTTTTCTTGATATATCTGTTTACTGATAACAGGCTCGTCTTATAGTTTATCAGAAAGTTTAGTTTGATCTTCTATATAATGCTTTAGTTTCACTCCTTCCTGTGTGGTTGGTTCACAAGATGAATCTACTCCCTTTTCTGATATACCCGTCATTTGGTCGTTAATCTCTTTGACTGTGCTCTTTGTACGGCTGCTATACAACCTGACATTTCTGTTCATCTACAGGAATGGGGGAATGGAAATTGGACTAATCATTCGGGCTGGGAATACCCAGCAGGTAAGCCATCATGTTACTGGAATCTTAATGCTTCTATGGCGACAGTTTTTAACTGCTTTTTCTAATGTCTTTTTTTTTAAGGTCCTGTATAGTCTTGTAATGACAGTATGGAAAGGAGAGTAATTCTCGTCTTTATCCCACATAGTATGAAAAGGAGACTGATTTTTTTCTTGATCCCGGATAGTATATCCCCCCCTTTTAAAACATCTATGGTTTATGTTCACAAATATTGGAGCACCTGAGTTAAGTGTTACTTTTTATTCTCTATCTCTATTGTGTTTTTCCTGTGCTTAGTCTTTTGGCGTTGTTGGAGTTGTGCTTGGACTAAGGTAGATTTAGTTATAAAATCTATTTTATACATCTGCTATAACCCTTTTGTAACAACAGCTTGCGCTGTAACTTTTCATGAGTCTTGCCCCTTCAGGAAATGATGATTATATACTCACTTGTCTTTTCGTGGGTCTTAAACAGCTCATAGCAATGAAGAAGACTGGGCAGCAAAGGCTAAAGCTTGGGCATCTTCGAGATCTGCTACTGAGAATCAGCAACCACAACCACAATATACATCGGTGACTCGTCAAGAAGATCCATCTTCCTATGCAAACCAGTATTCACAACCTCCTGAATCTCATTATCAAGATGTCCAACAAACTTCTGCCCCTACACCTGGGTTCTCTAGTTATCAAGGACCAGTGGCACCTTTGCATCATCCACCGGCAGGTCTACAGCAGGAGCCTTCAACAGTAGGCTCATATGCCCCAGATTCACATCTTTCATTCGCTTCTAAGGATGGAGCTCTTGGTGGAGATAGGAATGCTGCATTTGCCCACCAACAAGGCCAAACCAGTTCTTCAGTTCACCAGCAGGAGGTACCTTCTAGTTATTCTTCTATTCCAGGTAATAATTCACTTGGAGTTTTGAGTTTTCATGTGGAATGACTCACATGAATGGTTGCTTATATTTATAGGTCCTTTCCTACCTATGACTTGGACTAATCTTGTATAACCTTTTTGAATTGTTCAGAGGTGTTACAGATATTGAAGGTTGATTTGAAGTAATTATTCGTGTTTGTAGAATGTGGTTACCATTGAGATTACTTTGATATTGTTTTGGCATTCTTCCTCTATTACTGGTGCATTATCACCTCTTTGGGCAGTCACGCTTAGTGGACTAGGATTGTAACTTGTCATAATATCTTTACTATGTAGTTCCCAGTTTGCCTATTGTTCAACTTCCAGGTCCCAGTACTTGTTAAGCTGCTTGCATGCTTAATTAGATGTTGCAAAATGCTTAGATATTGTCTTCGCACTTTAAAACTCTGAAGATTTTGTTTTCGCAATTGGGGTCTAGGCAGAATTTGAGTGAAGTATGTTTTGGGAGGCTTACGTTTTATTATCAGTTGGCTGATTCTTAAACATATGGCAGGTTACGAAAATGGCTCACGTGGGATGCAATATGGGAATTCATTACCGCCTGCTGATGGCAGAGTAATGCCTGATCATGCTCAATTTGGATACGGCAATCACTTAGCAAATTCAATGGATCAACCTCTTGAATTTGCATCAAGATATAGCCATGAAAATGATCCTAAGGTGATGTCCAGCTATCCAAATCCATCAGGATCTGTAAGAGGAACAGATTCTGTTGCTGCTGTATCGTCTTTGCATTCTTGGACAGCTCCAGTTGGGCCAGGTGTTTCGTATCCACCAATGGCACCTGCATTTCCATCAGCTCTTCAGGTTTTTGCTAATCTTTTAGATATCTTTTGTTCTACTGCAAGTTGACATGAACTGAAATGTAGTGTTGTTGCAGCATGATCCTGTCTGTGTGCCTCCACTTCCTGGACAACATTCACCATTGTTTGGGACAGGCCCGGGCTTCCAGCCACCTGTTCCTTCTATTACAACTCCTATGGCTATGAGTGCAGGGATGGCTCTTCATCCTGCTGCTGCTTTTCCTGTAGATGCATATGGGGCACCCATGGGCTCTGAACGTCCCAAAAAGGTATGCCTTCTTCCGAACGTAACACTTTGCTACAACTTACAATTGATCAAGTACTTGAACACGATTTTTCCCCTGCTCTTTCATTCCTTTCAGGCTGCAGTACCCAACTGGTTGAGAGAGGAAATAATCAAGACTAAGGCTACAATTGCGAGTTCTGCAACAGATCACCTTAAAGAAGGAAGCCAATCTGTTGAAGATGAACTAATTGATAGGCCAATGGGAAAAGGTGACCAAGACAGTAAAAGCATGGATTCAGCTAGGTCAACTGAAGAAGAAGATGATGATGAGGTATCTAATCTTTGAATGAACAAATAATAAAAAATTGTAGTTTTAGCATGTTTTTGTGTGAGTTCTTTGATGGTAATTGGTAATTGTTTCCTTTAGGATGAGGAAGATACACAGAGAACTGCAGCCATCAATCAGGAGATAAAACGTGTTTTGACCGAAGTGCTTCTGAAGGTTGTCGTCACAGCTTGAATTTTCTGTCCGCCAACTATTTTGCCTTTGGGTTGTATTAACTCTTTGTGTCTGTAGGTGACGGATGAGCTTTTTGATGAAATCGCAACAAGAGTACTTGGCGAAGATGATCCTACTGCTAAAGGTGACATTTGTGGTTTTTACTTGCTATTTAATGCATTACTCTGTATCTTTTTCCTTATTGGGTTTTTACATTCATGGTTTTGATCTCATTTTAGCAGTTGTTGCTGAGTCAGACATTCACGTCACAGTTCCCGGTGTGCTACCTCCTCCTCCTCCTCCTGTATTGGCTCCTAAAGCATCTGCAAAGGTGATCATTCCAGTTAAAGCAAAGGAGTATGTGGAACAAGCTAGTGTAGATTCAAGTTCCGAATCACCTGGGAATGTTTTAGGTCTTGCTAATTACGCATCTGATGAGGATGATGAGATCCAGGCTTCAAGTGTACCAAAGTCTGATAGTGGGGTTCACGATGCCAGTGTGAATGGTCGTCTTCAAATAGATTCTGAAGAGCACAGGAAAAATCAGTTTATGGATGAGAAAGGCGATGGTGTTGGTGGTGATGCTTCTAAGTCCCCATATAATGGCCGTGAAGAAACTCTGGATGGACCAGATGTTTCTGTAGAGAAACTTACTCTTAGAAGGTCTGCCAGAGATGATTCTCAGGAACGAGGGGACAAAAGACATGGCAGAAAGGAAAGTAAAAGGAGTTCATCTGGCAGGGACAAGTATAAGGAGATAGAGAGCAGGAGAGTAAGAGAAGCTGAGAAGGACGAGCATTATAGTCGACGAGATGAAAGACATAAGAAAAAGGATAAGACAGAGGATACTAAAAGAGAAAAGGAGAAAGACAGGAAAGAGAGGTCTCCTCGCCATGGGGAGAAGACAAGGGAATCTGATACTAGAAAACGTTCCCCCCATCGTGAAATTAAGGATAGCAAATCTGAGAGAGAAAGGGACAAGAAAAGAAGTGGTAAAGATGACGGAGACAAAAGAATAGAAAGGTCAAAAGAAGAAAAGAATGACAAATCTAGACATAAGTCAAGTGAATCTGGTAGACACAAAAGAAGGCGGTCGTCTTCAGTTGGCAGCCGGGGTAAACCAAACGAGGATAGTTCGGTTCTTTCAGATGGTTCAAGTGACGAAACATCAGAGGACTCTAGAAGGTTGATCTTATAGCTCTTCTATGCTCCAGATCGCCTAATCCAGGTACATGCAGTAGCCCTGTGGTATTAATATTTTGTTTTACTTTGCAGGAAAGATAATGTAAAAAGGCGCAACTTGTCACCATCTCTCACCAGGTCTAGGCGAAGGTATGTATTGACTTAGGTTCATTGTGATTTAAAGTAACTTGGTCCTATAAAGCTCTTTTGTCACTCGAGTTGTATCAACACAGCTTCTCAGACTTCTTTCTCTTGGTTACTAATCCCTTTGATGGAAGTGCACGGGTAGGTTGGGTGTTCTTGGAACTAATATCATATCGGCTCATATACTGCTCTCTGTCTAGTGAATGTTTGATGTTTATTACTTGTTAGAGATAGTGAACTAAGATGCTCTATATCGAATATTAAGGAGACGGATCTTTAACTCCTTAGCTTCTTTTGATTAGTTTTGACTTCCATGAGGTATTCTAGACGAAACTATCCTGTATGTAAGAGCAAAGAGGCAATTTACTGCTTCACCTGTTTTGTAACTCAGTTGGTTTGATTATGATCTTTCTAGGGATCATTTTCCTATATCTGTTTGAATTGTAGGTGGCTATGTGCTCTGGTGAGATTTTTCACAGTTAATGACCTATATATAAATTTTACTTCAGTGTTTGTTTATTGGCAGAAACTAATGCATAGCTGATTTATGTAAGCAGTCTAAATTTTGTTGCTATGCCTTGATGGATATCTGTCTCAATTGCACGGTCTTGATTTCTGACCTTTGAGAACTTCTTGTCCTTGTTTCTTCTTCTCTCTTCTCCCTCTCTCTTGATTGAACTTGTTTCCTTGTTAAATGAAAGATGGTAATGCATGAGAAGCATGGTTAAATTGTATGATCTCTCTTAGTCTACCTTCTATAGGAAAAGTAGGTCCTTTGGGGAAGTTCTGCATAATAGATTAATATATGATCTAGTAGCTATAGTCGATGGGTATTTTCATTTTCCTTTTGGTATGCCAGATTTGTGAAATTAATTTGTTTAGTCAACTTGTCTTCTCCATAAGTGCTTCTCTCTAGTTCAGTGATTTTGTTCATGTATGTCTGGAATTGTGGACTTTGTTACTTCCTTGTGGCAGACAGTTCATTGTTGGTTCTTTTTCATATTTCTCTCATAGTTTCCTGTATTTTTACTTTGAGAAGGGAAACAGACTATGGATGTGAGTGCTCGAAGTTTGTTTGTGTATCATCTCAGTTTATCTGTAGTGCTACCTGATTATTGAAGTAGACTGAATAATGCTTTACCTGGTATATATTAGCTTTTTGGTCATACTTCTTCAGTTCTTTGGTGGATTATTTCTGACCTCGTACTTTATATGTGGCGGACTCCTTTTAATAGTCTATAGTAGCAGTGCTTATGCTAGCAAGGAAGTTTGATCTGATTGATTTCAAAAGCATGAATCAGTAAATGTCTGAATAATCTGTGCCTTGTTAAAGTCTTACCGGGAGAAGGAACCGTGGCGACATTGACATTGGACAAACTTGCTATATCTTTGTAATGTACTTAGAAGGGCTGCATGTCATTTAGGATTGATTTGAAAATCTAGAAGTTCTGTATGCTTTTTTTTCTTTTTCCCTTGACCTGAGGAAATAATTAAAGTCTATGCTGAAAGTACACAGACACTGGTTTGTGCAAGGCTTTGCTGATTGTAGAGAATAGCTTCCTCTCTTTTGTTGTTGATTTGAAATTTGTTGTCTGTATCGGTGGGAACCTTGGATGTGTGTGTGTGAAGGTTATACACATTTTGAACCACTGAGAATAATTTTCCTGGTGATGGGTGGTTATTGTGTCTGCAACTTAAATGCTTTTATGACTTCTCATTGCCTCCTGAAGTAGCGTCATAGTGAATAATTATGTAGTGAGCTTTCTTGAATTTGAAAGTCATTGCTCATGGGATCAGTGTGATGGGTGCTTTTATTTATAGACAAGTTTCGCGGTCTCCTCATAGCAAGCATACTCAGCAAAGGCATTCTCCTTACTCTTCTCTTGACGGCAGCAGGTATGTTTGTGTTGTGTTGCTGGATTAATTTTGTTGGTGCTTCTCATGTTACCTATTAAGAAAATTAAGATAATAGATAATAAACAATTGGTAAAGCCTTGGCCCTTGGGTGGCAGTGAAAACGAGCTACTTTGTCTTCTTGGCAATTTTTGTCAATTGCAAATTTTTGAATTTTGTAGGGAGAGGAAGTCAAGATCAAGGTCAAGGTCCAGGTCACCAGTTCGCAGGCACAGAAGATAACAAACTGTCTGGATTTGTGGACGATTATGTGGAAGGATGATTTCACTTGTCTGGGTATTTGGAGTGCTCGAGGGTCCAACATACACTCGAGGACTGAGGCTGACACCGATGCCCCTAGAACAATTAAGCTTAGCTACCGTATATAACACCTTGAAGGTATATGTGAAGCATTTGGGTGGGTAAATATGGCGGTTTCTATGGCTGAAGGCTCGGCTGTCACAGGACTTTGGAGGGCCGTTTGTAGCTGAAGTGCTGTCGCAGGGCTTTTTGGTCGAGTTCTCTGCCGTTTCACAGCTTTCTAGTTATTTAGTCAGGGGATGACCACCGGTGGGTTCAGTGATGGCAAATCCCAGTTCTCTGTTCTTAGTAAGTTGTGTTTTTAGCAGCTGTTGTCTTTCGGTTTTGAGAGTCTCTCATCTGTTAATAAAGCTGACATCCTGCAGCATATTTTGTTAGCCAGTGTATTTCTTTAGTGTCGTTATTTCGAGCTCCCATTTTGGAAGTTGAAACTTACTGAGTATCAATGGATTATTTTCCCGTTCACGAATCGCTGATGATGTCTCTATTTCCTCTCGGAAATCAATGAATTGTGCGCCATAAACGTTGGGTTATTTTCATCGCATTTACCATCCGTATGGTAACTTTGCCTTCACTTCATAACTCCATTTTGTTATCTAGTGAAAGTGGTTTGTGATACCATACAAAGGCATCTCGAGACACTTTGATAAGACAATTTTACGATACAAGAGTAACACCGTTATTTATTATCCCGATAAGTCGTAAATTGTAACCGATGTTCGATCCGCCGCTATACACAAGTTTGCTTTTAAACGAGCAATGGACTTTGCCCAACCTTTATTTCTGGTAAAGATCCAAAAGCAAGGAGTAGCAGCATTAACAGTCACTCTGACTTCACATGGAATGTTAACTCCCTAAAACCAAATGACGCCGTTTTTGTTGGGGATTTTGCGTGTTTGATAAGCCTCCACTTAATTACCCTCAAATCTTCCAGTTAACATAGTCATCAATGCACTAATTTTGCATAATTATTCTCAAACAAAAATCTCCGCATCATGTCTCTTCTTCCCATCTTCACCCCTTATAACTCCACCAAGGTAACATTTCATTTGTCGCATTTTAGTGTCATGGATCATTGTCACATAACTCGACATGCATGTTAGTACATGCATACTCCGTATATGTTTTAATATTCAGAATACTCGAAAAATGTATGGTGATCATAATTAATAATCACTTAATTAGAAGATTGATAAAGAAGTTATCTTTTTGCAATGTTGGTAATTGCAATGATAATTGATTTGTTGTTTTTCTGTGTTTGTTGTGAAATTTTTAGGCACTGAGATTGGGGTTATGGTCAATTTGGTTATATGGGTTCTTGTTAATCTGCCTCTCAATTTATGCAACCCAGTTGTTACCATCTGTCAAAATTGAATTCAGAAAGCCTAGTTTTTTGCACAAAAGTAGTGTAAACAAGAAGCCAAGTCCCAGTATAACCATTTTCAGTGTTCCGGAGCCATTTAATGGGTCTGTTGGAGAAAGGCAGGGTCTTGCTATAAGATCATGGCTTGGGTTGTCTCCTGACATCAATGTTATACTTTTCGGCAATGACCCTTCACTTCAATTCTTTGCTGCTGGATTTGGTTCTCGTGTTCTTGTCGAATCTGACATCGATTTCTCGTAAGTGCCCTTGTTTTGTTCTATGGATTTTAGTATTAAATTTATCAGAATCCTTGTTTTGGTTTAGCTGTGGTTCTATGCAACAGGTTTTGAATTTTGATATGAGGTTATGATTGTGATTTGCTGTCAATTTGTCATTGTGGTTTAGGGCCCGATTCCAGAACTCGTAAATTTAAAGTATATATACCTGTGTAACCTGTCATTGTGGTTTAGTGCAAATGCAACTGTTATATCCTTGAGGTTCTGTCATCTGTGTGATTGATCATCCTTGTATGTCCTAGTAGACCACAGATTGATATGCTCGTCTTTGTCAGACTTGTTGGCCATTTTTAGTCTTTAAGTTGATTAGGAGGAGTAAGATCTCTAAGGAATGCGATTTTCCCTTTTCTATTGTATAAAATTTTGCCCTGCATCTATATACATGTCCAAAGATGACGTCTTTATACTCGCAGTCAGTTTTTATAGATTTCGTTGCTGTTACTGCTTGAACTCCAAAATATTTAAGACCCTCAGGAGTTGGCTACTGTTGTATTTTCCTTCAGTTCTAAACTTCAGTGGTTAGGAGTAGGTTGTTTAGAGGAACATTTATGACTCAATTTTGTGTACAAACTGTGAGGCTTTAACATCAAGTAAATATAAAATGTCACGACTATGATTGGTGATGAAGGCTCCAATTTTGAATTCATACTTATTAGCTACCCTGAATGACATAATTGTAGTTTCATACATGATTGTAAGTTTGTAACTATCAATTGAGCTGGTGTGGTTCCAAATGAACAAGCCAATGTTGCTAATATATGTGACCCTGATGACTTTATTATGTATGTTATCGTTACATAGATTTCGCAACAACCCATTCTTCCATTCCGTGGTTGCAAGAGTAGAGGCATCAGCATCAAATATATCAGTTCTCATTCACCCTGAAACCATTCTCCTTCAAGACTTTGTTTCTACTCTAACCCATGTTAATGAACTTGATCAAGCTTGGTTCCTGGTCTCTTCTTCAAGAAGGGTTTCTTCTTTCCAATACAATTTGGATGAAGCTGGGAAGCAGTGGCTTAAGGAGGACGGTAAAGCCATTTCATCACGGAAGGTATTGGAGAAACTTAAATAGATTCAAAGTGGATGGCTCGTATGATCCAACATGACTGAACCTTGCTTTATTCCATCAGCTGCAGGAGATCCTCACTCACACCTGGGAATGGGATTACTGTGAAGGGAAAGTGCTTTTAGCATGGAATAACATAGATGTACCTTTGCATATGGGCGTTCTCCCTCCGTTTGTATATGGAAAAGGACTACATTATCGTTGGTTGATCAATGAGGTATATCATTCCAAGTATAGGTTTGTATTTGATGCAAGTTGGACAATCACAAACTTCCATGTGCATGAGTCTTATGGTAAACCTATTCAACCTGCTCAAGTAGATTGGGAGTATAATGGAAATCTCCATCTTGGCGAATCATATGGTCTGCTTTCATCTCGTGAAGCAAAATTCGTGGACTTTGTGAAACTGGTAAAGTGTGGTAAACAGTTTGTGTTTGCTAACAAAAAAGAGAACATTGTTTACTCACATGGATTACAAAGTTCCATCAACTTGTTGAAGCATGTCACACGATCAAGGAGAGAAAAGAAAATAGTGGCCTGTGCTGCTGGTTTTAAAGAAGTGAGTAGAATTATTGATTGCTCTGACAGCAGCAACATCACTGGTTCAATGCCATTACGGCTTCCATTTGGTTTGGAAGAACTCTTGCCAGTTGTAGCTGATGAGAACAATACTATAGTCCTTGCTATAGCCGGATACAACTACAAGGACATGCTAATGAGTTGGGTTTGCAGATTGCGCCACCTTATGGTCCACAATTTTTTGGTTTGTGCTCTTGATGACGAGACGTATGAGTTCTCTATCCTACAGGTTACAAAAATTATCCTTCTGGCTTCAGGACCCTTCTTTTTTTTGTTCTTTTCTTATGAAAGGCATGAGTCTAGAACTAGGAGTCCAGTCTCCATAATGTGTTTCTGAGGCTTCTTTCTGACTTGTATTTCGTTTTTGGCTTATCTGGCAGGGCTTACCTGTTTTTAAGGACTCCTTACCACCGAGAAACATCAGTTATGATGACTGTCACTTTGGGACCAATTGTTTTCAAAAGGTCACGAAGACAAAGTCCAGACTAGTTTTGCAGATTCTGAAAATGGGTTACAATGTACTCCTGAGTGATGTCGACGTGTATTGGTTTAAAAATCCAATACCATTGCTCCAGACATTTGGTCCTACTGTCCTCGCTGCGCAGTCTGATGAGTTCAATCTAACAGGTATTTTTGTACTCATAATCGTTACATGTGCTGTGTTTTTAAGTGTATGGGAGAACCAATGAACTGATGAAGCTTTTGACCTCTGCTCTTTTTTCATTTTATTTTTTGACACACTTATGACTTTGAACTATGAGAAGCCGAATTTTTTTATAGGCCTTACAAGAGAAGATCACCTGCTTTTAGATAGCTATCTCAGCATAACTAATCTGTATTTATATGTGATTTTATCTTTCAGTGCCTATAAACTTACCTAGGCGCCTGAATTCTGGCTTCTATTTTACTCGCTCTGACAAATCAACAATAGCTGCGTTGGAGAAAGTAGTGACACATGCTATGACTTCAGAACTATCTGAGCAACCAAGTTTCTATGACACTCTATGTGGTCAGGGTGGCTCAAATCGTGTTGGAAATGACAGATGCCGGGAACCTGCAACTAATCTAACTGTCCAGTTTTTAGACCGAGATCTGTTCCCAAATGGTGCCTACCAAGGGCTGTGGGATGAAAAATCAGTTGCAGCAGCTTGTTCAAAGAAGGGAAGCTACGTGATTCATAACAATTGGATTAGTGGGAGGACAAAGAAGCTGGACCGTCAGGTGCGTTCAGGGCTATGGGATTATGACATTAGCTCACGGATGTGCTTGCAGAGCTGGCACAGAGTGAAGACTACAGATTTCTCCTAAACCTACAGCTGCACATGAATAGTTCTTTATTTCATGACCTGATTCAGAATGAAAGAGCTCTTGGTGCTCTGTTCTGGGTTTCTTTCTTGACTCTTGGGCTTGGCTCCATGGATCACTTCTATTAAAAGCTGCACGCCTGCACAAGACCGGTCAGTTTTGCAGTCTAAAAGGGCTAAGCGGGATTATATTGATCACTCTATTGTTCAACACTACTTTCAGAATGTCTTTCCATCAATACATGCTAAGCTTCTCGTGGTACCCAGGCGGCTAGGCTAAGCTTAGAGTTCCATGTTCAGAGTTCTTACAGTTCATCAGCAGAGTACGAAAAGTGAGAGATTCAACCCAATTTATTACTCTTCTCAGATTTTTGTCGAGGATTGAAAGCCAGTCATGTCCTGATGGTGTACTGGTAAATAGAAGTAGAACCACGTCCAGAGATGTGCACTGCTCAAGCAATGATTCTCTGCTTGATGTGTCCTCAATAAGATCGCCGCACTGAATGTTTTGGTGAAATGTTGTTTTATCAGCTCAATAAAGCAGAAGTCGAAATGGGATAATCGCTCTGAGAATTCTTCATTTCAAACAGAAGTTGTTTTTTCCCCACAAACCACAATGCCAGCTGCCTGACTTGAGTGAAGCACTGGTCTCAACCACTGAATATTGGGGTATGTCCATTCCTCCTTCCTATATGGTTGCTTTCGCCACATGCCAGTAAACAATAGTCCAAAAGGTGGATGCTATCTGTTACTTTCACTTCTAATTTACAGAAACACCTTTCTGTTATGGTACATGCTGTTAAGTTTTTGCCTGTTTTCTTGGTTGCCAATGACTTCTCCTCATACTAGTGTAATTCTCCTCTTTTGTGTATAACGGTGGTAAGAGAGACGTGATTGATAATACACACTTTTGGGGTTCTTTGTGTCAAAGAAACTGCTTTCACAAAGAAAACTGAGTCTGTCGCATCAGCACAAAATCTGTAAATTTCTGCTCATTATAGATTTTACATGTCTGAAGTGTCCAAGTCCCATTATAAGTCTGATCCACCATTGTCCTGACCAATCTGGAGTCGTGTTGCGTCATGCAACCAACTGTTGAAGAGTTTAATTTGTCTCTGGCTTCCTTACATGGATTTTGTTTATTTCTTCAAGTCTTGAGCTTTGCTGAATAAGTTGGATAATTGTCTTTAGCCGTATGTTAATTTACTTGGTTGAGCTTCTTGAACTTGCTACTTCTGTGATTACGCCCATTCTAGACTAGGCGCCATATAGAATTATATTCAATTGTCTGGATAATTTTTTTAGACATCAGCCTAGGCCAAAGAAAACATCTTTCACCAAATATGAACCAGAAGATTTTTATTATTTAAATTCCGGAGAAAAAGACAGGCCATGCTGTTACTGTTAGTCTCTTCTTAACCTCAGAATGTAGCTAGCTCATAAGTCATAAGATATACTGGTAGTTATGATATCTTCTTACAAGGAAGATAAAAAATTCAAGTATCGCAGCTCAAAAATATCGAAAAGGTAGCTGAAATCTGTTCCTTCCTTAGGAACAACCACTAGAAGAAACATTCTGCTTCCACACACAATCAAAAAGGAGACTCTCTTAAAACTCAATCTCGTACATCAAATCATTCTATGCTATCTTTGAATGTACTCATACAAAAGATATAACCCTAGTCAAGATTGAGGTGTAAATAACAGCTAGGATAGCACCAACCGGAATAGTCACGAGCCAGGATGTGACAATCTCCCGGACTGTTTCTGCTCTGACACTGTTAAGTCCTCTGGCAAATCCTACACCCATTACAGCACCCACAAGCGTATGAGTGGCTGAGATAGGCAACCCTAGCTTTGATGCAAAGAGAACAACAGACGCAGCTGCAAACTCTGCAGCAAATCCCCTGGTTGGTGTCAGTTCTGTGATCTTTTTTCCAATAGTTGCTATGACTCTGTAACCCCACATTGTCAGACCCGCTACAATCCCAAATCCTCCCCATAACAGAACCTCTGTGGGAATAACAACCTCAGTCCCACCACCACCCTGGAGTATAGATAATGCTGCTGCCAGGGGGCCAATAGCATTGGAGACATCATTTCCGCCATGGGCAAATGACATGAAGCATGCCGAAAGAACTTGCATATATCCAAAGACTCCATACACTATTTTCAGTTGAGTTCCTTTTGGGCCAGCAATATCATCAAAAAACCCTATGTTCTCTTGCTGTGATGTTTCTTCTTTGTGTTCGGTGTCTGAAGAATTGGATTTGGCAAGTAGGGGGCCTAGTTGTTTTTTAATTACTCTGTAGACTATAACTGCTCCAGCAGTTCCACAGGCCAATGCCTGTACCAGAGCTAGTGGAAAGACCTTGCTAAGAGGGAATGCTACAAAGGATATTGCAGTTACACCCAAAAACACTGCTATCGGCGCAGCTGCAGCTGCAGCTTTTCCTGGATTCTCAGCACTGTACACAAACTAGACAAGTGAAAACCAGTAAGATCTTCTTAGGATCAGATCGACATAACAAGATATCATTGCAGAAATTAGTCTAGATTTTATGATGCCATTGAACTATAACTTACCCTGCGGATACATTTGTACACAAGAAATGACACGGCTGCTCCCATTACAGGCGAAAACACCCATGAAGAAGTAACCTTTGCCAATGAACTCCAGAATACAGCATCACGCCCTCCATAGACAAGACCAAATCCGACCATGGATCCTACTATGCAATGAGTAGTCGAAACGGGCCAGCCATAAAAGGATGCCACCTGTTCAATACCAAAAGTAGTCGAGTCTATGTTATGTGAAATCCTTCTGTTACATATTAGTTGATTCTGTTTATATTTCTCAGGGCCTCTCATCTTTCTTTGGTTAATTGTTTAGTTTGAGTCACTAAGAAGTGCCACGCTGCTGTCAGCGACTGATGTGTTTAAACAGACATTAGTCTACTAGAAATCTCTTTCATTATCTGGTTTACTCTGCTTCGCCACGTTTCTAGTCATTCCTAACAACAGCTTTTCTGTTTCTCTGTTATGACCCTGACATCTAATTTTGCGTCAGAAGTAAGCAGAAATGCTAGCCCTAATTCTGTAGAGCGGTATAGCATATTGTTTTGTGGATAAAAAAAATTAGGAAAAGTGTAAATCATACTTTTATGTTTTATCTGCACAAATACCTTTACTTCCCTTCTTTATTTCAGCGAATCGTATCTGTATTAACATCGATTTATAATTATCAGAATGACATTAAAGAATCTCAGAAGATTACCTGCAGCCAAGTACCAGCAGCAGCAAGAGAAGAAAGCAGTCCAGCAAACAGCAAGCTATCTTTTCCCTGAAACACATTAGCAACAAGAATCCCCTTCTGCATTGTGCTAGTAACATGAGAACCCATCAATAACGCCCCGGAAAACTCCAGAACAGCAGCTGTAAGAACCGCCTGTCGAAGCGACAGGGCCCCAGACCCAACAGACGTCCCCATGGCATTGGCAACATCATTAGCTCCAATATTCCAAGCCATATAGAACCCAAACAGCAAGGTAACATATGACAGCAGCTTAGTCTTAAGAGTTAACCCACCCAAAGTCTTCATGAACAAAGGAAATGTAAGAGCTGCAAATGCTATGCAGATTGCTATTGCTTTAGCTGTTCTGGATGATATGTTGAAGGCCTGTGTCATACCAGGTAAATCATCATTTGATTTCTTCTCTTCGGTGTGTAGCCCTTCGTCGACATTAACCTCATGCTGGTTATGATGAGTAGTAGCAATGATCTCTTCATGATCATCATGGCCGTCAGCCTCAGCAAAGCTTGACAAGGAAGCTAAAGGGTATTTAAATCTTGATGTTCTGAGCCTCAATATTGGATGAGACAACTTGGGTAGTGAAGCTTGAGGTTTAAGCAAAAGACTCTCTCTTCTGATCAGCTCACAGTTGAAGTAAGGGTAGTGATGCTTAGGAAGGTAAGAAGTAGTGGTGTTTCTTGTACAAGACATAAGATAACAAGAAGAAGAAGAAGAAGTCATGGCTCAAAAAAATGTAGAAATTAGAGTAAATTTAGGAGAAAAACTATGGTTTTTTTATGAAAAATTTGATGTAAGAATGTATGATATTATTTGTTGGCCATGGAATCTGAAGGAGAGACAGAGAGGATGTGGGCATCAAGCAAGTTGAATGAGAGTCATGTTTGGTGGAGAAAGTGAGATGAGAATGCATTTTTGGATGCTTTGGCTTTGATTTTGGTCAGATTGAGTGGTGTATGTGTCTTTGCACACTTACAACCACACAGGTTAGAAAAAAGTCCTTGTTATCAGATTCTTAGCAAAACAAACTCTTATCCACTTGTAAATATTCAAGCATCACAAATTCGATCATCTATTGAGTAATTGAGGAACATTATTTTGTGTTGTTTCGACATATGTAGATATTTATGCCGAAATTTTCAAGTCGTTTACAACATTATGTATGTTAGCCCGTTGCTTGTATCAAACTAGTGTGGATCACCCTTTCCACTTTCATGTCCCACTCCGTATAGCCCTCCAATCACATGCCACTATTTCATTATTTTATCTTTAAAAGATTTAATAGATACAGTTAATCTTTGATTAGAAGATTAACTCTGTACACACTTAGTCAATCTAGTCTTAGTTTCACACCTAGTCTTCCTAGCAATCTGTGTAGCACTAATTACTAGTCTTGTACATTTGATTATATATTTACCAATAGTGATAAGGAAAGGTCAGGGGATTACATTCTAATATGGTATCAGAAGGGTTTCGATCCTACCTCTGATTCTTCACGGTTGCCATAATCACCGTCTCCTAAACACATCGCCGCTCCCCGCCACAGGCTCCGGTCATGGCAGGCGCAGAAGAAGAAATCCCACAACCTTCATCTCCTAAGCACACAACCAAACCGAATCTTCACCCGGTTTTCACCGTTACCAACATTACCACAAAAGTTCGAACTCTCGATGGTAAGAAGGTGACTTACCACAAATGGGTCTACCTCTTTCATAACCATTGCCGTGGTTATAAAGCTATGCCTCACGTCGACGGCACAGCCCCACCGGCCAAAAACAGCCCAGATTACGAATCATGGGCAGAGGTTGACTCGCACGTCCTAGGCTGGATCTACGGCAGCCTCTCGGATGACTTACTCGATCGAGTGCTCCAACCCACGTCCACCGCACGCGAGGCTTGGCTTCGTGTTGAACGCATCTTTCACAGCAACAAAGGTGCTCGGGCAGCAACCTATGAGCAAGAATTCACAAACCTTAAACTCTCAAACATGCCCTCCCTTGATGCTTACTTCAAACGCCTTAAGGAATTGGCCTGTCAACTGAAAGATGTTGGTGTTACAATTGACGACACCCGAGTTGTCCTCCAAATGGTGCGCG
The DNA here is from genome assembly GCA_963680865.1 of Spergularia marina. NCBI lineage: Eukaryota > Viridiplantae > Streptophyta > Magnoliopsida > Caryophyllales > Caryophyllaceae > Spergularia > Spergularia marina. The sequence goes on along the minus strand of OY804545.1, from coordinate 2,037,641 downwards.
GATTGACTCCGGAGTACGACACCGTGGCCACCCTCATCCACCAGACGATGCCTGACCTTGAAGATGCGCAAAACATGATTGAACTTGAGGGATTTCGTAAAACTGACCGCGAAGACAGCCCCTCGTCCTCGGCCGTGCTGGTCGCCTCCAAGGAGGCGTCCTCCGACACACCCACCTGGTCTGATGACCCACGCCCTCCTCTTCAGCCACCGCCACCTCAGTCCCATCAGAAAAAGGGGCGAAAGAAGGGCGGTAATCGTAACAACAACTTTCGACCACCGTCGCACCACCACCAGCCTCGTTCTCCGACCACCGGCTATTGGGCTCAACCGCAATGGATGCCACAATGGACTCCTCCACCGTGCCCGATCCCGACATCCCCAGGCTGGCTCGCCCCTTACTCGGCCTCACCTCCGTCGTGGGGTCCCCCTATGCAGGCCCCACGGGCACCTGTCTCTGATCGGCGCTTTGGATCTAGCAGTGGCCGTGCGTCTGGTCGATCTCCGTTTTCCAATTTTGGTCAGGCTCATGTGATGGATAATGAGTATTGCCAGCCCACGGATTTGGGCCAAGCTTTTCAGGCCATGAGTTTTGGTGGAGCCCCCCCTGACCCAGCTTGGTATATGGATACGGGTGCTTCATCCCATTTAACGTCGGATGCAGGTAAAATTGTTCGTCCTTCTAATTTTAGCACTATTCGTTCCATTTATGTTGGTAATGGCAATAGCATTCCTGTTCACGGTTCTGGGACTGCCCTTTTCCCATACCCTCACCGTACCCTTCACCTTCATAATGTCCTCTATACCCCACACATTATTAAAAACCTCATTTCCGTTCGTCAATTCACTAAAGATAATAATGTCTCCGTTGAATTTGATCCAAATGGTTTTTCTGTGAAGGACCTTCAGACTGGGAGTACGATTATGAGGAGTGATAGCACCGGTGAGCTATACCCAGTCTCGCCCACCAGCCCATCTTCGCCTCGCCAAGCTCAATCTTTTACCGTCCTCTCGCCCGATGTGTGGCACCGCCGCCTTGGGCATCCCGGCTCACCTGTTTTTCAATTTCTTCGCTCTCATTCTAGTATTTCTTGTAATAAGGAGAACGACTCCAGCTTATGTCATGCTTGTCAAATTAGTAAACACAAACGTCTGCCTTTTTTTGATTCTACTTCCACCACTCTTGCACCTTTCGATATAATTCACAGTGACCTTTGGACTTCCCCTGTTCTTAGCAAAAGTGGTTTTAAGTACTATCTCGTGCTCATTGACAACTTTACGAAATTTGTTTGGGTTTATCCTATCAGACACAAATCCGATGTCTATTCTAAATTTCTCAAATTTCGTACCCTCATCAAAACTCAATTTGGCCGCCCCATAAAAAGCTTCCAATGTGATATGGGTCGGGAATTCGACAACAATTCTTTTCGCTCTTTTGCCGCGGCAAATGGGATGGTTTTTCGCTTCTCTTGTCCTAAAACTTCCTCTCAAAATGGGAAAGCCGAGCGAATGCTTCAACGTCTCAATGACATCACACTTACTCTTCTCTCTCAAGCCTCCCTTCCAAATACCTTTTGGGTCGAGGCCTTACACACAGCCACTTACCTTCACAACATCTTACCGACCAAAACTCTCGCTTTCCGCTCTCCAACTTCCGCTCTTTACCTTAAACAACCATCCTACGACCACCTCCGCACCTTTGGTTGTGCCTGCTACCCTAACTTGTCCGCCACCCGCAAACACAAACTCTCCCCTCGCTCATCTCGCTGTGTGTTTCTCGGCTACCCTCCTGAACATCGGGGATACCGGTGCCTCGACCTAACCACGGGTAAAGTCCACATCTCTCGTCATGTCAATTTCGACGAGACTTCTTTTCCTTTTGCTGACCTCCACTCACCCTCCCCCTCCACCTACACCTTCCTGGATCCCGACTCCACCACCATATCTCCCCTTTTTTTTGACCAAGTTGACAACTCCACCCCGCTTCCTGTCTCGACACCTACTTCGGTCTATATTCCTCCTCACCGTCGTGCGTCTTCCCCTGCTATCACTTACTCTCGTCGACCCAAACTCACTACCACGTCCACCCCTGTCGCACCCCCTACCCCTCCACCTCCACCTCCCCCGCCACAGCGGACCATCACTACCCGCCTCATGAATGGTATCCGCAAACCCAAACACCAAACATCTCTCCACGTCACTGCCACATCGACCATTTCCCCTCTACCTAAGACTCCTTCTCTAGCCCTCCGTGACCCGAATTGGAATGCTGCCATGTGGGACGAATTTCGTGCTTTACAGGACAATCATACTTGGGATCTGGTCCCGCGCCCGCCTGGCGCTCATGTCATCCGAAACATGTGGTTGTTTCGCCATAAGTATAAATCTGACGGGACTCTGCAACGTCATAAGGCTCGCCTGGTCGTTAATGGTAAATCTCAGCAGGTTGGGATTGATTGTGATGAAACTTTTAGCCCGGTGGTCAAACCCACTACTATCCGCACTGTTTTGAGCTTAACAGTCTCTCGTTCTTGGCCTATCCACCAATTGGATGTCAAGAATGCATTTCTTCATGGTGATCTTGTCGAGACCGTCTATATGCATCAGCCACCTGGTTTTGTTGATAAGCGTGTTCCTCATCATGTATGTCGTCTTCGCAAGTCTTTATATGGTCTTAAGCAAGCCCCCCGTGCTTGGTATCAGCGGTTTGCGACTTTTATTGTCTCCCAGGGATTCAAGAGTAGTGTGTGTGATCCATCCTTGTTTGTGTATCGCCACGGCACATCTATGGCATATTTGTTATTATACGTTGACGATATTATTCTCACCGCCTCCACCTCGACTCTACTGCGTCAGATTATTAACTCCTTGTCCGACGAATTTGCCATGACTGATCTCGGTGTTCTCCATCATTTCCTTGGGATAACTGCTTCTCGGTCCCCCTCTGGCATGTTCTTCTCACAACAACAGTACGCGAAAGACATTCTCTCTCGGGCGTCCATGTCTTCATGCAATTCCACCACTACGCCTGTTGATGTTTCCTCAAAACTCAGTGCTTCAACCGGTCCGCTTATCTCCGACCCTACCCTATATCGAAGCTTAGCTGGTGCTCTTCAGTATCTTACTATTACGAGACCTGATATTACCTACGCTGTTCAGCAGATTTGTCTTTTCATGCATGCCCCTCGAGAGCCGCACCTTCAGTTTCTCATGCGAGTGCTTCGGTATGTTAAGGGTACTCTTGATCATGGTTTGCACTTCTCTAGTTCTGGCTCTCACCAGCTGACAGCGTACTCTGATGCTGATTGGGCCGGCTGCCCTGATTCCCGTCGTTCGACTTCCGGTTATTGTGTGTTTCTTGGTGACAATTTGGTTTCCTGGTCCTCCAAGCGCCAACCCAATGTTTCTCGTTCCAGTGCCGAGGCCGAGTACCGTGGTGTTGCCAATGCGGTTGCCGAAACAAGTTGGCTACGTAATCTATTGCTTGAGCTTCATGTTCCCGTTCGTCACGCCACTTTGGTTTATTGTGATAACATCTCTGCGATTTATCTCTCTGGTAACCCCGTTCAGCACCAGCGCACTAAGCACATTGAGATCGATATTCATTTTGTTCGAGAAAAAGTTCAGGTCGGTACTGTTCGTGTCCTTCATGTTCCCTCTGAATACCAGTATGCTGATATCTTCACGAAGGGGCTTCCTCGACACTTGTTCACACGTTTCCGTTCCAGTCTGTGCGTTCGTCCTCCTCCCGCTCACACTGAGGGGGTGTAATAGATACAGTTAATCTTTGATTAGAAGATTAACTCTGTACACACTTAGTCAATCTAGTCTTAGTTTCACACCTAGTCTTCCTAGCAATCTGTGTAGCACTAATTACTAGTCTTGTACATTTGATTATATATTTACCAATAGTGATAAGGAAAGGTCAGGGGATTACATTCTAATAAGATTATATTTTTTGGAAAGATTTATGAAATGGTGGCACGTAATTGGAGGGGTACACGGGGTGGGACATGAAAGTGGGACGGGTGATCCACACTGGTATCCAACGGGTTTACTAGTGTGTATTTGTTTCGTGGGAAATCTAAGTGACATTAGAGACTGAGAGATGATTACAAAATTTTGAAATGAAAAGTAAAAGTAACAAACTTAACTATGAAGACAAATTATCTCATTCTTGGAGGATGGAAGATAAATAAAGTAACAAATTTACCTGTTTCGGGTTGGATATATAATGGGAATTAAATGTAACAACTTTGTCATGTGAATCTGTTATAGTAAGGGAGTAGCTTTTACATGTGAACCTTGTACTATTAATGATGCATTACGATAATGCCTGGGCATTATTCAGCCTCCAAATGACTGTAAAAACAAAAACAACTCGATAAATGGAGATTCAATTTGAAGTAGCTTGCAACAAAAGTAAATAAATTATCCTGATTAAACATATATATTGAATGAAAATAAAAATATGAAAGACTAAAACTTTTACTATTAGAGACAAATAAGTTGAACCGTTGACGATTCACATCATAATTAAGTAGGATGGAACCTAAAACAAAATGATTTGAAGCTCTGATTCTTTGTTTAGGTATTATACGAGAATATACATGCGCTCGATCTTTAACTGTAAAATCGATTTGTTCTTATATTTTTCTTTTTAGTTTGATAATTTTTTGACAAATATGGAAAAATTAGAATTTTGTTTTCTTTTTACCTCCAAAATGGAAAATATCCCACCACTCCAATATTTTAAACCAAAATGAGAATTTCTAGAGTTGCAAAAACACGCAATAAAGAAAAAAAAAAGAAAAAAAAATGATAAATAAAAGAGAAAAGAAGTTAGTTGTGAAAAAAAGCTAACTAACTTCTTTTCTCTCTCCTCCTCCCAGCCGTTTCTTATGGAACAACAATTACATGATTGTGACTTAAAAAAAAATTACATGATTGTATAGTGTGAGCAATTTTGATCGAGCACCATTTTCTCGTATTAAAATGGGGAAAGATGGTTAATTATCCAATATCTCGGTTTAGTATTGTATATATGTACCCGTTGCAACGGCTACCAAGCAAGGGCGTAGCCGGGGAGGCACGTGCCCCCCCAGCCAATTCTCTCTGAAATATATCAGTATATATAATATTTATGTTCCTAACATGCATATAAATTGTGATAGACTAGTGGAATTTGGTCCATTTTAGATTGCAAACTACTTGAGTTCGAGCCTGGTGATTGTCACTTTGGCTCTGATCATAAAAATTAATTGATTAATAATTTAAAATATTAATATAGAAAGTAATTAACTAATTAATCGAATATTAATTACTTCCAAATTTACAAATTCACTGTCCAAATTCACATACATACATGAACCCTAAAATGTTTCCGGATTCCTAATTGAAAATCAACAACAATAATCCTCCCTCTTCGTCCTCTTCTTCGGCTTTTGTGACTAAAGCTAAAGAGATCAATTGAAGAAACGCACCGGGCCGGTCGACTACGGCCATCTAGCATTTCTAGCTTTACAATTATGAATTGTTGAATTGATTTGATCATATAGTCTGCTCATCCTGAGCTTAGGGTTCCTAATTGTATGTGGAATTTTTTTATTTTTTTTTAATTTTTATTACGTTTGTAATAAGCAAATTTATTTCATTAAGCAATTAAGTAATGTAACAAATTCGAGAGGTCTGGAAGGCGAGGACATCACATTGGGAGCTTTGATTTTATTGTACTCCGTAAAACACAAAGGGGATATGGCAAAATTCTTAAACCCCCGAACTTAATTGGTTTGAGCCTTATTATGGAAACTTTCAAAGTCGGAGAAACCCTCAACTTAAAAAAAAAAAACCAAAAAAAAAGAGCCCCACTCCTTTTTGAAAAGCAAATAAAAGGATTAAGAAAGTAATTGGGCAAATCTGGATTCTTTCGCAATTAATTACTCTACCTGGATTAATTAATTCTCATTCAATCAAAAGTTTTATGAGGCTTTTAAGCTGTTTATAATCTGTCTTATTTCCATAATAACTTCACTTAATTACATAGGAATTCTGATTAATTTCATTTATTACTATATTTGGCCAGTGTTGGCGGCTTGGTTTAGGTTGAAGTATCCCCACATCGCTATCGGAGCACTGGCATCTTCGGCTCCGATTCTAGGATCGGAGAACCTCCCATTCGAAGACCAATATTGTAAGCTTGTAAGTAATGATTTCAAGGTATGTCGTCTTGCACATATATGAGTGTAACAAATTTCGTACAACAACAACAACCAAGTCTTATTCCCAAAATGAAAATATGAGTGTAACAAATCTCGTAAAGATCATGAAAATATGTGTTAGACAATTTGTCATATTTACGAAAATTTCATGTGTAATTGTGTATTGGTATCATGGTATGTGCACGCGTCTTGGCATGTTCTCTAAAAATGGTACTCCATAAAATCCGTTTTTGTTTGACAACCTAAAGCCCTAAATCAACTAAAACATGTACTATATAATATATAATAGATATATTATACTTTTTTTTTTTTATATTGTATATTGAAAGACATAATCTATTCTCATCTTCTCTTGACGGCTACGGGGACGACTCCATCTCTACACGAGTTTCGTACACTCAGCCCTAGTATTAGATTAGATTAAAATTTCTGACACCCCAAATATTACCACTTTTTTACACCGTCGAGAAATTATTTTTCGACGGTTAAGCGTTAAGAGTCTATTCACATAAAAAAAAAATACAATTCCCTTATTTTCTCTAGACTTCTCCCCTTGACACTTTTGGAAGTGTTTGCATTGGAATTTTTTAACCAGCGCACACCATTTTACTCAATAAATATATAGTGCCAAAAATGATTATGTGGTGCACACTTTATTTAAAAAGCTCTCGTTCATAACATTTGAACCTTTCACAGAAGAGAAAAAAAAATATTAAAATCTCTTGTTTTAATTTCTCGGCACTTTTAAGGTGGATTCTGATCTTGACACTTTACTCACAATTCGCCCATATACAAAGAGTGGCGTGATTTAATTTTTTTACATATGTCATTAATGTCAACTACTTGTACCACCTTTAGCTTGATGATCCGATCCTCTTAGAAAGCTATGCCACTACATACGAAGGAACAGACGATTCACATATATACGCATACAATATATAATACATATTACTTCCTACAGTAATAGTATTAACCTTATCTTAGCTTAGCTTTATTTGTGAATTTTGGAGTTTGGATACACATACACTAAGTTTAGTAATTAAGTTAATTCATGATGCCAATTAATTAATAGCCGCCTCTCCTTTACTGATGATGATCAACTAGTCAGAAGTAAGTAGTAGTGTTGTTCCTTAATCAAATAATTAAACTATTGTAATTAAAAACAATTATAACCGGTAAATAATGGAGATTCAAGTTCAAGATTTTACCAAATGTAGTTTAGCTACCCTTAAACATATACTAGTATACAGTAGATTAAATGAAAATGCATTACGTTTTAATTTATGCTGAAGGAATACGAAATCGCTAAACATAAATATAAATAGGTAGCATTATTAGTACGTACACTTTATAAAGTAATTATCATACTAAGAAAAGTTGAGCACTAACTCCGTAAATGTAGCTCGATCAGATATCTCTCAGTTGTTTTATCATTATTACTGCACTACGCCATCTTGGTACAACACTCAATAAGTCAATATATAATACATATCCATCGGTTTATTTAAGACCACAATTGTATGTAAAACTCAAGACAGTGGTTTTGGGCCGTTATAAATCGGTTTTAAAACAATTTAAGTGATCTGATATGTTTAATTAGTCGTTTAAACATCGATTTCTATCAATTATACAGGGGGTTTTGATTTAAGAAAAAACGTAAAAATCTATATCTATATATACTATACTATTAAATAAAGCCAAAACCCACCCACCCCTCTCTCATGTTATCGAACTTTTGTTAGTTATAAGGTCAAATTAGGTTGGAACATTATTGAACCAAATTAGAATACTCTAACTTCTCTTAGCTTTCTAAATTCCTTTAACTAATACGTTCCTCCTCTATATCTATATATGTAATACGTATCAGAGGAAAATGATACTGTTTAATAAACTTACTTAAATTTTTTAATAGTTCTATCTTGTAATAAACTCTAAAACACTAAAATTTCCTTCCTTTATCACCCCATCTTACTATCAAAGGCTCCAAGACACCACCACAACATATATACTCGATCACAAATCCTCACAAGCTTAACAGCGTCAATAACAAGATTATTCTGGCTAGCTAGCTAGTACCTTCGTCGTAAAGCATAAGATCAAACGCCTTATTTTCCAACATTACGTAAAAAAAATTAATTAGTCAGCAGCCTTTTTATTCCCACACGTCGCAAAATGCTTCCTATAGTAATGCTACTTGTTTTTCTTACGGTGTCGATTGGGACAACAAACCCTAACATCCAAGAGTTTTCTTATGCACAACCCATAGACCATTTCGGATTCGGATTAGAGAGTACTCAAACTTTCCGGCAGCGTATCTTTTTAGACACGTCGTTCGTGAGGGACGTCCGCGATGGAATCCCGATGCTAGTCTACTTCGGGGGCGAAGCTAGTATCGAAACCTGGCTCGGCGGGGGCGGCATCTTGAGTGAAGCTGCCTCGCATTTCCACGGTGTCGTGGTATACATCGAGGTAACATACTACTTTTTCATGCAACAACAATTTGATTAATTTCATAATCCATTTCAAGAAGAAAAAAAAAAAAAAAACCCTAATAAGGAACGAACGTACAATCAACATAACCCATAATTAACAATGGTTGGGGCCGACGGTCGGCGTTAGGTCGAGGGTGGGACCGGCAGACGGAGTGAGGTCGACTGACTAGGAGACGGTGGTTAAGGGGTGCGGTCGACTGACTAGTATATATATATATACGTCGATCATCCCAAAATGATAAGCATTACTTTAATTTGATTTAATAAATATAGTTTGGGGTAATTTTGTCACCGGTAATTGTTGTAATAATACCGTAAATAAATCTAGATTAATATAATTTACGTAATATTTTTTATATTATTATTTAATTTTTAATCATGGATTTACGTATATACCTAGCTAGTCTATAAACATATATATGCAAGGATAAATATATATTATTGGTCGAGGCCAGGACTGTACTAATCATCAATTTTTGCTGTTGCAGCACCGATTTTACGGCAAGTCCGTACCACTGGGCTCAATCGAGACGGCACTGCTAGACACAGAAGTGAGGGGTTGTTTCACTTCCGTGCAGGCATTGGCTGATTTCGCAGAGGTGATTAGGAATGTCAAGACCGATCTCAAAGTACAAAACTCGCCCGTCATCGTCTTTGGTGGCTCGTCTGCTGGAAGTACGTTTACTAATCAACTCGTTTTTGCTACATTATTATCTTATGGAACAAGATGAGGGTTACATTATAATTTTATGCACGCATTATAACGGCCGCAAATGGGTTTAATCATAAAAATTAATTAATTAATAATTTAAAATATTAATATAGAAAATAATTATGAAGCTAAAGACATTGATCGAACAAACACACTACTAGGTCGATCAACTACGGCCATCTAGAGTTTCCCCATTTTGAAAACTGTTTTTGAGTGGTCATTTTCGGACCTAATTCTAGACCAAATGAAATACCCGTTTACCTTAAACGCAAATGGGTTTGGTAGTTTGCACTGTAGAATAGAATATGTACTAATTTTTTTCAACAAATGAACGATTTATTTGGTATAAAAGTACCTCCGAACATGACTAATCAAAAACAATTTTTGTAAGAGTGAGGTCATTTTGGTTTGAACTAGTAGATGAAAACATTCAAATTCGAGAAAACCCGGTCTGAAATTAAAACAAAACAGGGAGCCCACTACTTTTTTCAAAAGCAAATAAAGGGATTAAGAAAGGAAGACGAAAAAACGATAAGAGGCAGATATTAATTTGCTTGAATGTCTCATTTTTTTTGTTACAAAGTCAAAGTATAGGTGCAGTATCTGGATTAATTAATTACATAAGAGAATTAAAATGTTTAATTTCATTTATTCTATATTTGCCCAGTGTTAGCGGCTTGGTTCAGGTTAAAGTATCCTCATATTGCCACCGGAGCATTGTCATCATCGGCTCCGATTCTAGCATCGGAAAATCTTTCCTTTGAAGACCAATATTGTACGATTGTTAGTGAAGACTTCAGGGTATGTCCGTCTTGCACTGTTCAATAATAATGGTAAACATATGAGTTAGAGTTACGACATATCCAATCATCCAGTATTATTTACTGGTATTCGAAGCATGGGTTTTTATTGGGTCGCTTTGATACAAAAGACCAATAGAATTGGGCCCAATACTGACACTTGAATGGATTTGGGCTTTGACTATAAATGGGCCTAGAATGATCATTAGAATTTTGTTAGACCAGGTTTTTTGGGCTGGGGAAAATTGAGCAGGGCCCATAATGGTTGGGAGAGTGTAACAAATTTCGTAAAAATCATGAAAATATGTGTTTTGGTATCATATTTACGAAAATTTCATGTGTAAATGTGTATTGGTATCATGGTATGTGCACGCAGGCGGAAAGCGAACTTTGTTACGAGCGTGTATCAAAGTCTTGGAGCCTAATAGACGACATGGCGTCGAAACCAAACGGACTTGATATATTGTCACGGGCCTTCAGGACTTGTAGGTAATGTCTATATATAATTATATATGATCACCATGATTTTAAAGATAACTATTAGTTACGTTAGCGACGTTCAAATTAGCTTTCAGTGTTCCTTGAATTACCTATATATACACTAACTAGTTTGATGGCCCGTGCAACGCCCGGGCTACTTATGTTTAAATTTTAAAATTTTGTAAACGATTTTTTTTATCTAAAACCTAAAATATCGTTTCAAACACCCGTTGGATATTTGTAATGTAATTAGATGGAAAGTCACATTTAAAACCTAAAGTCATGTTTCGAACACCCGTGGTATACTTGTAAATTGTAATGTAATTAGATAGAAACTCACCTTTAAAAACCTAAAATCTCATCTCAAACACCCGTGTAATATTTGTAATTTAATTAGAAGAAAAGTCACTTTTCAAATGCCAAAGTCCCATTTTGAAACACCCGTGGGATATTTGATAAAATTGTCATAAATCAAGTAATTACTATACTAGTATTACATAACTATTTTCCATAAATCAAGTAATAATGTTACTTTATTAGAGTAATATTACCATATATTTACCATATCTTATTTTGGATAAACATTATTATAATATAATAATATTATTATATGTCACGTGTCAGCGTGGGAATTGAGCGGGTTCAGGATTACTTATCTAATATATATGTCATCATCATATATATCAAACAGACATATCCTATAGATTAGTAGATAGATTATGAATATTATTATTCAATTATGATTATTTCATTATCCTCCAATCAAAAACCTCATAACAATTTATGTTCCCTGCCAATTGTATGAGTAGTAGGCCCATGTGGATTTTCTTAGGATAAAGGGGCCCAATTAGTTACAGTTCAAGAATTCGTGCTAGTCACCCGAGGGCCGAAATTTCGCACACGGTGGGATGTGGTACAGTGCATCCCACAGTGGCTTTTACGTAAATACATAGTGTATTTAGGGCTCCAACGTCATTTCCTATAGTTTTTTTATACAATTCATCATGTATATTGTACAAAATTGTACATTTATACCCACTAAAATTAATTAGTTACCATAAAATCTTTCTCTCTCCTCCTTCAAAGCCATTCATCAATACCCAGTTTCCGACAGTCGGACCACCACGTCGGCGGCCTTAACCAACCCAAAATTTCCTACAACTTCGCCGACTTGACCGAATTTTCCGACGGCTTCGCCGTCGGAACCATTAGACTCCCTATGTGGGGAGGGTGAACCCTAAAAGATAAAAATGTAATTAAACTCTATTATCCTAAAGTGTCCGGAGAAAGGGTTTATGGTTCCGTTTCCCGGCGCCGCTAACGCGGCGCCGGAAAATGGAACCCTAAGCCCTTCTCCGGTGTGTGAGACGGCAACATACCAGAGCAACAATGATGAAATCTGGACTCAAGTTGCAATAGGTAGTCGTCAATGGAGTTTGGATCGGCTACGACTCAGATCTGATTGTAAAGACACGATTGTGGTGGTGATGTTAGCCGTTGATTCATGCGATTTGGGTTGTCGGTGGGGCTTATTTAATAGTGGTGGTGGTAGGATTATAGTGGAGGTTGGTTGAAGGGGAACGAGATTGGTGGGTTGATGAAGGAGGAGAGAGAGAAAGATTGAAGATGCGATGAAAATGATGAAGACTTGGGGATGATACGGTGGGTTGGTAGGTGAGGAGAGAGGAAATATGAGAGGAGTATTTACTATTTTACAGTAAGTTACCATGTATAAAAATACATGGCTTGGGTCAAAAATGTTTTGTCTTTTAGTGTGGTATGCAATATTTCACAGCACACTGTGTGCAAAATTTCGGCCCTCCTAGTCACCCTTTACTTATAAGGATTCGGCCCAAATGTTGGCCCAAGTGTACTATGTTCCGCCTGCTGTCTAATCGTTTTTTTTTTTTTTTTTTTGGGTTGTGTTCTGATGACGAACAGCCCTTTGTTTTCGAGATATCAGCTAAAACATTATTTAGCACATTTATACAATTACGTAGCGCAATACAATGGGCGGTTCAACGTCCTGATCGGCCGCATCTGTGCTGAAATTACCCATGCTCCCGAGGGTGACGTTCTAGGGGGCATTTCTCGCGGAATTTTTTCATTAACTGAAGACCAAGTATGCAACAACATTACGCTAATGAGTCCCGCTTCTGGTTCCCCGTTTGTTGTACTTGATCCCGCCTCGGCCCTGGCTTGGGATTGGCAGGTAATTTTTTGTTTTTACTGTTTGTTGTTAGACTTGTTACTACTTACTACTCGTATGATTGTTCTTAACATGCGTGTTCTCTAAAAATGGTACTCCATGCAATCCATTTTTGTTTGACAACCTAAAGCCCTAAATCAACGATTGCTAAACGTAACCTAAAAAATGCTACCGTAACCTATTTTTTCCATTTTTTTCCAATATTATCCTTACATATTTTTTTTTTTTCAAAAAAAAAAATCCTTAAATATCTCCTCTTCCTAACTTCTTAACGTAACATACCCTAAAGAAAAAAAATTTGTAATGTGATGCCATCATGTGACGACATTCGAACGTAAGAACATACTAATTGATATCAATATCGAGAACATACCCTACTTGTAAGGAATTCACCCCCATTGCAAAGAACAATTGGTATCAACATTTGATGATAAGAATTAAGCAAAGGCAATTGATGATATCAACTTACTTTGATGTAGAAGTATGTTCGTTAACGAAGAACATTAACCATCGATGAAGGATGAAGGATTGAAGGATGAAGGATGAAGTATAGCAGCAGTACTCCTCTGGGATAAATCTGGGGTTTGAGTATTTGTGTTATTTTTTGTGGTTATGGGGGTATAAATGGGTTTTTATCAGGTTACGTTAGTAAAAAAAATGTTGCATTTAGCAATAAGAGGATTACTATGAGCAAACGGCCCAACCCCAGGATTGGGCCTGATTGCATCGGTCTGCTGTTACACTAACTCAGATTCGATCAAATATGATCCAAATTGGGATCGAAAGAATTCACACTAGTGGTCCAAAAGCTCCATTCAATGAACAATTTTATCATACTCGTTATTATGATCGCATATGCCAAATTGGAGCATGATTGCATTGACTATTGTCTATTGAGTATGATTGTGTTAATGTGGATACTATGTGGTATTTACAGTGGTGCACTGAACTCGCACCCCGACAAGGGTGCGAGAACGGTACTATGTTTGAAACAAGCCCGTTTAACATGACTTGGTTCATGGAGGACTGTTACGAAAGATACGGGTTACGTCCACATTCGGACTGGATTTCTACATACTATGGTGGACAGGTACGGCTTAATACATTTATTATCCATGTTATTTCCGTAAATAAACGTCGATTATCTTGAAATTTAGTTTTGAATTCCTAATTATTCATAATACTCTTAATTTTTTGTCAACAGGATTTAAAGACCGCTTTGAAGAGCTTTGCTTCTAATATCATATTTTCAAACGGTTTAAAAGATCCACTGAGTGGTGCCAGGTATATGATACCTCAAATGTGTCTATCTAATTTGTTCTTAATTACATGTTAATCGACCCCTTTAGATAATCACTGACTTTGAATATTATTTTCAATAATACAGCATTCTACAAGATATCTCGGACACCGTGGTCGCAATAACCACTAAGCAAGGTAAAATTACATCAGCGTGCACATTTTTTTCGAACCAAATCAAATTTCGAAATGTAGATAACCAATTAGTTTGTTCGAAAATCTGTCTAATTTTAAATTTCTTGGTTTTTTTGTCAGGGTCACATTGCTTAGACGTAGCTCAGGTAAAAGAAGACGATCCAAGTTGGTTAAAACGCCAAAGAAAAAAGGAACAGGACATACTAGCAAAATGGGTCAAGGAAGCTAGTCGGTCCAACAGCAACAGATCAATAGGCCATTTGCATTGGGGTATCTGGTTCAGTATTTTTGGTGGGGTCTTATCTATTTTAGGTCGATTTATTATATAAATTGAGACCTTGATAACCCCTCCCCCGATTGCTCATATGTATTTTACTGATAATAGTGCTTTTGTTCCCTGTTTCAACCTGGAGGAAGACATTGACCCGGGCGGTACTAGTAAGACTTAAGGATGTTGTAATAACCTAAGACACTCTTGTTTGTTTTTCTCTAGCAAAAGTGGCGATTTGCCCCCTACACTTTCACTAATTGTGCAATTGAACACCCTAACTTCTAATTGAGCAATTAACCACCCTAACTTTTCATTTCGTGCAATTTCACACCTACATCTATTTTTCAACTAATTTTGTAATATAAATCTTTTTTCCTAAGTTCACAAAATACATTTTAAAAAAAAAATTCAAGTATATTATCTTTAGCCGTATAAATACATTACATATTTTAAGTATAAAATTCGTAAATTTTGTATATAAAAATCTTATAAGCTGCCGTATAATATAAACTTCGTATTGTTGATTAAAATAAACATTCAAGTATATAAATCGTAAATTTTACATAAAAATCATAGATTTAAGTATAAAAAATCATTTTTTTTTGCATTTTTACTGTATAATATGCTTAAATGATTTTTTTTATATATTTTGTGAATTTAGGAAAAATATTTAAATTACGAAATTATTTGAAAATGGAGATAAGTGTGAAATTGCACGAATTGAAAAGTTGAGGTGGTAAATTGCTCAATTAGGAGTTAGGGTGTTCAATTGCACAATCAGTGAAAGTGTAGAGGGCAAATCGCCACTTTCGCTGTTTTTCTTTCTATGCTATGCAACTGGTTTGGAAAAAAAAAAAAAAAAAACTTTCTGTAATGAAAATAAAATCACTCAAACATCTTATCAATTCTTATTAAATTTTAAGTAATAGATTACATAGTACTAGTATTCAATTTTTCAATGGCAACAACATAATGTTTCTGTTGAACATGTCCAAGGGTTTGATTTGCAAATATGGTGGCAGTTGCTTGTAGTGCATCCAACAGGTTGGACATAGCACACTCCTCCTATTTGGGGCTCTACTACTCTGTATTGAGTTTCAGCTTTCTCAGGCCTACCCTCGCTTATGCCTGTCAAGAAAATTCACAATAAGTTCAACATAGTCTATCGGCGAGTCAATTACATGCATTTAAACTTAGTTAAAAGAGTTTTAACTTTATTCAACGTTAAAACTCGTCTCAATATGTCGGATTAATATATAGCATGTCTTTGGTAATAAAATTCAACCAAATTAAACATGCACATTCGGTTGAAAAAACTTGTGCTATCATAATTCATAACCAAACAAATTTTAAATATAACAACTTCACATGATCGACAATGATTGACAAAAGACTTACCACAAGACAAGAAGATCATAACCACTAAAAAGAGAGGAATGTAAGATGTCTTTATAGCCATTCTGTTGCCCTTGAATGTTGAAAGTGTGAAAGGTATGAAAGCTTTTTGTTCAAAAAAATGTCTTGGAAAGTTTTGTTAATTGTATATTGAGGAACAAAGACTTTAGAGATCGGATTTATATAGTGGTAGTAGAATGTGATTGTAGAATTGAATGCTCTAATTTGGTTCTCTCCAGAAATACTAATATTTTATCTCTTACCATAATTGGAAGATTTGAAATGCTAACTTTCTATAGAAGTGGTGAAAGTCTTGTGACATATTTGATTCAATTTAAACAAAAGTGAATTCGAGTCAAATAAAAACAATTCAAATAAAAATTGAATCATATCACTTTACTACAAATCAAATCAAATTAGAATTAACAAAACAACAATCAATGAATCTATTCTACTTCATAAATGTCATTAAAAGTCAAATCAAATCGAATCAAATCCATTAAATTTATTTAATGAATAATTAATAAATAAAATAAAAAACACAATTTGGTTGGCGAAGTATGATGCTTTTTTTTTTTTTTTTTTACCAATGGGAAAACATTTGGTATAATAAAATAGGGTTTAGGGCATTTGTGTTAATTTTGGAAAAATTGGGACAAAATAGGTATTTCAACAGGTACGTTAGTAAAAAAAAAAAAGTGCGTTTAGCAATCATGCAAAACAAAGGATCCCATCTCAATTTCAGACCAGTTGCTACTTGCTAGTAAGTTCCAGAAACAAGAGGCCCACTATAGATTCAAAGACCTGTCCATAACAACATTGCATGTTGGACCTATGTGCGAGTACAAAGGTCGGCGTACTTAGTCCAATGGGCCTACAAAAACAAAGCGACTATTTAATGGGTCGTAGATGACTTGATCCAATGGGCCTAGATGGATGTAGCCCAGTGGATTTTTTTTGGTCCAGGTACCAGAAATATAGGTTTTTTTTTTTTTTTTTTTTAAATATAAATTTCAAAGCTCTATGGAGCATGTTTCTATGCACATGTTAATCATTAATTCGTTCAAAGTGTAACATGAGAAACTAAGGCTCTATTTGATAGAACTGAATCTTATGATCTGATCTGAACTGATTTGATTGCTCCTGATCTGATATGATATGATTTGAATGATTCTGAACTGATCTAAATTAGTTGAAAAATTGCTTGAATTTCAACGAATTAGCATCAACATTGGACCAAGTTTATTGATCGTTATATAAGCAATTCTAATCTGATCTGTATGACTTTGATCTAATTTGAATGACTCTAAACTGATGTGTCATTAAGCTAATGTGGCAAAGCTTTATTAAAAGATTAACATGT
This sequence comes from Spergularia marina, assembly GCA_963680865.1. Taxonomy (NCBI): domain Eukaryota; kingdom Viridiplantae; phylum Streptophyta; class Magnoliopsida; order Caryophyllales; family Caryophyllaceae; genus Spergularia; species Spergularia marina. The sequence continues at coordinate 2,020,268 of OY804545.1, read as the reverse complement.
AAGCATTACCGAAGCAAAACATTTAATGAAAAGATTCAAATCAAGATCCTTAGAATAGTCTACCATGATACTTTACGGAAAAAAGAATGAAATAATAATTGCATGAAATATATGCAAACATATGTATAAAAGGGAAAAAAATAGTTAATACAAAGATAGTATACAAATGATGATATAAAACAGTACACCTATATTCTCCTTAAAAAAAATAATGAAACTGAGTAGTTGACTTATGTATAGTTGTATAGTTGTACGTATAAAGCAATCAATCACATACTAAGTCTCATAAAATAATCAAAGTGTGCATTTAAATATAAAAGATAATGATGAAAAAACATAGAAGAAACCGTCTTGGTCTTGAATCCATGTTGAGTACGATTTAATCTCTCAGACTTGATCTGGTGAAAATTTGATATTCTACGACGACCGCCAATATTTTTAGGTCGGTGTTTCCAAAATTTCGAACCCGAGGTTGTTGATTTGCTAACCACTTGGTCAACTTTGATCTTCAATGGATGGTGCCTTTTGTGGTATTATCTATATTTTTAAAAATTCATGTAATTCAAAGCAAATCTTAATTTTTACATGTCAGAGCGAGCACGTATAGAATGACAACAATTCAAAGCAATTTTTTTTAGATCGTAATTCAAAGCAATTAGGTCCAATAGAAAGATTTTGTAATTAAGATATGTGCTAGAGTGTATCTGTTTCGTGGGAAATCTATTAAGTGACATTAGAGACCGAGAGATAATTACAAAATTTTGGAATGAAAAGTAAAAGTAACAAACTTAACTATGAAGACATTTGATCTCATTCTTGGAGAATGGAAGATAAATAAACAAATTAACCTGTTTCGGGTTGGATATATAATGGGAATTGAATGCAGCAATTTTGTCATGTGATTATGTGAATCTGTTATAGTAAGGGAGTAGCTTTTACATGTGAACCTTGTACTATTAGTGATGCATTACGATAATGACGGGCATTATTCAGCCTCCAAATGACTGTAAAAACAAAAACAACTCGATAAATGGAGATTCAATTTGAAGTAGTTTGCAACAAAAGTAAATAAATTATCCTGATTAAACATATATATTGAATGAAAATAAAAATACTCCCTCCATTTCAATGAATTGTTTACATTGGGTTTTGCACAATAACCAAGGAGGAGGAGAGTGGGTCTTAAACTGCCATGTGCTAAGAATTTTGAGGAGAGAGAAAGTGTTAAATTACAAGGTTAGTGGGGGGTTAGTTCCCCTGATTCTGCCGCCAAAACACAACAGCAGAGGGGCCACAACTCTAAATTGCGCCAAGTTTTATAAGGCCAAAAATTGAATTCTCCCTCCAATTTGCAATGGCTCCACATTTTCAAAAATCTGGTGGGTTTTCCCACCATATCATATCAGCAACAGCCTTATATAGGCTTATCAAACCAAAATAAAATCACAAAATAATTACATAAATTATGGGAGATTAAACATCCCAATATTACAACTCCGAAATTTCCGCCTAAATCTACAAATACATCGGTAGTTCTTTAAATTCGACTCACTAAAACCCAAAAAATTCACGTAAACAATGCCACCTTACTCGTTTGTGGAGGGTTTTGCAGCATCCTTGGCAGGTACAACATCGACAACGCCGTCCGACCTTGAAGACACGGCAGCAACTTCTTCAACCGCAACCAGCCAACCGCATCTGAAAGATAAAAGACTAAGTAGTAAAGAGAAAGAAAAAATCGTCTTCACAATGGGGGTAAACTACTCACGCAGCAAAAATCGTCTTAAAAGTGGGACGATTGGCCTTCTTGCAAGCCAGTATGGGGTAAGTAGGCAGTCCATCAGTCGGATTTGGAGAGCAAACAAAGCAAAGATAATGGTAGGACAACAACCAGATTTTCAAACAAAGTAGAAGGGCAGCAAACAGCGAGTGTTCTTGGATTTGGAGATCCTAAGAACCACCCCAATTATGGCAAGATCAAATATCATGGATTTGGCTGTCGCACTAAACACATTGCCATCCACAACATACAAATTGGTGCAAAAAGGTAAAATTCGTTCATGTTCAAGTTCATTAAAGCCATATCTCACTGATGAAAACAAATTGGCTAGGATGCAATGGGTTTTAAAACACATAAACCCAAGAACAATACACAGACCAAGACCATCATTTAATAGTCAAGAAGGTTTTGTACACATAGATGAAAAATGGTTCTTCCAAACTAGGATTAATCAAAAGGTATACCTTCTGCCGGATGAACTTGAACCACATAGGGCATGTAAATCAAAAAGATTCATTACCAAAATCATGTTTATGGCAGCCGTGGCTAGGCCTATCTATGATAAAGAGGGAAATGTTATTTTTGATGGAAAGTTAGGCATATGGCCCTTCACGGTTCAAGTACCAACACAAAAGTCTAGTGTAAACAGACCCAAAGGTACTATGGAGGAGAAACCAATAGAATCCATCGATACTCAAGTCACCAAAGACTGCATGATAAACAAAATTCTACCAGCAATCAAAAGCAAATGGTCAGAGGGATTGAGAAAGAAAATAATCATCCAACAAGACAATGCAAGGCCTCACATCGATAATTCTGATCCTGATTTTAGAGCAGCTGCAGAGGAAGGGGGATGGGATATTACTTTAGTCAACCAGCCCCCAAACAACCCAGACATGAATTGTTTGGACTTGGGATTCTTTAGAGTTATACAAACACTTCAACACAAGAGACAAACAAAAACAGTTACACAACTAGTAGATGCAGTGATTAAGGCCTATGACGATACTAAAGTTCAAACTTTAAAGTATGTGTTCCTTAGTCTAATGAACTGCATGAAGGAAACACTCATTGCAAAGGGGAACAACAACTATAAGCTACCTCATATGGGCAAGAAGAAGTTAGATAGGCTAGGTAAACTACCGGACAAAATCAGACTACCACAATCATTGTACATGGATTCTATTGAAGAAGTTGAGCACCAAAAGGCAGTCCTTAGAGGCAAACAAGAAGCCAAAGCGGCTGCTGAAGCAGAAGCCGCAGCAGCAGCAGCAGTAGTTAAAGCAGCAGAAAAGCAAGCAAGAGATGCAGAAAAGGCAGCAGAAAAGGCAACAAAAGATGCAGAAAAGGCAGCAAAAGATGCAGAAAAGGCAGTAAAAGATGCTAAAAGGGAAGCACAAAAGCTAGCAAAAGATGCTGAAAGGGCAGAAAAAGGCAATGCAAAAATCATTGAAAGGGAAGCACAAAAGGCAGCAAGAGCAGCATCAAGAGCACACAAGACAGCAACAGAAGTAGCAAATTACCCAATTCGTCAATTAATTCACATCCCTCTATACCCCAATTCGTCCCAAATCAAACCAATTGTCGTCAACTAATTCAATTAAACACAAACCCAGAAATAGAAATCAGATTTTTAATGCCATATTAATCGACTTTTTGCCAATTAAACCCAATTAAACCCAAAGGCCGTCAATTAATTCAATTAAACACAAACCCATAATTAGAAATCATATTTTTAATGCCAAATTAATCGACTTTTTGCCAATTAAACCCAATTGAAACCAAATGTCGTCAATTAATTCAATTAAACACAATCCCAGAATTAGAAATCAGATTTTTAATGCCAAATTAATCGACTTTTTGCCAATTAAAGCCAATTAAACCCAAAGGCCGTCAATTAATTCAATTAAACACAAACCCAGAATTAGAAATCAGATTTTAAATGCCAAATTAATCAACTTTATGCCAATTAAACCCAATTGAAACCAAATGTCGTCAATTAATTCAATTAAACACAAACCCAGAATTAGAAATCAGATTGTATAATAAGTAAAAAGGTCAAGAAATCACCAGATCAAAATGCGCAATATTGTCTTCGCACTCTCGAGAATCAACCGCTCCCTCTCTTCAAGCCCCCGTAACTCCTCCAACAATTGCATCTCATACTCCGACATCTTCAAGCCCCCGTACATTTTCAGGATCATTGAAGAAGACATGCGCCTCTTTTTCGGAGGAGGTGTCTCCGTCTCCGGCTCGGAGTCTGGTACCGTGGGTGCAAGAATGCGATCAATGTACACATCATCCACCAAAGTCGTCAGATCTGGACCTCCACCGTAAAGAAGACCAGGAGGAGGCGACATGCAATCAATAGGTTCGATCATCGGATGAGGAGACGATTCAACCCCAACATAAGGAGGCGATTCCATATCCGATGCCGGAGTCGCACCAACAAAAGACCCCGTAAGCGATTCCGAAGTCGAATCGATCCCAAACTCCGGCGGCGCCGGCGAGGGTTCCTGGGTTTCATTATCAGATGAGCAAAACTCAGAGGGCATTTGAGAGTATGACATGAGTAAACGGATTTAGGTTCGAAAATGAGTGAGATGGAGGTCGATTTCGAGGAGAGGGAGGTCGATTTTGAGGAGAGAGAAGCTAGGATTTTGGGCAGGTTCAGAGGAGAGGGAAGGAGAAAGTTCCAGAAAATGATGAACTGGGTGAGTAAAAAAAAAATATCGTGATAAATGATGAACTGGTGGGTGGATAATTGTGTAACAACCCGTACCACCGTCCGTCACAACACAACCCAATAAGATGGGTAGTTACCCCTTAGGCCCATATATCCTCACGTGGGCTCTAAAAGGTGAAGGCCTTGTTGGTAGTATGATGGTAGGAATCTATTATAAACTGATCATATGAGCCTTATTTTCCCAATGTGGGACAAACCAACTCCATAATCCACTTTCCAAATTTCATAGTGTTACAAACTCCCCCACTTAGAGAACGCAACGTCCCCGTTGCGCCTAAACCAAACCATACCAACATCAGCACAGGTCCAAGATCTCCCCCGCTAGACGGCTGACCTGGGCCTAACCCCAGCACTCAGCACGCGGTCGCAGGGTTGCTCTGATACCATCTGTAATAGCCCGATCCATCATACGTCGCAACACAACCCAATAAGATGGGTAGTTACCCCTTAGGCCCATATATCCTCACGTGGGCTCTAAAAGGTGAAGGCCTTGTTGGTAGTATGATGGTAGGAATCTATTATAAACTGATCATATGAGCCTTATTTTCCCAATGTGGGACAAACCAACTCCATAATCCACTTTCCAAATTTCATAGTGTTACAAATTGGGTTGGGGTAGTAAATTTAATTGGGTTGGGGAAGTAAATGTAATTGGGTTGGGTAATAAATGGGTATGGATTAAAAATTTGGAGGGAGAGGTTAGCAATCTAATTGGACTATTAAGGTAAACTGACCCAATTAGTATGTAGGTTAAGTGGAGTAATAAGGGTATAAACGGTATTTCAAATGCTAAAAATTGTCCCAAAATAGAAACGTAAACAATTCACTGAAATTGCTGAAAACGGAATACGTAAACAACTCACTAAAATGGAGGGAGTATGAAAGACTAAAACTTTTACTATTAGAGACAAATAAGTTGAACAGTTGACGATTCACATCATAATTAAGTAGGATGGAACCTAAAACAAAATGATTTGAAGCTCTGATTCTTTGTTTAGGTATTACGAGAATATACATGCGCTCGATCTTTAACAGTAAAATCGATTTGTTCTTATATTTTTCTTTTTAGTTTGATAATTTTTTGACAAATATGGAAAAATTAGAATTTGTTTTCTTTTTACCTCCAAAATGGAAAATATCCCACCACTCCAATATTTTAAACCAAAATGAGAATTTCTAGAGTTGCAAAAACACGCAATAATTGAAAATACAAGAGAAAAAAAATGATAAAAAAAAATGATAAATAAAAGTAAAATAAAGCTAACTTCTTTTCTCTCTCCTCCTCCCAGCCGTTTCCAAGTGAAGAGAAACTTTTACAAAGCAAGTGAAATTGACATCTACTACCCTTATAAAAGCCTCTACAAGGCATTAACTGTTCATCACTATTCATTAGAACAGTTCATTCCCATCTACGTGCCTCTGTGTGCCCACGTCTCCCCATTTCATCTTGCCCGTTGATCCTTCCTCCCCGCAGACAAAATCCCACCAAAAACCCTCCTTCATTCGCAACCTTTTCTTTTGCCCTCTTTCTTTCTCTCTCTTGCGGCGCATCATTTGATCCCGCTTTCTTGCAGGCGTTCTCTCTCTCTCCTGCGATTTGCTCTTGAGAGCTGGGGGTTCTTCATAATTTGATCTTCAAAGAAGCTGCAGAAGATTTCTGGGTTTCTGATTTTCAAGTGCAAGGAACTGAGGTGTTTATTTTCTGCTTGATTAAATTAGTGTTTTTTTTTTTTATGTTTTTTTTCTTCAATTTCAGCTCCGATTGAGCTCCGATCATGATAAAATGTCAAATTTTGTCTTTTGGATGCTGATTAATTGCGATTTTCATTCATTTTTCCTAGCTCCTCAAACGTTTCCTCCTTTTTCTTTTCCGATGAAGCATTTCTGGGAAGATCCCCATTCTCATAAGCGTTACATTTTGATGGTAAGCAATTTTGTGCAATTTTAAGGGTTCTTTTTATCCGCTTGGTTTGATTAATATTTTTTTTTATTGTTGGAGTCTTTTGTGTTTTCTGATGTTTTATTTCAGTGCTTTGGGCTTGATTGTTATTTGTTTACAAATAGCTTCTTTTCGTGTGTTCTACAGGGGCATCCAAGAGGATTTTCACAGAAAATTTAAAACGTATGTTACTTTTCTATCAAAATCCCTTCTTCTTTGTTTTATTTCAATTATGGATTCATATTTTTTTTATTCTTTTCTGGGGTTTGCTTCTTTTCTGATTCTTGCTTCTTTGTTTTTGTTGTTTATTTTTGATGCTTTTTGCATTCCTCCCCTTACCTTTCGTTTAAAGTTTCTAGGTAATTTTGTTGATTGATGTTTTGATCAAGAGTTCATTACTTTTCGTTTCTTATTAATGTGAACATAAGGTGTTATCGGGCAATACAAAATTAGCATACACCGTACTTCATTTCTCTCGGGCGAAGGTTTCAATGTTTAGTAAGCAGTGTGTCCGCAAATTGGGTTTGTTCAGCTCCTTTTTTGGGCGATTTTTCTGATCCGCGAATTAGGGATTGTTTCCTTTTCGATTGTAATTTGTGATTTTACGGTTGTTTTCTTTCTTGGCAATTGGAGTTCACCTCAGCCTTGTCATTATAGAGCTTTTCCTAGCTGCATTGTCGGATTGGTAATTCCTGTCTCTTTTTATTTCTGATTTGTTCTTCCTTTTGGTGTCTTTTGATTCTTGATTGTCGCTTTGTTTTTGATGTAATTGTTTGTAACTACTGTTTTAGGTTTTATTTGGGTTTGATTGATTGTGTTCTCTTTCTCTTTTGAAAGTCTTAATGATTATAAAATCTGTCTTTAATTCTGGTTTGTTAACTAATGTGCATACTCGCCTTGGCTATGAACGTAATTCGTTTCATCAAGGGGAAATAGTAATAAATTTAGTATTTTATTGCTTTGTATTCTGATTTGGAAATTTATGAATGTTTGGACTCTAGATGTTCTGTCTCTAATTGAGTCCTGTTAATTTCAGTGGACCTATACAGAAAGGCATCGAGGACACGGGGGTGAAGATTGTATTTCCGCGATATAAGGAGGACTCGATTGGTAAGTTTCTTGCGATGTGATTTCTATTTAATTTACTATCTGCGATCACATAAGCACACTTTCTGAGGATCTTTCTCTATTTGTTTGCTACTTTGCTTTATAAGCTTGTGTGAGGCCTGGTGATCATTGTTGGGACTCAATTCTCAAGTGGCTTTCTAATATGTAGGAAGTTGATATCGATTATGTGCCGTTAATTAATTATAATCTTGTCTATGGTCCCTATATAGCTGTGCGTCTAACAGATGCTCATGGTTTGCATTTTGTTACCTGTGATCTTCTTTGATAGCTAACACCAATTTCCGAAATGAAAATAATTGCAAAAAGATGGGTCAAGCTGTTGGACTCGAATAGTGGGTGTTATTCTTCTGAAATTTGTGCTTTGCGTCTTAAAGAACACTGGTACTTGCCATGGCAATGTAAACATTCCAACTAGCCAATCTACTCCATCAGGCGTGCTTACAAATGTGTTTTCATGATCTTTTTCTGATATCTTTCTTCTCTTTAACTGATGATGAAATTGCCTGCTAAAATGTGATAAGTGGAGATTTGTATATCATGTCTCTTTATTGATAATTGTTTGTTGTTTCAGTTATTAAAGGTGATTCAAAGGATGACATCGCCATAGCTTCTCAGAAAATTCATTCTATAATCAACGAGGTTAGCTGCTTTTTGTCCTGTATTTTATTTTATTTTCACTTTTGGGATACTGGTTTTCTTTTTTTGATTTGTTGCCCAGATAGCTAAAAGTTTGGAGACTATAAACTACATTGTCCTTCCTGGACTTACTGATATCGGCCATCATGATGTCCTGTCATAATAGCTTCAACTGAACTGAAAGCTGACTATCATGATGTTTTGACTTGCTCTTTAATCTACATTGCACTCTTTTGAAATCTACAAGAATGGAGGTTTGCTTATCCTTTGTTGAGTTTCAAATCTTTTTTGTGTTCAGTTTCTCTCATCTACTAAAAATATAGTGAACAATAGTTGGTGCATGCTGTAATAACCGCTGGGAGCCGTAAGGGTCGTTTTCCACTGCTCTAATTGAACTTTTTGGGCTGTTTTTGCAAAAGTTGGTGATTTGAATTGTGTGTGTGTGTGTGTGTGTGTGTGTGTGTGCGCGTGTGCCGCGGTGTGCGTGTGTTTTAACATCTGCAGCTGAAGCCCTTCTTCTCTGGCAGTGGTATAGTATTCATGTAGCTGATAAAGCAGCCAGGGATTAACTTTCATACTGACTTATGACTTAGAACTTACTATGGAATTTAAGAACTTAAGTTATGCTGTGTCAGCCAACTTTTTTACCAGCGATATTCTGTTGTTGTAGAATATTTTTCTTGCCGTATGTCCAGATGTGTATAAGGATAATTTTGTGGTGTGGGGCTATTTTTTCCTTGCGTAAATGAAACCTGTTGGTTCTTGTCCTCTGTAATTTAACTCCTCCAACGTGACATGTAAATTGTGACGATCTATGATGAATCTATCCTTTTATCCTTCATGACAGGCTGCTAAGGGTCCAGGTCTTGCCTACTCAAATTTCATCTCAAATTTCATAAGGCTGCCAGATTTCAGTCCATTATACTGGGTCGTGGTGATCCTAAAGTTGTAAATGTGAATATGGATGAGAGTACAAGTACAAATGCTTCGATGCCGGCAAAGTTGATCTCGCTGAAATAGATCCTGTTGGTGCTGGTAAACTTAAAGTTGAAGATAACACAAATCGTGTTGAAGTGGATATAAAGAACATACCAATTGTTAGCTACGCACCTAAAACAACCAAGTCTGCGGCTGGTACGCACATTTTTATATCTTCAGTTCTGTGCCAGTCAAATCCATGTTTAATGCTAAGTTTCACTCTGCATACCTCCCATTTTGATGTTGTTTTTCTTAACTTTGTTCTGTTGGTGTAAGTTCATTAAAATGGCATTGTGTTGTTTCTTCGTAGCTGCTTTAGAAATAATAACATAATAAGCCTTCCCTTGGTAAGGTTCTTGCGACCATTAATGTACACACCAACATCAGATTTATATGCTGAGGTTGACTCACCAAGCCTCCCCCCTTTGACAGTCAGTAAGAAAGAATTTGTTTACGCCCTGTAATAGACAAATATAAGGCAACACAGCCGAATATACCAGCTACCTAACATAATACACTTGTGCTAGGACGCAAGGGGAGGGCAAGACCATGACTTCAATGAGGGATTTCATTTAGGACTGCACTGATTCGTGGGATGGGTGTGTTGGGGGCGTCAATGTAAATGGAGAGCATTTAGGGAGGTTCATTACCGTCATCAGATATTATTCTCTCACTGGTTTAGTCTTTAGACTTTGGGAGTCCAAGGTCACTCGAAGGCCTTCAATCAACTTTGTGATTTGATAGCCATTAAAATAGTAGAATTGTTATCTCTCTCTCTCTAATTTGGTTTTTTTAGTTATTTCAAAATTTCTTTCTTATTATTGCGTTACTATTAAAAGCATATATATGTAGATCTATCTCGTCTCACCATCAAAAATTTGACTCATTCAGCTCCTGATTTATTGGTGTGGTTGAGTTCCTGATATTTGTAATCTGTTGGGGGCTTTGGCGACGATGGCAATGGCGACTTGTTCGGTGAGTTAAGGTGAGCAAAAACTTTATGAGAATGCTATCCATTGTTACGCTTATGATGACCCACGAGGGAAGTTCTTTTCATTACATGTCTATAGACTGGGATTTGTGATGTCTTCAATGATACATGCACATGTTGGGTTACAGACTTACATGCATGCATGATGCATGGTATCACATTGACTTATTTATTATCCCATTAGTGTGTGTTGATCTTGCTGACTGGAGTAAAGGTTAACTAATAGGTCTTAGTTAAGATAGATCTTGCCGTATGGCGTGCTTTGTATATGTAACTGGAACTGCATATTTATACGCCGCTCGGGTTAAGGTGCTATGTTTCATGGCATGCTAGATGAATCACATCCAATGTCCCCCCTAAAGGCCATTTTATAGTAGAATCAAAGTTTTAGATATAGCAAGTGATTTGGCGGTCCAAGTCCATGGTTCGGCTCGGCTCGGTTCTTTGACATGGTATGAAATTAGGGATTTTCCACTAGAGCTACATTTCTGATCCCATTTCTTCTTATTTGTTTCAATTGTATGTAGTCGTGTCTGTGATAGTGCCTTCGACGGCTCATTCTTATAGGCTATTAGCTGCTGAAATGGTATAGCAATGTGCAATCTTGCACATAGCCTTGGGTTCGAATCCCAAATAGCCTAAAGGTTTCATACATGCGTATATTATGGTTGCCATTGTTAAAAGACACTACTAAGATACGTTTTGCATTTGTGAGCGATGTCTATGTATTCAAAGTTATCCATTTATATAAACCGTTAATGTATTCGAGCATAATTTATCACAATCTTAGCTATGATGTTTTTTGCAACTACATTCAATGTCCGACTCTAATAAATATTTAATAACGAGATCTTTTTTGGGTCCAAATCTTGTTAATCCCAAGTTTAATATGCATTTTTCGTGAATGTCATAATTGAGCTCACAACTACAAGGTTTTGTATCAGAGTCGGGCCAACCATTCCCCTTGTCATCAGCATCGACCCTCAGGTGGATTTTAAGGGCGTGGCAAAGCTCGACTAGACCACAGTTTGCGATCATTCAAGCACCATCAGTGTGATTGTGAAAATGCACCACCGGCTGTCCAACGCACCACTACAATTTGTGAAAATGCACCCACCGGCTATCCAACGCACCACTACAATTTGTGTTGTAGTCTTAACTATGTGTGCGATGTTTATGGTATTCAATCATATGAACCTTTTTACTTATTTGAACGGATTAATCACCTTTACTAAAATGGAATCAAATATAATTCTTGTAACCCGATCGAACATGCACTCCCCTCATGTTTTCTTTTCGTTGGGCATAAAAACTATCAAACATCACCGCCTAATATGTTTTAATGTTGGGCGGCCGCGCGCAACGCGCGTGGCCGAACGACTAGTTTAATAAAAAAACTAGAATATCCCACTCTATTCTTAGCAGAGTTCTAAATTTGCATTTAGAAATTTGTTTGTTTGGACTCGTTAATTAGCTTAGCTTTATTTGTGAACTTTATTTGGAGTTTGGATGCACACTAAGTTTAGTAATTAACTTAATTAATGATGCCAATTAATAGCCTCTCCTTTAATGATGATGATCAACTAGCCAGAAGTAAGTAGTAGTGTTCCTTAATCATCATTTAATTAAACTATTGTAATGAAAAACAATTATAACCGGTAAATGGAGATTCAGGTTCAAGATTTTACCAAATGTATGTAGTAAAGCTACCCTTAAACATATATACAGTAGATTAGATGAAAATGCATTACGTTTTAATTTATGCTGAAAGAATATGAAATCGCGAAACATAAATATAATGCAGCCTTCATTTGGTGGCATATATATGCATCATATATATATGTCATCAGTCACGTAGCTAGAAATTTCAGAACAATAAAACTGTATATATTGCGTATGTAATTAAAAGTATATATACAAGAATAATGAAAAGTTACAATTTCAAGTTGATTAATACATGACATCTTAACAATGAAGAAAGTTCCCACATGCAGGGAAGATCGCAGATTATGGTGTATGCATGAAAATTACCTGCATTCATGCATGCATAAAGATGAGAATAGAGTAATTCACAATTTCAAATTTTTACTATATACATAAATAGGTAGCATTATTATCAGGAAATGTACGTACACTTGATAAAGCAATTATCTTATTAAGGATAATTGAGCACTAACTCCGTATTATTGAAGCTAGAAAAGAAGAAATTCATGTGCGTGCATGCATGCAAATGGTAGACTTGCTCAAATTGGAAATGTAGCTCGATCAGATTAGAACTTTCAGTTGTTTTATCATTATTACTGCACTACGCCATCTTAGACTTTATGCAACACTCTATAATGTACATCGATCGATTTGTTTAGGACCGTAGTTATATGCAAAACTTAAGACAGTGATTTTAGGCCATTATAAATTAGTTTTCAAACATAACTATGATATGTTTAATTTATTAATCATTTAAACACCGGTTTTTATCTATTATACCGTAGTTTTAATTTAAGAAAAAAATACGTAAAAATCTACATCTATATACTATTATATAAAGCCACCCCCCTCCCCCTTCATGGTATCGAAATTTTGTTTGCCCGAAAGACCCTTTGAATTGCCTACAGCTAGCTATAAGCTTAAATAAGTAGGTTGGGGCATTTAAGTAAATTAGAATACTCTAACTTCCTTTACGTTCCTCAGCTCCTCTCTATATATATGTATCAGAGGAAAATGACACTGTGTTATAAACTCTCTAGAAAATACAAAACTTTTCTACATTTGTCTCCATTTTTATTTTACCACAAAATAAACCGAAAACTCAAGTCATAACAAAATTAATTAACCACGCTCACACCAGAATAAAATCCTACTTCACGTACACATAATTCTAAATCTTTTAGTAGTCCTCCTCTTTAATTTATGGGTGAGGATCCTCTAGAGTTTGAATTTGGTAGAGTTGGTAGAGTTTACCAAAATAAGTAATAAGACAAAATAAAAATAAAAATTGAGGGTCACAAATAAATTGTTAAAAAATTTCTTCTTGCCTTTTTAGGCAAACTCTACCAAATAGAGTTGATTTGCAACTCTAGAGGATCCCAACACTTAATTTATCATTTCATCTTACTATATAATTAAATTAAAGGCTCCCGTTTCCACACATTCAACCCAAGCTATTTAAGCAAACCTTTATCCCACGCCTTGCAATAATGCTTCCTATAGTAGTAGTAGTATTTTTTTACTTACGGTTGCGGCTGGGAATAGTACGGAAAACATCCGGGAGTTTCCGTACTCACAACCCTTATCTTGGACCATTTCGGTTTAGGGTTGGAGAGTACGAAAACTTTCCGGCACCGTGTCTTCTTAGACACGTCGTTCGATTGTGAGGGATGTCCGCGACGGGGTCCCGATACTAGTGTACTTCGGGGGCGAAGCTAATATCGAGACCTGGCTCAGCGGGGGCAGCATCCTGATTGTTGCCGCCTCGCACTTCCACGGTCTCGTGGTATACATCGAGCTACGTACGTACGTACGCTTTTATGCAACAATAATAATTTGATTTATTCCATTTTAAGGGGAAAAAAAAACCCTAAGGAACATAAAAACCAAGCCATAATTAACAATGGTTGGGGCTGACGGTTGGCATTAGGTCGAGGGTGGAATCGGCAGACGGAGTGAGGTAGACTGACTAGGAGAAGGTGGCTAAGGGGTACGGTAGTCGACGACGACTAGCATACATAGATCATCCCAAAATGATGAGAATTACTTTAATTTGATTTAATAAATATTGTTTGGGAAGGGTATTTTTGTCACCATCATCCTAAAACTGCATGGTAATTGTTGTAAACTTGTAATGATATCGTAAATAAATCTAAATTAATATAATTTACGTAATATTTTATATTATTATTTAATTTTTAATCATGCATGAATTTACGTATATACCTAGCTAGTCTATAAACATATTAGATTATAGGACAATGCTACAGGTCTACATTGTAGACACACAAAAGTGTCTACAATCAGCAATAATTTTACTACACTATCAAAATTTTACTACTCACACAATTAATTTTATTACCTGAATTTTTCATTACAATTAATTTTACTACTCCGGTCTCAATTTTACTACTACTAACTCAATTTTACATTGTAGACAAGTTAATTGTGTCTACACTGTAGACCTCTAGAAATTTGCTAGATTATATGCAAGGATCAATATATATTATTGGTCGAGGACCGTACTAATCATCAATTTTTGCTGTTGCAGCACCGCTTTTACGGCAAGTCCGTACCACTAGGTTCGATCGAGACGGCAATGCTGGACACGGAGGTGAGGGGTTGCTTCACTTCCGTGTAGGCATTGGCCGATTTCGCGGAGGTGATTAGGAGTTTGAAGACCGATCTCAAAGTACAAAACTCACCCGTCATAGTCTTCGGTGGCTCGTACGCGGGGAGTAAGTCTACTAATTAACTCGTTTTATTTTTACGTAACCCCAGCTCATACATATGCATGCCGATCTTATGGAACAACAATTACGTGATTGTATAATGTGATTATCGGTCGTTTAATTTCATTTGCACCAAATAAGTAGAAGAAATTATAGAGCTTAATTAATTAAGTAGCTTATCTTATGGAACAACAATTACGTGATTGTATAATGTGAGCAATTATGCAATAAAGCGAATAACAAATATAAATGGTAAACTAGATAGTGAGTTTTGTAGTACAGTACTATACTATATATATATTAGATATATTATACATATACTATATTATATATTGAAAGACATAATCTATTCTCATCTTCTCTTGACGGTTACGGGGACGACTCCATCTCTGCACGAGTTTCGTACACTCAGCCCTAGTATTAGATTAGATTAGATTAAATCGGGTTTGAATGTACAACTTTGAAAAAGACAAATATAACTCAATAAATGGAGATTCAGTTTATAGTTAATAGTAACAAAAGTAAAATAATTACCCTGATTAAACATACATGTGGTTATAGTGTTTAACAAGGGTGGAAAGGATGATGGTGCAGTGGTGGAGAAGGATGAAGATGGTGGGGAAAGACGAAGATATTGCTGATGAAGGTGGTGGAGAAAGATGGAGGTGGTGATGAAGTATCTGATTTGAATGATCTGACCTAGACCTTTCAAACGGGTCGGGTCGGGTTAAATACGGGTCGGGTCGAATACGGGTCGGGTCAAAACACGGGTCGGGTCGGGTTAGGGTCAGAATACGGGTCGAAAACATTGTTTTACGCAGGGTTTTTTCTTGAACTTTAGCGCTTTTACGTATGATTTTTAGCGCCTTACGTATGATTTTTAGCGCCTTTTACATACAACTTTTTAACGGCATTTTTGTTTCACCACCATTAATAGCCTCACTCAACAAGCTCGAATCTGATCCCTCCTCCGCACCACCAGCCTTGCCACCATATCAAACCACCACATGCAAATCCACTATCCATTCTAATTCCCCAGTATACCATTTTCCGATCATGTAACTGGCGTAAAAGGAACAAGGCAAAACGGAGGACCGAGATTTTCGATCGGAAGACATATCGGATTTCTCCTAATGATTGATGTTGTTGACCAGAGAAATCGATGTCGTAGTAGGCAGGGGATATGGCGGCGGAATAGTAGTCACGCCGGCTGCCGATCGTTGTTGCATCTCGGCGACGATGGTGTGCAGGATGCGTTGATGTTACTTACATAGGATGATAGGAATGGTAACTGGTAAGAAATTAAAAATAAAAATCTAAATCTGTTTTTGGAAACCATCAAAAGTGGTTTGAGAAAACGGGCAGATTAATCATGTAATTAAGCTGATTTTGTTTTTGGCAACGGAATCCACCAAACGCGTTTTGTTTAATTTTCTCCAAAAAAAAAAAAAACGAAAAACGAAAAACATCAGCAATACCGAACAGCACCTAAAATGTTAGGTTAGTTTTTTTTTTTTTTTTTAGACTTTGACTTTGACCCGCCGGGTTGACCCTGACCCGACCCGTTTTGACCCGCAAATTTTCGGGTTGATCGGGTTCGGGTCATATACGGGTCGCGGGTCAAAAAACGGGTCTAATCGAGTTCAAATGCGAGTCGGGTCGGGTCGGGTCAGGTTCTGACAGGTATAATCTGACCTGATCTAATTTGAATGACTCTAATTTGAACTGATCTGATTTAATTTTTTTTATAAATTTGATTGAATTTCAACAAATTAGTATCAATTATGGACCAGATACATTGATAGTTATTTGAATATTTCTGAACTAATTTGATCTGAATGATTTTGATCTGATCTGAATTATTATGATCTAATGTGATTAGATTTAAATGACCCTGAACTAATTTGAACACTACTTTTATTAAGTACTATCATATAGGGCCTAATGAGGAAGATGGTGGAGAAGGATGAAGATAATGGTGATGAAGGTAATGAAATAGAAAATCAATTTTTTTTTTCCATGTTTTTTTTTTTTTTTTTTTTTTTTGCAAGAAATTTAGAGCTTTATTCATCCCAAATTGGGGAAAAAGCGAAAACTTACAAAAAAACATAGAACCACTAGTTAACCGTTAAGGCAATCTATGATCCCCTCATGATCATTTACATTTGATTTCCTTAAGAGTCTTACACTAACAAGAAATTTAATCTGCTTAATTAATTGCTCGGTGCTTCGACTTTCCTCCCTGAAAATCCTATTGTTCCTCTCCATCCATAGCATGTACACAGTTGAAACGAGGCTACAAATAGACATAGTGGTTTTCCAGTGCCTTCTAGTAATATGTTTCGTGAACCATATAATTTCTGCGGTAGAGTGGTTGTAACAGGCTCATGGAGTTGGTTTGTCCCACATTGGAAATCTAAGCCTCATATGATCAATTTATAATAGATTCCTACCATTATACTACCAACAAGGCTTTCACCTTTTGGAGTCCGAAGAGGATATATGGGCCTAAGAGGTGACCTTAGCCATCTTATTGGGTTGTGTTGCGACGGACGATGGTTCGGCCTGTTACAGATGGTATCAGAGCAACCCTGCGACCGCGTGCTGGGTGATGGGGCGAAGGCCAGACCAGCCGTCTAGCGGGGGAGATCTTGGACCTATGTTGATATTGGTATGGTTTGGTCGAGACACAACGGAGACGTTGCGTTCTTTAAGTGGGGGAGTTTCTAACACTACGGATTATAAAAAGTGGTTTATAGACCTCTTCTCCATTAAAACACCCATTGAATTGAAAATATAATGAAAAATAGGTGTCAGCAATTTTTCTAGCCAATCTCAGCATTCGTGCATATCCTTATTAGTTGGTACTTGGTAGTAGTCTCTAGTCATAATATAAGTTGAATACAAACCACCAATTTAGAGCCTTCAATTGGCATCCATATGAATTGAACTAACAAGTGGATAATATATACACTACATAGGTGGCCACAACCTTAAAATACTTGAATTAAGAAAACTCGTTTTTATCCAATAACTTTATACCACACAATTTAGTTTAAAATTTTTTATCCAATAATTTTATACCACACAATTTAGTTTAAAATATTAAATCAAACTGCGTAAATATAAGTATAATTTTAGATTTGTATTCGAAATTTTTAACTAATTAATTTGGCGTCAGGTCAAATACGTAAAGGAAAAAATGATAACATATACGTTGTAAATTCGTTGCTAATAGTACCATCAAAGTTCAAAGATAATAAATACGGAGTATTTGGATTTAGCAAAACAATCCAGGCAAGAATAACATCAACGGAAAATAACGTAGTCGTGTCACGAACACGTGTGTAGACATGGAAGTATTTGAGGATCCTTCAACAAGAAGACAACCGACCTTTACATAATAGCCCATCAAGGCATCAACCCAGCTTTGCCTAAATGGTACATTCCTGGGTGAGTTAGTTAATTAAGCCCTATACTTGTCGAATTATGGCCCGAGTTACGTGGATCCGACTTGTCTTGCCGTATCGGGTAAATTCATGTACTTTGGTAAACTCAGCTGATAAATTGTCATTTAACGTGCGTATACATGTCTGATATTGACATAATACAACCAAACTCGCAATTGATTAATTTCGCCATTATAACCTATTTGTCATCCTAAAAGACATGTCGAATTGTCGAAAAGTAATTACGACTGTATAATATAATGTAATATTGTAAAATAAATAAATACTCCCACGCACTTTGTGGATAGAGCGCATGATAACGTAATAATTGGATTATGGATCGAATGAGATAGGAAGTGTAACACAGAAAAAGTGTATACGTATGGGCCGTGTAGGTTTTGCTATTGTGGGACTTGAGATTATGGGAAATGACATAATCCATGAAAATGACCTTGCGATTTAATTGCTCTTTAATTTTGTTTGATCGATCGTTTTTTTTTTTTTTCTTTTCTTTTTAGTATCGGATGGATCTTATCCTGATCAAGTGTGTGCGAGACAGAGGGAAAGGATCATGTCATCATGGGATGTTGAGGTCCACAATAGCGTATGTTTTACATGTTAATTATTCAAAAACCCTTGTTTAATCCAATGTCTTTCATCATCATTACTAATCTCCTTATCGTATTGAGCTTTATTTAGATAGTTGATAGTGTCGTTCATCCTTATGAAATTTGTCCTTTTTTTTTTATTATTATTAAAGATAAGCGGTGAAAAACGGTAAACGGGCTACTCTACTGTCAGGGATGACCCCAAAGCCAATACACGAGGGAGAGAAGAAAAAGAAAGAAAAAATGAGTAAATAAGAAGTAGTCGAACTTCATAGTCGAAGTTTGATTGATATAACCGTTACTAAGAAGTAACTCTAACAAATTTAATATTAGTCGATCGAATAAGAGTCGAAATACTAGACTATTAGGAGTCGGGTAGATACATCCGAATGAATGTACATGCATTTAGCTAGGGCCATGCTAACTACAGTACGTAATTGTTCCCCCATAATATTGGAGCATTATTCTATCTGATCGACATATCAGATAATATCCATGCAGTGCAAAGATTCATCCCCTAGCAAGCTACGTTAATAATATTCTAAGTTTTCCCATAGGGCTGGGCCGGCGGGCCCGACTTCTTATCTTTGGACCACATTTGGTCATTATGTACTTGATGGATGCAAGCCCATTCCCCACCCCCAATACCTATTTTAGCTAAAAATTAAAATTTGATTAAATAGGCAAAGCTTATAAGACTAGAGTAAAAAACAAAAAAAAAGTATATTCCGATGTGCGTGTTATGCATTTTATGTTCATATTTTGAACAAATTTTTAGGCTATCGATTGTCTAATTTGTATGGTGCATCCTCCTCGATTAAGAGAGTGGTGAAAAGATACTCGAACTACTTTAAATAAAAGTAATAATAACGCTACGACATAAATTAACTAATCCACGCTTATGTATGTCTCAGAAGTCATAAACCCAAACGAACAAATGACACGCGTTAAACAAAGAGGGACTTGGATAAATGTATTCATGTCGTGGATTTATACCTCCCTAATATACGTGACACGGATTTAAAACAATAATTTATTTTTATAAAATTTCTTCCAATAACTTTGCGACAAGTGTCATGTGGGTCCCATTTTTCAAAGAGCAGGTGACACTAAGCAGTCGGGTCCCATGCCATGTGGACTGATAACTAATTGACGAATGCATGCATGGATATAATTTATATCACCTCTCCACCATATGAAATTATGAATTTTGAAAGGATGGGGAAATGTTTCCATTGATTAAGAGTACTTCTATTTTTCGATCCACCAAACTAGGCATATGCCTGATTTCACAAATTTAAAGCTAACCAATAAGACAGGTTTATGATTTTGCTAAGTTGTAAATTATAAGCCAACATGAATACACTACCATAATGAAAATTAAGTTTTGTTTTGTCCAATTACCTTCATATTAGTAATTTCTCGCGTACTAATCATAATTTTACCAATAAAAAAAGGGGAAAGAAAATACTCGTAATTTACTACTCCGAGCCAAACACACAATCAATCATGCATGATGTTAATAAAATGCATAAGTTAATTATTGCAATTACCTTCCTGCTTCAGATTAGTGATTTATAAACGTGTCTTACTACTCTTATCAATATCTTCACCAACGAATGAAAATAAGATAAGGACAAAATACACCTCGCTCGTCTTGTGCATCTAATTTTTCTCCAACATTTTAACAACAATTTGCCAACCATATTGGGTTCACACAAAAATGCCTGGGCCAATGTGAGTATAGATGTTGTGGGAAACCTAACTCGACGGGACCATTTAGCCAAACTTAATATCTACACGGCTAACCCTAGCATTATTCCTCGGTTCAATGTCTTATTTATCAAGCTAAGACAAAACAAAGATTTTATCATCCCATCAATTAATGACACTATAATTGATTTTTTATTTATTTATTTGTTTATTGAAATTGCCGTCAAGATAACATTTGGGTAGGAGAGTGTCTAGTGTTGTAAGGATTAAATTACAACCAATATTTAATGGTAGGTCAATTTTCAGACGGTAAATATTTTATTTAGTCTTTTAACTTCAAGTAGTTATATGTACGTCTCATTATTGATATAAATCGTTAAATTAATAGAAAGGTAGATTTATATATTTAGGATCGACCGTGTTCATCCTTTGGACATTTAGTTATGGAACACCAGTTTCATTGATGAATTGATGATCATCTATTCATCTACATCATCATTTCTATGGTAGATCAAATTTTTCTTAAAAATCTTTATATTTTCTCCTTTTAAAAAGAATAATACTGTCTTCGATACTAAAGAGGTTTCCGAGTGTCATAGATCAATGTTGTTTATGATCAACCATGCGCTATACTATAATGAACCAGTACGTATGTATGAATGACAAAGGACAAGGCATCTTGATATATTATGTTTACTAGGGTAATACCCGTGCGTTGCACGGAGATATTTAGTTTCATAAAATAAAGTTAATGTTGTTTGTTGTTCATAACTTATTTACTAACCCAAGTTTAAATTGTCCCATCTTTTAAAACATTGTTAGCTTAGTGATCATGTAATTGTACAACTATGAGTTTGCAATAGTTAAAGTCTATGGGAGTACTCAAACAAAAAGATCTTTCAAGTTTATGAGGATGATAACATGCTTTTCACAATTATTTTATCAATATTTATACAAAATTATAATTGTTTTCGGATTTTACCGTAATAGCCCCAAGAAATGATTAATTAGTATGTGACCTACATAAAAAAAAATATCATATCATCGAAATTCATGTTGGTGTTCAAATTGATATTAACATCGTGACATATATCATCATGTATAATGTATACGCACACTCAATCTTCATATGAATATCTAAACACAAGTATAGAGTCTTCTGACTTCTACAATGACGCCATAAGTAAATCAATAAAATAATTAAGTAGCTGAATTGAAAAGATCATAATAGGGGAAAAATATTGTTTGATGAATTTATTAATCAATGAGATTTAAGCATACTTGATGGAAGAAAATAAAGGAGCCAAGTGAAGAGCTCCTGGAGCAATAAAATGGTAAGATACGAATGATAAAAAAAAAACATATACTCAGTCTCTTAGACGTGAGTGGTAGAAAACTGATTGCAGCAAAAGATGGAGGAGATCTAGACATTAATTTGACTTTTAGGTTTGTCCTTTTAAATATTAACACTTATTTATTGGTTTTTTAGTTTTTTTTTTTTTGTTGGAGGATTTTTAGCAACAGTATGTGCGCATTGATAGGACTATAGGAGAACCTTATTGTAGTTATTTGTTTGTATTTTTATTTTTTATTCACTCATTATAAAAACTCATACGTATCTGTTGGAGGATTTTTTTTAGCGACATTTTAGGCTCATTAATAGGAACATCTAGCTATTTTTTTATTTGTTTAAAGAAGAAAATATTTGTGGAAAATTTTTTGAGCGGGAAATTTTTTAGCCAGAGATTGACACGTGTCCTAGTGGCTTCTGTTTTAGTAGAACTAGACTCAGCAAAAAAAAAAACTTGATATATTATGTGGAAGGCTGCTCATGTAAACTAGCTAGGATTGAATTGACACAATGGCCAATTGTCATTGAACCATTAACTAGAAAAAGATCGGGACTACCTATTATACATTTATACATAGTGGATTGGCTTATCTTAAATAGTGCTTACAATTAATTAGAGTACATTAATTTTCAAATTCGACGATCATGAAAAATTCAAATCTTCTTTATGTTTTTAAAATTGAAGAATAAAATATCAACATTAACGTATACTCCGTATGCATGCAAACAATCGTGTAACTAATACTATATATAATCCACAAGAAAAGATATAATATTACCAAGAATGCCAACATGCATACAAAACATTTCTCGTACCTAATTTTAGTAAAATTGCCACCACACATAGAGGAATTAATTTTGAGGTAAATTACGATTGATAACACTATTCAGACAACCCTGTGACAAGTTACCATGTGACGCTGTCACATGGAATATTAAAGGGAAATGCTATTACAATTCCTTTAATATTCTCTTGACTCGTAATTGAATAACTCAATTGCCTTTAAGATAAAATATTATGGGTGGGAGTGCACAAAGGCCCCCATGAAAGACCAATAACATTTTCCATATTTAAATGTCGCAATTTGTACACAAACATCTACACACCGTGAACTTTTAACTAGAAAATTTACCGTTTTACCATATATACAGAAATGAAAGAGTTTATCTTGTATTTTGTATTCTGACGAACTACGAACTAGGTAATACCCTAAATAGAAGGATTACATGTTGTGGTACGTTTTGCATACATGTTCTCGCCGTCTGTGAAAAAAAAAAAAAAGGAAATGAAAGAGTTTTTTTTTTTTTTTTTTCCTTCCCCAAATCTAAATTCACAGTGGGCCTGGGCCAGAATTCAGCCACTGAGTATCCTTTTCGCGAGTACGTGGAAGAATCAGACGACGTCATAATTCCAACTCATTACATTTTTACTCAATTTTCCTTTTTTTTTCTCTTTTCCATTATTCCCTCAACCAACCCCTCCCTATAAATAACTACACGCTTGAACTTCCCATAGGCTTGAGAACACAACATTCTCCTATTAAAACTTCTCCTATAAGCCTCCCTCCCCACCCAAATTCAAGAGCATAACACACAACATTTCCTCCCAATAATAAATAAAGTGAAAATGGTTAGACCACCTCTTGAATCCACAAACACCATCAAATTCCTCTGTAGTTACGGCGGTAAAATTCTCCCTCGTTACCCCGATGGCAAACTCCGTTACCAAGGCGGACACACACGTGTCCTCGCCGTCCCTCGCTCCATTTCCTTTCCTGGTTAGTCAATATTTTCCGCACAAAGTCTCGTATTAGACCGTCTCACGATAAATTAAAATAGGTTATTATCGACTTAATTAGAAGTGTTTCTGATGTGAATTTTTTTATTTATTTATGGTTGTGATAACAGAGTTGTCGATTAAAATGGGAGAATTGTGCGGGACGTCAGTGAACTTAAGATGTCAATTACCAACGGAAGATCTCGACGCTTTAATCACCGTAAAATCCGACGAAGATTTAGCGAATTTAATCGAAGAATACGACCGAATTGCGTCGCCGTCAACCACCAAAGTCAGAGTCTTCCTCTTTACGCTCAAATCATCACCAAAACAACAAACGAGTCTCTCTCCCTCGCCGTCCTCGTCTCCGAACACGCTCTCTCCGAACTCACTCTCGCCGTCGTCGTCGTTCAACTTCTCCGCCGGCGGTTCTTCTCCGAGATTCACGCCGCCTTCTCCTCCGATGTTAGCGTATCCGATACGCTACTCATCAAAACCTGCCTACGCGGCCAAGACCACTAGCACCGCCGCCGCTCATCATCATCATCAGAGCTTTAACTGCCACCATTGTTGTCGGAATACGAGCCGTGTTTACCTCGTTCACAATGGAAATCACTGGCAATAACGACGGTCCAATCATATACAAATGGAGGAAAAATATTCATATAATATAGAGTTTGTTTAATTTATTTTATTACAAAATCAAATCAAAATCATGTAGTATAGTATAGTATAGTATAGTATATATGATGTAATTAAAAAAAAATCATGATGATGATAAAATTTCAGTTGAACCGAATTTTTATCGGTAAGTTGATTTTTAATTTAATTTAATTTTTCTAGTTGCAAAAATTCGGTAGGAATATGCTGCGGTTACATTGAAAAATGTGACAGGCGATGTCGTTTTGAGAGAGGTGGTTTGTCGTATTAGTGGTGGCCGTTAATGTCACACACGGTTTTATTTTAGGCGCCGCCATTTATTCTGAATTTTTTGAGAGATTGGGTTTGCAGAGGTATTTGGCTTTCCCATGGTGTGATGGTGGATGAATGCCAAGTGTTGATGTATCATCTAGAGATCTACACGTATACGCTTGTATTATAGTTGCGTATTGCTGAAGCCTGTATTTTTCATTCGTTTGCCTCTGCAAGACTGCAACTTTGTCATGTATACTTCGTATATACATTGTATCATGTGTATATGGTCCAGACGTTCTGTATTTAATCTTTGTATATATGCATTTTAGTATTTACGTATGTATCTAGGTATTTATGACCGTATGAATAGGTGACCTGTCATTGATGTGAATTTTCTTTTACCGTGTGTGAATTACGTTTCGTTTCGACTAACTTGTTTTTGAATTTACCCTTGCAGGAGCTATGGAGAACGCTGAAGAGGTAGTTCACTCACGTAAAGACTAAAGAGGATATGATCATATGATGTAAGTACACTTTTTAAGAGACTTATATTTCGATTCTTGCGTTGCTATTGCACATTTTGCTTTAGGGTAGTCTACTAGTCTTCTTTCGAGATTTAGAAGTTTGACGTTTAGTTTGAATATAAATCAACGAATGTAGACCATTTAAATGTTGATGTCCTGCTGTAGAGCCTATTGTAAGGTTTGGATTAGTAGATTAGGTGATTTTATTTTGTTTTTCTGGCTCAAAACAAAATATTTTAGGGAATTGAGAACGTTGTTCATCATAATGATAGTAAGTAATTAAGTAACTGGATAGTGGTAGTACAAGGAACTCGAATTCACTGCGCGTTACACTATAAACGCGCAATGAAACCACTGGTTGATGGGGCTGTTAGAGTGTTAGAGTCGAGCATTGTAGCGGAGTTTTGGTGACTTCAAGTACAATGTATGTGGACAATGCTAGAGGTCTACAATATAGACAACAAAAAGTGTCTACAATAAACAATAATTTTACTATATAATCAAAATTTTACTACTCACACAATTAATTTTACTACCTGAAGTTTTCATTACAATTAATTTTACTACTCCGATCTCAATTTTACTACCACTAAGTCAATTTTACATTGTAAACAAATTATTTATGTCTACACTGTAGACTTCTAGCAATTTGCTTAGTAAATAGTTATTGAACCATTGATTTGAGGCAATCTTGAGAGGTGTAGATATATTGGAAGGTTACGGAGGCTTTGTGCTAGAGAATTGTTGGTTTTATTCTAATCGATACTTTTAGCCCATGCTCAAATCGTCTTTGTTAGAGAAGCGGATTTGAGCATGGGTTAAAAGTATCGTTGCCTGAAAACTAATCCATAGAGTTTCGTACATATATCCTAGGTTTTGATACAGTCACATACATACCGTTAGTAAAAACAGAGAATATTTATCCACCTAGCTCCATGGCCTGTGGGGTATTGGGCATTGGGCAGTGGGAGAGGACACCACTAAAATGCTACACTCAGTAGCAATTCCTTCCAAATGGAACTTGCTCTTCTGCCCTAAGTAAACTTGCACGTTACTAAATTTCTAATGAACTTGATTATCGTTCGATCAAGTATCTTTAAAATCCTCCGTAAAAAGCAAGATTAAACTATTATCGTGGTACTTCTCCTGCATGTTGCAAATTGCGATAGAACGTAAATCGTGATATTTTGCTCTGTTTTTTACACTTAAATGCTATGATTAGGATGGTTATTTTGGATTAAACTGATTTTCTATTTAATTGAGTGGCGTCTGTTTTTACCTAATTGTTGTAGGAGGAAGGACAGACCTGTTTGCTTAGACACCATTCACCTTTTATTGTACATATATCCTGGTTCCAAGTTTAGTAATTCACAGGGGGGCCTCTGGCCTTCCATGTCAACAGCGATATCCCCTGGAGTTTTTCGTGTCATCGTGTAAGAGAGAGTGTGGGTGGAGGTCCCATTTACAGCGAGTCGAAAGAGAAGGATGAGGTATATATAAGAATACACAAAACATGGAAATTTCACCCCATTACTGTCAAAGTAGGACAAGTTCCGTGATGATGTTGGTGAGCCATAAGTCGTGTTTTTGGTTAGCTGATATTAGCCGACCTCAAATCATTTTGAAACTCAAGAAGTCCCGTGTTTCTGTTTTTCGGCAGTTTCATACGTAACACAGTGATGATAAGAAAAGGATGGAAGTGATGGATTATTTGTAACATCATCAGCATTATCTTCAGAAGATAATGTGTATGTGAAGGGGCTGTTTGAGACTACTTTTTTGCGTACCTCAACTTGGCTGATCTTTTTTTCCAAGCCAAGTAAGCCAACTTAAGAGTCTTTGGATGGAGTTTTTTTTTTTGGACTGGCTTGGCAACTTGGAGCTTTTGATGCATCGAATTAAATTTGGATCCCACAAGATAGACTTAGTCTGCCCTGTTTGTATGTCAAATGTTCCTATTCTCTGGGGTTATCTTTAATGTTTAGGTTTGAGTGACCTGAAGTCTTGCAGTGTGGAGGAAGTTTCACGTAATCACACACAAAAAATGCGGTATGGTGGTTATGTGTCTGTTGTTTATCATGGATCATTGGATTGGTAACGTATGTAGCGTCCTGTGTTTGTAATTTGTATGCTCTGATCTTCTCGCATTGTAGATATACGTATTACTGTATTAGGTGACCCTAGAGAGGAGGGCCTTGTAATCTCCCTATATTAGTCCGTCCTGCAGAAGATGTGTCGAAAAGTTCATCCTGAGGAACTCATAAGGCTGAATCAAGTTAAACATGATTCGATATTTTATAGATACTGTCAGATACATCTCATTAGAACGACATGAAAGACTGTTCAGTGTCTTGTTCTTAGCTTTCAATTGGGTTGATTCAATTCAATGTATGTACTGTTTTGTGATTCTGAATTTATGTTCAAATTGGTTTGATTGAATGTATAATGTTTGTGATTCTGAATTTATGATGGCTCTTTTGCCCTAGTGTGGGGATGATGACATTCAGTGTCTTCTGTCTGCCAAGTTGTAGAAGACTTGTAAGGCAGAGTGATCAACACTCATACTGTCAATCTGTTATGCACCATAGCCCATAGGGAGTATATGTTTGGCATTCGTGCAATAGTACGCCTCTCCACAAAATATTGGACATCCTAGTGGGGAGTAATCGTGAATAATTGGTGTGACATTTGCGTCTTCTTCGGAAATGACAGACGATGTCACAACTCACGAGTCACGACTAATAGCTCACAATGCAGTGGCTTTATGGTAAAGACTCCCTTACACCAAGGGCTGAACGTTTGAGCTAACAACATAGTCGAGCTTGGCTGTAGAGCTAACGTAAAGCTCGGTAGATATCAACAATGTCAATTGTAGATTAATGGCGTCAGCTCAGTCACATTTTTTTTTTTTTTCGACGTAATGTGACACAAGTGTTATAATACAAGAAGTTGTGAGTTTTCTCAAAAGAGTTTTTGGGCAGGCCCAACCCGACATCCTTTGGGACAGTCCGATCCAACTTGGGCTGATTCGCAAAAATTTCTTTTCATTTTGGGTTGAGTGTGATTCTGTAGCTACTAGCTACGTGAGGGGTTAGAAGTTAGTTACCACTAGCTCATTGTTGCATGTTGCTCTGGTAGTAACGAAATTAAAGTTATGTGTATCTTGTATGTGAGACCGTTTCACAATATAGATACGAATCATACGATGGACTTTAGTGGGCCACATTTACCAATTAGTGCGTATCATTTTCCCTTCTATAAATTGATCTCATTAGATGTATGAGGTTGCCGTGGTAACGAAAACTACCAGGGTATATATGTGCATAATATGTTGCGTATTGAGTTGTACATAAAAATGATTTCTCGTGTTCAATTTATAGATTTTTATCATGTATTTGTGGCGGCATAAAGGCACGTGCTAAGGACTCATTTCTATTCTTAATTATTTAAACCGTTAATCTACAGTTAGATTATAGTCCCGCAATTTTGCTTTGGCAGGCAAAACTAATGGCTACATCACCAATGTCGGAGAAATACAAAGAGGAATATAACAAGGCGAAGAAGGAGGCAGCCGAAGCAGTTTCGAATTACACAAGGAAAAAGAGAGACGTTAATGAGGAAATTCCAGAGGAACCAGAGCCATATGCTGATGTCATTCTAGTTAATAGTATGACATACGTAGAGAGCAGACTACACTAGCTACCATGACAAAAAAGACTGGTATGGGTCTGTGTCTGTTCACCGTGGTTACCCCCAGACTATTCATGGCCCTGGTACTGCAGGTTTTTGGCACTGGGAGGACGCTCACGGCGGCCGAGAATCTATGGGGGCTGTGGTGTACTCAGGCAACAACAAACACTCTGGAGAGTTGGATTGTGGGTGGCTTGTGGCTTGGAGTATCATCCCAAATAAGGTATACTGTATTTTACGACTATACGTACTCCCAACAATTACTTGTTTTAAGATTAATTTGGTCTTCGAGATGAGTTGGGAGTAGAATATTTGCTACTCACACTATAGTGGGTAGCAAATCGATCTCTATCATTGTCGTACATACTACTAAACATATATAATCTCATTTCTAGCCTAGGTATATATATCTGTACGTAGTGACTAATGATACATACGACTATACGAGTATGAATAAAATTGTGGATTTCATCAGGTTTATGTGGAGACGGGGCCTATCAGCAAGTACGCTGAAGGAAGGATTGATTGGGATGAGATCAAGTCCAAACTAGAGAACTCTTCCACTGAAAGTTTCTACGTAAACGGAGAAACAAGAGCCAAGGCTTATGCTCAAATTAACAATCGCGACAATGCTTCAGTCGTGATATTTGGAGTTGTTGATTAATTTGCTCGTTACTATATGGTACTGGAAGTCCTCAATGTTAAGGGCAGTACGAAAATGTTACGCTATATTAAGCAATCAATAATTATAAAGAGGTGAAAGTGGTTTATAACCGTTCCCCATACGTTTGCATGTAAGAGAAATGTGGCGCCAAACACTATTACATACATCAGTACACGTATTACTGATGTGAATAAAGGCCGCAGTTACACCAACGTGTATGTCTAAAGTGCACTCAATTTTTTTTTTTTTTTGAAGCGACGTTCATGTAGTTTTGTACCTTCATCAATTCGTCTTATCATATAGCCCAAGATCCAAAAGGTTGGACATTTCAGGCTTTCCAACCAGGGCTAAAAAACCTGTTCGAATTTGGGCCCGTCCATTTTCAGCTCTATGATAAAGAATCGCTAATTAGATCACGTTCCTAAAGAATCAAGAACCAATGCTAAAGAACAGCACAACTTATTGTCGAATAAATCGTCCCAATTCAAGTAGATAAAACAGAATCAATCTCCATTGTCGAACAGGCTAATAGAGGTTTACAAGTTACAACTGCCCTATAAATAACACAATTTGGTGGTTAAGATCTCCAAGGAGTTTAGCACCAAGTGATTCTTCCAACATCTCCGCAATCGTAGTCCTAGAGTCGCTTTAATATCGTACCAAGGTACGTAGTTGTGTTATCCAGCTAATTTATACTTCGTATTAAATTATGAACAATGTTAGAGGTTTACCGTCTAAATATTGAAAGTGTCTACTATCATCAATATGGAGTAATTTCAAACACAATTAATTTTAGGGTTTTTTGTCAAACCACACCTAATAAAACAAGTTTTTTGACAGACTACACCTAATAAAACATATTTTGCCAAACCACACCTAATAAAATCCTTTTTTTTTTAGACCACACCTAAATACCTAATGTTAACTTCCAACCTTCATCCACCCATTGCCGCCTTTTACCCACCCATTGCCGGCCTTAACCACCACATTGCCTCCCCTATAGCCACCCCATTGCCTCCCCTAATCCACATTAATCTTAACACATGACCAATTTCCCCCCATTTCTAACAGATCTATCCCTAATGTTTTCTCCCTCTATTTCTTCAAATTTTCCTTTTTTTCTTCATTCTATTTCATCACAAATTCATTCAAAGAGAGGTACTCAAATTTATCTTGGCTAAAAATCAAATTTGGGGAGGAAATTAAGTGTGAGGAATTGAAAAGGGAGGGGAAAAAACCAATTTTGGTGGATGTAGGGTGGCTATGGGTGGGTAAGGGGGCGGTTATGGGTGGGTATGGGGCGGGGATGGGTGGCTATGGGGGCGGGATGGGTGGCCATGGGTGGTTGTGGGTGGGTAAGGGGCGGGGAAGGGTGGTTAAGGGGCGAAAGTCGACATAGGTGTAGTCTGACAAATAAAAAGACTTTATTATGTGTGGTTTGACAAAATTTGTTATATTAGGTGTGATTTGGCAAAAAAAAAAAAAAAAAAATTTATTATATGTGATCTGACAAAAAAAAATAATTTATTAGATATGATCTGACAAAAAACCCTTAATTTTACTATCATAATTTAATTTCAATTCAACTACTAAGCTAAAACATTTCACCACAAATTAATTTTATTTACAACTTTAACTAAATATATATTACTACCACGTTTATAATAGACAAATTAATTGTGATTACATTGTTGATCCCAACCGTTGTCCATTATGAAAATCATGGCGAATATTTGAAATTAACAATAATGAACATGCCCGATAGAACTTACCAAGTGTAAAATGTATGTACAAAGACATAATGGCTCCAGCACGAGTGATGGACAAGTACAAGGACGAAATCAACAAGATGAAGAAGGCGGCATCGGAAGCAATCTCCGGCATTTCGAAGGCGAAAGCGGCAAATGTGAAAGGCGCCAATGGAATATCAGGTTACGTACCACCAGGAGCGGAACGAGTTCGTAGTGGTGAATACTATGCTATGGACGACCAGCACGTCCCTAGAATTTCAGGAGAATAAAAATTGGTATGGTTCTGTCGGAATTAGTGATTATATATCCTTCAAATATCCAAACTAGCGCCACGTTTATCTACGAAGCGCCGTGGGACGAGGACACGAAACCGCCGGCTAAGGGAGCCGTCGTGTATGTTGGCACTATCCTCGACTATGCGTGGCTCGTGGCGTGGAACGTTACTCATCTCTACTCTCAACTTCCTAAATCCTAATCAAGTACGTATACACGTACTTAATTAATTTATTCCAGTGTTAATTATTATTACGTTGCTATCCACCTATTGTAGATTAGTACGAGCTAGTGTGTGACAAACTCCTTTCATACGAAAGCGTATGCTGAAATAAGTAGCACCGGAG
Source organism: Spergularia marina (assembly GCA_963680865.1). NCBI lineage: Eukaryota > Viridiplantae > Streptophyta > Magnoliopsida > Caryophyllales > Caryophyllaceae > Spergularia > Spergularia marina. The sequence continues at coordinate 1,988,572 of OY804545.1, read as the reverse complement.
ATGCTGGTACAGTCCCAGTGATTTTTGGCCTTGCCGAATGATTATTGATCTCATCGATCTGTTTAATTTGTTACAAAATGAATGTCTAATAAAGCACACCTCGAATAAATTGTCTTGAGTAAACGACGACCATTTTGTAGTTATGCATAAATAATAAGAGCATGTAATAAATCTCTCACGAACTCGTGATGGACTGATGGGTACACGTCCTGTGATTTGTTGGTTCGTTGATCTTCTTCAATGACAATTATTTTTATTTGTTTCTAAATTGCTCTAAAGAAGCTTATAATTATCGGAACCAGAGATTGAGGTTAAAATTAGATCTTCACCGTTGTAATCGAAGTCATACTATACATAAGGTGACCAAATTACATCAAAATGAAAGTGTGACCAATTCGATCGTTAAGTTGATCACGCCCGAGCGAGCGGTATAGTGATAAAAATTTAAGCATATCAAAGCACACATCTTTTTATTTTTCATAAGCACGATGTTCAAACAACGCAACGTCTTTCACAGTGGAGAAAATCACGTAGGGTGCTTAAAATAATAAAATTATAAGTAGAAATTTAATAAGGTGTATCACGAATATTTCTCGTCTATTATTTGATCTATTTTGTCTTCGATGAGACAATTTTAATACTAGAACCAATTAAGAATTACAGATTGAGAACCCACGTATAGTAGTAAACTATTCGAGTTACTTAGATGAATTAGTCTCATATAGCGGTATAAGACGTGTATATATATGGCTAAGTTTTCGATAAGATCGCCGAACCCTAAAGCGCTCTTTTGACTAATTACCTCTCTAGTCTCTACCCAATAAGTGAAAAAAAGTAAAGAGTTAAAAATAGAGAGGCGATTAACCCCTTTCACCCCTTACCCTCCCCGAAACGTTTCTTATTAAGAATTTTTTTTTTTTCAAAATAGGGCTCAAAAAATAAATATTAAACAAAATGGGTTAGATTGAAAAATGTTCAATTTTATGGGGTGCAAGTTACCCCATTTCAGGTTCGGGACAAAACCGCTAGTGCCCCCGACAGTTTTAAGTAGAGAGAAATCGCCACTCTCTATGACGCTTTCTTCACAAAAATGAGTATACAAAATCGAGTGGGTGATATTTTGCCAAGGGTGAAAGAGTGAAACCGCCACCCCCCATGGCGGTTGTGGCGGTTTCACCCTTATCTAAGATATCATCCCGATATAACGTCAATTCAAAAAAAAAAAAAAATTGAAACCCCCATGGCGGTTTCATCCTTGGCAAAATATCACTTACAACCTCATAGCTACTGTTCAAGACACTTAAAACCGTTAGGGGCACTGACGGTTTTGTCCCGAACCTAAAATAAAATAATGTGCACTCCATAAAATTGAACAATTTTCAAATATTTATTTTTTAAACCCTATTTCGAAAGAAAAAAAAATCTCTTATTAAACCCTAAACCCTCAAAACCTCCATAAACAACTGCAAATTTTAACAAAATTCGAAACTTTTCTGTAATAATCGTTTAATTATCAATAGAATCGTGTAATTTACAAGAAAAAATGCAGCACGATGAGGCTATCTGGCAAACAATTCGCCACAATCACTGCAGTTACATGGCCACGTAAGAACCCTAATTTTACCCCCAATTCAATTTCATCTGTATACACGTTTAATTACCGTTTTTATTGATTTGGGTTTTTCCGTAATTTTGATTTCAATTAGGATTGAGACCGAAAATTTCTGCCGAAACCCGTATAACGTAACGGGTGTATGTAATCGGAGCTCTTGCCCGCTTGCTAACAGTCGTTATGCAACGATTCGTAATCGTGAAGGTACCCTTTTGATTAAAAACTCGTTTTATGCACGTTTATGTTAAAAAGTTGTAATCGTTTTGGAGTTTAGTAAATTTGTGGTAAATTTTATGTTGTGATGAAAAAATTTCAGGGGTGTTTTAATTGTACATGAAAACAATAGAGAGAGCTCATATGCCTAACAAGTTGTGGGAAAGGGTGAAGCTGCCCAAGAATTTTATTGGTGCCATCAAAATTATTGATAAACATATGGTAATTTTTATGATTTTGTTTAATTGTTTATTTGTAAGTTGTAACATTAGTTGTTCATGCCAAAGGTTTAATCTTTGGGTAAAAAAAAAGCGAGGAACCGAAATTACTGTGTTGGTGTTGGTGCAGATGTTTTGGCCTAAGCTTCTTGTGCGGACGAAGGTGCTTTGCTTCCCATTTTTTCGCTGTTATCTTTGGGGGAAGGGGGGGGGGATTGTGCCACATTTTGAATGTCCTCGTGTTTGGGAGGTAGAAAAACCGATTCATCTATTGTGTTATCGATGAGGAGGAAAGGGAGATAGTGGTCTTGATTATTCATTGAAAATTATGGCCTCTTTAATCAATGATCAGTGTTAAAGTAATGCAAAGGCCGCCAAATTGAAAATTGAGTTGGCATACTATCTTGTTACTCTGCAACTGGAGAAGTCGAACCCTTGCCTTTGATATGAACTAACCAGTAACCACTAGGTTACACTACGGACAAGATCAGTAAACTAGAACAAAAGCCTGTATATCAAATAACTAAAGTCTGAAACCTTTTGGCCGTGGGGTGGGCTGAGGGGGTAGGCCTCTGCTGCAGCTTCACCTCTGGTAAGAGGCCAAAGACCTTGACGGTAGCTTTTCTTACCGTGATGGCCTTTCATCTCTGCTATATGATTCATATTCCAGCCGTAACTGTATAACTACTTTAGAATTTCCTGGAAAGTTGCGAAATCTTCCCGATTTCTATACAGACAATTGAATTTGACAGTTTCAGTAATCTGAATTCCAGAAGGTGTATATTTGTCTGTTCCATTTCTCTGTCTGATTTGTCTTCTGGAGATAGAATTTGGTTTTTGCTGCTTCTTTCTTCAGTCTTATTACTACTGTTATCTGATAAGTAATATTTCACCAACATTTCATTCTTCATATTATGTACAGGGAACCTTTAAAATCCATGCCAAGGAAGGAGTCCAAGAGGCACGATAGAAGATTGGATAAGGCTGAGAAAGCGGCTTTAATTGACAAAGTAGACTTCATACCATGACTGCTGAAGGTTTTTTTTCTTTTCTTTTTGGTGATTACTTATAATTATAAATTATATATCATGTTGCAGAAAATAGAAGAAGAGCTAGAAAGACGTATCCGGGAAGGTGTCTATCAAGGGATTTACGGGGACTGGGACGAGGTCCTTAATGACAAGATGGAAGATGAGCTTGAGGAGGTAAGTGCACTATGTAGTCCTAAAACTAATAGTTTTATAAATTGATTAGTTGTTTATGATTTTCTTTTTATTTGTTATTTCCTGTTTTCTTGAATAACCTGATTGGATTTAAACATTTCATGTCATTAGGAAGTGGAGTTTGTGGAGGGCAATGAGGACCTTGAGGACGATATAGAGGACTTCGGCAAACACGGAATGACTACAATTGATGATGACAACGGTAATTTGCTGCATTCTCCCAACCTCCTTTATCGTGGGTAGAATCCATATGGAGCAAACGACCTTTAGCATCTTTAAATATCCGACTTGGAATCCATTCCCTCTGAAACATTCAGCATCTGTGTTATTCGCCTTTTAAAGATATTATGAATTTGCTTTTCGAAATAGATTGGCTTGAAGACGGTGATGAAGGCCGGGATGAAGCAGATGGAAAGGCAGGCAGAAGAGACTCTAGTTCAGGTACCAAGTCCAAGAAGAAAGCAACAGTTCTTTTTGAGGTACGTTTCTGTGACCCCAATGTTTTTCCGCCATAGAGTAGAAGATGCTTTTATTTCAACCTGCTGGACTAGAAGGAGGATTTGGTTATAGGAATGCATGTTTTATCTATGCATACTCCGCAATAGTGGTGTTAATGTGCGCAATCTTAGAAAGCTGTAAGCTTTTATGCTGTTTAGTGGGTGGACATTGCTGGTTTGGTAATGCCCCTAGTTGTGATTCTCGCTGTAAAGTGGTAGTATTTTCGTTTTGGGACACCTTTGAACTCTGGTTAACTTGAAGAGCTGTAGGAGTAAACAATTTCCTTTACCTGGATCAAATGCACCCTGACTGTCTTTCTTTTATCAGCATATTATTTACGATCAACCATTTCACTATCTGCACGGTTTTATGCAGGTCGAGAATGAATATGTCGGCAGTTCGAAGCAAAAGGCTGTTCATTGAGTTTCAGGAGGCAGCAGAAGCATTTAGGAAGAATTGTCATTCTTGTTAATAGCCTGACACATATAGAGAATAGACTACAATACCGTGACCAAAAAGACTGGTACAGTTTCTTGACTGTGGTTACCCCAGAGTATAGATGGCCCTGGTTCTGCAACGTTTTTGCACAGAGATTGTCATCTTAGCTGGATTGATTTTTGGCTGGATGAATGCCTCAAATTCCAATGCATTTCTTTCTCCCCACTTCATCTCAAAATAATCAAAATGATACTCATATCTTTAGGGATCAAGATCCTTTGGAGTTATTTTTCCAGAGTTCCCTGGAGTTTACTTGAAATGGAAAAATATATTTATAAATATCTTTTTTTAGATAAGAAAAAACACTACATCCTAAAGTGATGTTTCCATTTCAAGTAAACTGCGGGAAACTCCAGGAAAAATAACTCCAGAGGATCCATCCTATCTTTAGTACTAGTGTACTATACATACTAGTATTTTCTTTTAGTATTTCCTATCGAAAGATAAATAAAAAAAGAAAAGCTAATCAAGCTAACAAAGTGATGTAAATGATACTATTACTTGTTCTATTCCTAATAAAATGTATAAGTGCAAAACCATCGTTGTTGCACCACTTTTGTTTATCGTACGGTTTTCCTAATTTTAAGGGCGGATTGTTGGAGTTTTAGTTCACGCATTATATAGAATGAGCGAGTGGTGGAAAGAAAGAAATAGCTTCCTCAAGGACATAACAGGAAGAAAAAAAATGACACTAAATTTTGGAATAACAGAAGTAAAATTGCGGTGGCTGATAGCCGAATGCCAAAAATAGGTACAATGTAGTTTTGAAAATGTTAAAATATTTGTGAAGCGACAAATAGTAAAGGGTCAAAACCGATAATTTTTAAAGGGGACTGCTAAACGTAACCTAAAAAATATTAGCGTAACCTATTTTTTCCATTTTTCTTCCAATATTACCCTTAATGATATCCCCTCACACTCCCTAAAAATTACTAACGTAACCTATTTTTTACGTTTCATTTGAATTCTTTTCACATATTCAAACGAAACATAAAGAACGTGTTGCGATCCTCTAGAGTTGAAAATGAACTCTACTTGGTAGAGTTTGCCTAAAAAGGCAAGAATAAATTTTTTAACAATTTATTTGTGACCCTCAAAATTCTTTATTTTTTGTCTTATTACTTGTTTTGGTAAACTCTACCAACTCTACCAAAAACAAACTCTAGAGGATCCTTACCCATAAAGAACTGACCCCCAATATTTCTCTCTCTCCTCTGTCATCCCAGCCACCTGACCCACTGCGCAACTATCACCGCCGGCCACCCGAACCGTATTTCCCCTCTCAGCCTTCACCACCAATCGGCCGCACTTGACGCCGCGATCCCAAGACGACCATGCTAACCCCCGCCCTACCCTCCCTACTGCCCCACAACCACCTCCCCTCACTCCGACCAACCCCCCTCTCCTCGAATTCACCACCACTGGGCCGCACATGGCGGCGTGAGCCCAGTTAGGTGGGTCGTCGAGGCCAATAATAAGATGAAGAAGACGCAAAACAGGGTTGTCGAGCCCAGATCTGTTTGCCACAACCCATGTTTTCGCCTTCCGCTGCCGGTTTTCGGCCTTGACGACCCACCTTAATGGGCTCGCGCCGCCATATGCGGCCCAGTGATGGTGAAGTCAGAGTGAATGAGGGAGGTCGGAGTGGGAGGCGGTGGTTGTGGGGGCGGTAGGGAGGGTGGGGCGGGGGTAGTAAGGGTGATGAGGGGAGAGAAATGAGAGGAAAAAATTTAATGATTTTTTTATTATTTATCTAATATATATATGTAATTCTGAACCCGCTCAATTCTCACGCTGACACGTGGCATATAATAATATTATTATATTATAAATAATGTTTATCTAAAATAGGATATGGTAAGTACATGGTAATATTATTCTAATAAAATAACATTATTACTTGATTTATGGAAAATAGTTATGCAATATAGTAATTACTTGATTTATGTCTATTTGATCAAATATCCCACGGGTGTTTCAAAATCATGGTAATATTATTCCAATAAAATAACACTATTACTTGATTTATGGAAAATAGTTATGTAATATAGTAATTATTTGATTTATGGCAATTTGATCAAATATCCCACGGGTGTTTCAAAATGGGACTTTGGCTTTTGAAATTGAAATGTGAATTTTCCTCTAATTAAATTACAAATATCACACGAGTGTTCGAAATGAGATTTTAGATTTTTAAAGGTGAGTTTCCATCTAATTACATTACAAATATCCCACGGGTGTTCGAAACATGACTTTAGGTTTTTAAAGGTGAATTTCCATCTAACTACATTCCAAATACCACACGGGTGTTTGAAATGAGATTTTAGGTTTTAGATAAAAAAATTATTTACATAATTTTAAAATTTAAACATAAGTAGCCCGGGCGTTGCACGGGCCATCAAACTAGTTAGTTATTAATTACAAAAGATTTAATTTAATTTTCAGTAATTGTATGTCATGTCACCGCTTAACATCCAAAATTTAACTGTGTTATAAAATAGGAGGTGATAAGGGCACCACGTGCCTATAGGTGTAAAGTTCGGGGGCACCAAATCGTACAAGTTTCAAAGGTAGGGACACCATGCGTATTCTGATATAGTTCGGCGGCACCAAGTGAATTTGTCGTTAATTTAATGCTAATCCCATGTTATTTGAATTTTTTTTCGAATTAGGGCTCAAAAAATAAATATTAAACAAAATGGGTCGGATTCAAAAACGTTTAATGTTATGGGGTGCACGTCACCCCATTTAGGTTCGGGACAAAACCGCCAATGGCACTGGCGGTTTTAAGTGTCTTGAACAGTAACTTTGATACTGGGAAGAAATTTTGGCTAAGGTGAAAACGCCATGGGAGGCGGCGGTTTCACTCAAGTAAAACCGCCACCTCCCATGGCGGTTTCACCTTAGCCAAAATTCCTCATAGGTCAGTTCGGTGATGAAAACGCCATGGGAAGTGGCGGTTTCACTTTAAGTGAAACCGCCACCCTCAATGGCGGTTTTACACCCGAAATGAGTATGGGAATCGGTGGCTTAATTTTTGTAAAAGGGTGAAACCGCCATGGGGCCACCTCCCATGGCGGTTTCACCCTTTACAAAAATTTAGCCACCCATTTTCATACTACTTGAATCTGTGATGAAAACGCCACTGAGAGCAGCGGTTTCTGTGGTTATAAAACCGCTGTGCTCCGTGGCGTTTTTATATTTTTGTTTTTTTTTTTTGAAGGTGTTTTCCCTCTTTTCCGTTTCACCTGCAACTCAAACAAACCCAAACCAAAATGCCACGACCACAATCGTTCAATAACACCAATAACAACCCAAGATGAGAACTCAAATGGCATGGTATCTTATTTCATAACTTAAAACGTCTTTTACAAACTTGAAAGAGTCGAATACAACATAAAATTGTTTCCATACATTACAAACTACTATATTAATAGCTAATCATCCGCTAGGCGGCGGCGGCGTGTAGCTCGACGCTGGCTTGAGGAAGCGGGTTGGCTTGAGGAAGAACCCGGAGTGTCGCCTTCCATAATTGGTGTCATAGGAGAACCAACTCTACGTCGACGCATATATTGGATAAGAGGAGAATGATCATCCAAACTTGCACTTGGTTGTTCTTGAGATTGTTGGATAAGATGTGAAAATCCCACCTTCTCGAGACATTCGGAGCAATGTTTGCGGATGTCGGTTAAAGTTTGGACAAAATTAACACTAGATGCGTCATTGAGTGCAGCTTGAAGGTCATGCTCACACCTCATGTGTAGAGTTGCAAAACCTTGAGTCTATAATCACAAAAATCAAAATATTGCACTAATTATTTCCTAAACATGCTTACTATTCAATAAAACTGAAATAACGATAAATCATACTTACAAGCAATTAAATTGAGGGAGAAGAAGGATGGTAGGAAACCGGGCCACCATGAGATTGTTTAACAGCTCCAATGATACGACGAGTATGGTTTCGATACCAAACCATATACGGATCATTGTAATCCATCAAGCCATCATCTACATCGATATTAGCCACCACCCTCTCTCGACGCCTACGCCATAAATCGATATAGACATTGTGGATTTCACTCCAGCTTACCTTCCGATTTCCTCTCCTATCCAATTTATGAAGAGCCACCGAAGTATCACAGTCCACCGGGATTGTTTGCTTCAAACCAAATTGGCGTACTACCCGATCTGGACAATGCTACTCTACAATGTCAAAGCAGATCATAGGAGCCAAAACACACCAATCTTGTTCATCCTTTGAACAAATCGGAGAGAGAGCTGAGATGACATCCGCTGTATAAGGCTGCCAAATAAACTAAAATAAAACAAATAAATAATTAAATTACCAAATTATTTTCATGCTTATAAAGTCACAAAAAATTGGATTGGATAAGTAAACTTACTTGATCATGAGTCATACAATCAAATGCATCTCTGTAAGCGGTAAGAGAGAAAATCCCATCAGCTCTTCGCCGATCGATCATAAGCCACTTACGTCCTAATGCATCTCTCCCATAGATATGTTGTGACCCAAATGGACTAGCTATAGTCTCATCCTCATCCTCATCCTCATCTTCATCCCCATCCTCATCCTCATCTTCATCCTCATCCTCATCCTCATATTGTAATGGTCCCATGTTCATAGGACGTCCTATAGCAATACGTTCCCAAGACCACAACTGAAGAAGAATAAGAGAGCCGGATATCTCTAATGCATCCTTACAACACCCACGACACAAGTTACGATACAATGTTGCTAGTACCGCACTTCCCCACGAGTAATCATCCAATCTACTGACATCACTTAACAATGGCAAATAGATTACTTGAACCACATCCCCACTCTTATCGGGAAACAGAACGGTACCAAACAAAATGAGAAGATACGCTCGAATATAGCAATGAAATATGGCATCGTCCATACCGTTGGGCAAATAACTAAAATGGGTCATCAACCAAGAAATTTTCAAAGAAGTTCCCTTCAAACTTCCCCCCGGTGCTATTCCCAACAATTTAGTCACTAATCCTTGCCAATCTTGATGGATCTCATCCGTCACAGCTCTTCCATCTATCCTCAAACCTAACATAACTTGCACATCTTGCAAGGTGATAGTGGCCTCCCTAACGGTTAAGTGAAAAGTGTGGGTTTCTTGCCTCCATCTTTCTACTAACGCACTTATTAAATCCTGATCTAACTTAACACTAGCTACTCTATGCGCCCCATAAAACTGGGTTTTCCTAATAAATTTAACTACCCGCTTACTAGGACGATAACCGCCATGCCATTTTATGTGAGTTCTACATCTAAGCGAACTCACCTCCTCTCCGTCCCAAATTGCTTGACTCCTGTGTTTGTCTTGCAGTTTGAGAAGAGACGGTTCGATCGGTCCCGGATGAAGATCCGCCTCCATGAGAGCTACAAAAAGAAAAACAAGAGAGTTAAAATATTACACAAAAAGATTAGGCAAAAGTAAGTTCACAATAATATAAAGATCAACAAAAAATGTTACCCTCTTAAAGAACATGTCTTTTTGTTATGACCGGGTTGACGACATATGCCACATAATGATTTTGATGGTGGTTTTTCATCCATCTCATTACGCAATCGCTTTGAATGTGACTTATCCTTCGTACCCTTCTTCTTCGGTTCACGTTTCATATCCTTATTAGCAAGGATTTTAGGACCATCAAGAGGTGTCCAATAAGCTTCATCCGGAATGGGTCGAAATTTGGGTGCGTATGACCCCAAATACTCACCACTAGTGTAAAACACATCCACAAATGCATTTGTACTTAAACCCATTGAACTACAAACGGCAAGTACATGTGAACAAGGGTACTTGTAAATTTCAAGTTTTTTACAAGTGCATGTTTTAGTCACAACATTCACAGTATGCTTATGTTTCCCTTTTCCACTACCTCTATGGCCCGACCCAGTGGTCACTTGAAACAGTCCTCTATCAAATGCCACAACGGTATGGTGTGCGGCTTTCTCAGAATTGACAGCAATGGCATCCATTACTTTCTTACAATATGCATGTCTCTCTTCAAGCCTTTGTTTTGCCTTCTCACGCCGCTCCACAAAGTACGCATTGACTCGATAAAATGTCAATTTCACAAGTGCGACGATGGGTAAGAATCTGCCTCCTTTCAAAACTCCATTGAAACACTCCACCATATTGGTAGTCATTATACCATACCTGAACCCACCGTCATGATAATTTGACCATTTCTCCATCTCCAAACCATGTTTGGTCAAATATCGTCGTGTATCAATATTTATTTCACCCATTCGATTGAAACCACGATTGAACTTCTTCTTCTGATGTTGTGTGGCAGTCCAACCAAACAAGTTTTTCAAATCCCTACTTTTAAACTTTGTGTTGATGTTGGATGCCACATGACGCATGCAAAATCTATGGTAGGCATGCGGCTCAGTCATTTCGATGTGTTCATCATTCATAGCAGCTTTGATGCCATCATGTCTATCTGATATAACACAAAGACCTTTTCTATCTGTCACGAATCTCCTTATACATGCCATAAACCAAGGCCAACTATTGGTATTTTCACTCTCAACAATACCGAAAGCAAGTGGGTAAAGTTGGTCGTTAGCATCAACTGCCATTGCAATAAGTAAAGTACCCTTATATTTCCCATATAAATGAGTGCCATCAATAGTTATAAGAGGGCGACAATGGCTGAAACCTTGAATTGATGGTCCAAATGCCCAAAACACTCGAAAGAAAGTTTCCTCATTAGGTTTGCATGTTGGCGTATTCACAAAATGCACAACAGTTCCCGGGTTGGATTCTTTCATTGCTTGCATGAAGTGAGGAAGCAAAGTGTAGGATTCATCCCAATCACCATATAAATTTGCAATTGCCCTTTGTTTAGCATTCCACCCCTTCATATATGAGATAGTATAATTGAATTTATCTTTGATAAATTCAATAAGAACTGGGACTTTAATGGACCAATCCTTGGCAACAAGGTTTTTAATAGCTTCACTAATGAATCCACGTTTCAAATTCATATGGTCGCGTGGAATAATGTCACCAACACAGGTAGCTTCGTGAGGCCCAAGATAAGTGACAATGGTGAAGGCTTCTGAAAACTGTTCTTGTTTTTGTGATGCCCTAAGCCTCATATTACATGGGTTTGGTGTTCTACTGCACTTGAAAGTGACAGTGTGGGGTTTGGATTCAGGCACTTTGAAAGTTTGGTTACGTTGTACAGAGTACAAAGTTACATTTTCTATCAAAGCAGCTTTATTTGGAAATCTTTGACCAACTATAAACTCCCTACCAACCTCAACTTCAACTTCATTGACCCATGTTTTCCAAGCATTCACATGTTGTTGATCAATTTCATGAATCGTATTGAATTCTAAATGTGGGGCACTCTTCCCAACCAAATCATCATTCTCATCTTCATCATCAATCATACGTTCAACAACATTCAACTCCTCCTCCGCCTCATCTCCTTCTAAATCCTCGTTCAAGGTCCCCTTATTTATGTTATTGGTTTCAATGGAAACATATTGCACAACATCCCCAAATCTCATTGATGTGAGAGAAGTATTGGGCGTTGTTGAAATCGTTGTTGCCAATACATTTCTAGAGTCTAGCATTCCCGCTTCAACATAAATGTCCATAGAAGGAACCTTTGAGTGTCGAACAATTGCCCACATAGCAAGTAAAGAACGATCATTATTAAGGGGTACAACCTTATAACACCCGGCACTCGGATACTTCATCTTCACCGTCAATGAAACACTCTTTCTATTGATTTTCATTGCCTCACAAATCTCCCCAATGAAGTCATTATAAGTCATACTAGTACTAGCAAATACAAAACTCTCATTTCCACCCTTATAACAAACATTTCCACTAGCTTCAACAATTTCTCCATCCCAATAACATACCAAAGGATATCCCGTAATTTCCATTCTATAATGAGAAAAATAAACTAATTTAATTAAGAAATTCAACTAACATAAATCTTCAATTAACCAAAACCCTAAAAATCGACTTATGAATTTTAATAACTAAACTCAAGCATAATACTAACTAAATTGGATTAAATATATAACTAAACTCAAGCATAATACTAACTAAACTCAAGCATAATACTAACATAAAAAAAAAAAAAACAACTCAATGAACTTAAATTAACCTAAATTAGTGTGGTTTAATTACAATATTAAACAAAACCCTAAAAATTCAACTTCTATCATATACCATGAATATGCAAATTATTATCAATACTAACAAAACAAATTATTCAATAAATTAGTAATCTAACTAAAAAATCAAACAATTAAACTAATGAATTGAAATTACCTAAAACAAATTGGTACAATTTGAAGAAATGAAATTACCTTAAAGAAATTGGTACAAAAGAGGGCGGAGCAGCGGCGCAGCGAGAGAGGACGGAGCGGCGGGAGAGTGGCGGAGCAGCGACGGGAGAGGGGCGGAGCAGCGGCGGGAGAGGGGCGGAGCAGCGGCGGGAGAGGGGCGAAGCAGCGGCCGGAGAGGATGGGGACGTGGGCTGGAGAGAGAAGTTGAGGTTGAGAGTCGGGGGGTATTTTTTTTTTGTAAGGCGTCGGGTGATTTGGGGGTGGAGAACCCGGTATTTGAAAAAAAAAAAAAAAAAAAATCTATAACCGCCATGGGGGGTAGCGGTTTCACTTCAAGTGAAACCGCCACCCCCCATGGCGGTTTCACTCTTCATACAAAAATTAAGCCACCAATTCTCATACTCAGTTCGGGTGTGAAACCGCCATTGAGGGTGGCGGTTTCACTTGAAGTGAAACCGCTACCCCCCATGGCGGTTTTACAATTGCCCAAAATCACCCCCTGAAACTCATATTCACTGTTCAATACATGTAAAACCGCCAGTGGTAATGGCGGTTTTGTCCCGAACCTGAAATGGGGTGACGTGCACCCCATAACATTAAACGTTTTTGAATCCGACCCATTTTGTTTAATATTTATTTTTTGAGCCCTATTTCGAAAAAAAATTCATGTTATTTTGGGTATAATAAAATAAAATTTAGGGTATTTGTGTTATTTTGAGAAAAGTGGGAACATATTGGGTATTTTACCAACTTACATTAGTAAAAAAAATATTACATTTAGCAATCATATTTTTAAAATAGTAAGAGTATTTTTGGAGCGACGTATAGTGGAACGAATCAAACTAGGTTGAAGTGAGCCAACAACAAACCCTTTGTGTTTCTCTTTTGTTCGGCCGGCCCGCCCAAACCATCTCACAATCTAAAGGAGTGAGGAGAGAGAAAATAGGCAAAAATCAAACAAGAGCTTAAACCCTAACCCCTCACTAAAACCCCCAAATTTCCAGAAATTTCAAACCTTCTCTGTAAATTAATCGTCTAATTACTCAATTGGATTGCGTAATTAACAAAAAATGCAGCACGATGAGGTCATTTGGCAAGTTATTCGCCATAACCACTGCAGTTATATGGCCAAGTAAGAACCCTAATTTTATCCCGAATTCAATTTTTCATCTCTATTTTATGTTTAATTAGTGTTTTAATGATTTGGGTTTTTCTGGGGTTTTGATTTTAATTAGAATTGAGACCGGAAAATTCTGCCGAAACCCGTATAATGTAACGGGTATATGTAACCGGAGCTCCTGCCCGCTTGCTAACAGTCGTTATGCAACGATTCGTGACCATGAAGGTGCCCTTTTGATTAATTTCTTGTTGTATATAAGTTTTATGTTGAAAAGTTGTAATCTTTAATTTTATTTTTTGGGGTTTTTTTTTTATTTTCTTGTGGTAATTTTTATGTTGTGGTGAAATAATGCAGGGGTGTTTTATTTATACATGAAAACTATAGAGAGAGCTCATATGCCTAACAAGTTGTGGGAAAGGGTGAAGCTGCCCAAGAATTATATTGGTGCCATCAAAATTATTGATAAACATATGGTAATTTTGTTGATTCTTGTTTGATTGTAATAACATTAGTTGTTCATGCCAAAGATTTAATCTTTCGGTTAAAAAGAGGAAACGGAAAGAAAGAAGTGTGTTGGTGTTGGTGTGTGTTACTTATATATATGGTGGAAAATTGCAGATGTTTTGGCCTAAGCTTCTTGTGCATAAAATGAAGCAGCGTTTGACAAAGATGACTCAAATGCGGATACGTATGAAGAAGCTTAAATTAAAAATAAGGTGCTTTGCTTCCCATTTTTTGCGTTGAATTTCATTGTTTGTGAGGTCTAGTAGTACTACCAGTAGACTTTTGGTACTTTTTTTTATGGTCTGTGAATGAGGAGATTAAAGTGTGTATTTTTGGTTGCATGTTGGTGCATCTAGCATTCTAATTTGACAATGTCAAATCTCTCCCTTGTTATTTAAGTTACAACTCTTGCCAGGTGAATGTTTTGAGTTTTGTTTCACAATTGCAGTACTGGCCATCATGGCCTACTTTCGTTGTTATGGGTAAACCGCAGCCATGGTGGCCTAAAATAGTGGCTGCCGTGAACTTACACCTCTCGATGTTATCAATTGTATCACAGACAGTAGTTAGTACCATGCTTGTTTTAGATTTAGGTCCTTGCAGATAAACTATTCTGAAACTGAAATCGATTGTTTGAAGAAATCCCCGGCAAATTAGTGCAGAAATTTTGGTCAATGCAAAACCCTGGGCACCTTACTTGGGAGTTTGGTGTATGCAGAAACAACCAAAAGAATGAAAAAAGATTGAAAATGTGAAGCAATTCCATCTCTGGACCTGGATACATTCATATACTCACGTTTCGGCACGAGCATAAACCAATCGGCCTTTGTGAAATTGAGTAACTAGTAAGTGAAAAAGATGAATTGCAGACCTGTTTCGCTGCTTGCACCCTTGGGCCATTGGAGTCACATAACAATTAAGAGCAGTCCCATGTAGCTTACCATTGCACTGTTTGAATTGTGCTATGTCGCTTGAATACATTTGTTTGGTTTAATCTTAGATGCTTTGCAAGTGATTTTTGTTAGCTGCAACTTGTGACATCGTCTCTTAAATGGAAAATGGAGGGCTGTTTAATCAATGATCAGCATTACAAAATCCATAGACTGCCGAATCCATAATCGGATCTGGCATACTAATAACTTGTTTCTTAATGCTCTGTTAACTGTACCATGTTACTTTGTGTCAGTATCTTATTTTCCTGAACTATATCTGTCACGTTGTTAACTGTGTGTGTCACCCTGGAACATGAGAATTCGAATCCCTGCCCTCAATATGAACTGACTACTATGTCACTCTGCACAGGATACCATTAAAGTAGAACAGCTATATGCTAAAGTAGGTAACCTGTTGTCCGCGGGGGTGGGCTGAAGGGGCTGATACGCTGACCCACCGCTGTAGCTTCACGTGGGTTAAGAGAACAAGAAGTTAACACAAGTTGACTGTTTGGATGACCTTCTATCTCCGCTATGTAATTCATATTCCAGCCTCTAGTGTTAAACTACCGTTGAATTTCTTAGAAAGATGCGGGATTCTCCCAATTCCTATACGAACATTTGCATTCTATCTCTAGAGGAGAATTTTAGTGCTCCCCATTCCAGATGTCTTTCTTTGTCTGATATTTCTTCTGGAGATAGAAGTTGGCTTTTGCTGCTTCTTTCTTCAATCTATTTAATGTTGTTGTCTAATAAGTATTATTTCACTGACGTCTTACAGTTCATATGTTTTATGCCACTGACATTTTACAGTTCATATGTATTTTTATAGCGAGACGTTAAAGACCGTGCCAAGGAAGGAGTCTAAGAGGGATGCTAGAAGATTAGAGAAGGCTGAGAAAGCAGCATTACTTGATAAGGTAGATTCATACTTTAACCACCGAAGGGATTCAATTGTAATTGGCCTATTTTTATAATTTATATAATTATATCTCATGTTGCAGAGAATAGAAGAAGAGCTAATCGAACGTCTCAAGAAAGGTGTCTACCCTGAGAATGAGATACTCAATGCCGATTTTAAAACATGGAAAGGGTACCTTGATTTAATCGCGGGGGAAGAGGACATTGAAGATAAGGTTGAGGAGGTAAATGTTTCCCTTTATCGGAAATGTAATTATAATTATAACAAGCAAGTCTTATGTGAGACGGTTTAAAAATAACTTGTCGTGAGACCATCTTATTTGTCGATATAGTGTCCCTTTTTACATATTTAGTGACCATTATAGGAGTACTGTATTTGGTCATCGTCTTAGTTTATGATTTGCTTAGCTCATTTAAGGTTTGTATAGGGTTTACTTTATAAATTGACCATTTTTTTTGTTATGCGATCAACCGCAAGTAATGAAGTCTAGTAATAAACTAAGACAATTACTGTGAGTAATAAAATGATCACAAACAATGCAAAAGTGTCCTTTTTGTGACCAAACAAAGTGGTCTCATGATAATTTATTGTGAGACTGTCTAATATGATCCTTGGTATCGTAAAAATATTTATCAGTTTGCTGTTTATTTTCTTTTTTATTTGTTATCACCTGTTTGTTGAATGGCCCTACATTTGGATTTAACTTTTCATGTCATCAGGAAGAGGAAGTAGAATATGTTGAGGAGGAGGATGAAATAGATGATATAGAGGACACCTTTGCAATGAACACCAAGGATGATGACAGCGGTAATTTTCTGTATTTTCCACGTCCTCCTTTGTCGGGGATAGTATCCTTATGGAGTAGTCCACTTTCTGCTTTTTAAAAATTCCGAATTTTAATCCAGAACTCTGAATCATTTTAGCATCTATGTTATTCTTTTTCTAAATATATTGTGAAATTCTTTTATGAAATAGATGGACTGGAAGACGATGATGAAGACCTGGATGAAGCAGATGGAAAGGCGGGCAGAAGAGGCTCTAGGTCAGATACTAAGTCCAAGAAGAAAGCAACAGTTATTGTTGAGGTACGTTTTTGTGACCTCAATATTTCTCTGACTTCTAGTAGAAATGCTTCAAGTGTATTGCCGGACGACAAGGAGCATTTGGTTATAGGATTGCATGTTGTATCTTGTACTTCAACCTAAGTACGTACTAGCATGGGTCTTGTATGTCCTATAGCCATGGCAATTGGCTATACAGCTGCCTTTTTCTCAAGGTGAGAGTAATACTGAAAGGCTTCAAATGATTCATTTGAAGCCATGTACAATAAAATCAGAGAAATTATATGAGGAGTTTAGTGACATGACATGTGGAAGATACTATCATATCCTTTGTTACATCCCAAATCAGCAATTCGTGCATCGAACTTTAATCCTCATGAGGCAGTTATGGGCTATTTAATGGCCAGCCTTCTAAACAAAGGTATCATTATGTAGAGTTAGAAAAGTTCTTACTTTAGTATTAAGATGATCATGACTGCATAACTATGCTGTTACTCTGCAATAGTGGTTTTAACGTACGCGATCTTAAGAAGCTGTGAGCATTTGTGCCCTTTAGAGAGTGGATATTGCTGGTTTAGTACTGCCCCTAGTTGTGATTCTCGCTGTACAGTAGGAAGTATCTTTCTTTTGGACACCTTTAACTCTGTGGTTGACTTGAAGAGCTGTAAATTGACAATAGGAAACGCTTGTTTTTGCCTGGGTTAAAAGCACTCTCACCGTCTTCCTTTATCAGAGCATTATAATCTACCATTTTTATACCTACATGGTTTTATGCAGGTCGAACGTGAAGATGGTGGCAGATCGAAGCGAAAGGCTGTTCACTGAGTTTTGACAGGCCTTCCATTTTGTGGACTAAGGTTAAAACAAGCTACTTGCATTAGAAACAGTAGAGATGTAAAGCTCTGCAAGGCAAGTATACTTCTTTTCTCACACTTGTGATTGCGTGCTATAGTGATGGGCACCAACAAAGAGAGTGCAATCGTCTTGTTTGAATATTATCTGCTTTTAGTGGTTATGTAATTGGAGTCAATCAGAGAGTGGTTTTGAGGGTCGTCAGTTCTTTCATGAAACAGACATTTTTGACCGAGTAGTTTATATTGTATTGCTCTTGAACTGCTGTCTAGGTACCGATGATACATTGTTGGTTTACATGTTGTAGTTTATACCAAAAGGATTCGATATAAAGTCCTCTGCGATTTTGTTCAGAATCTGTCTTGCCAAGGGGACTTTGTCCGAGGCTACCGATGTACTAGTGTAAATTTGTCAGACCAAAAGGTTACAAGATTGATGCTTTATTTAGTCGCTAAAGCCCATTCATTAGATAGGCGGCGCATTGCACCTTTCTGTATCACTGTCTTGTCCCGGTTTTTGATGGGTAACGCTGTTACTGTGATGCTCGGGAAACACTGAGAATAGCAGGGATCACAACATGATGAGGACTGTCAACCTCCGCATATGCCTTGGCGCCGCTGTCTTTGTCCTCGTAGTAACTCGTGAGATGAGCTCAACAGTTTGGATTTGATTTCATTCCAGTCAATCTGTCCTTGGCCGTACTTGCTGATATGTCCAGCTTCCACATAAACCTGAGACCAGTACAAGAATAGGTCGAATTTCTTAGCGTGTCTTAGAAGTCAGAATGTGTATAGTCTCTAGCCTTACCGTATTGGGCTGCGACTGATTATGGTAACCAGGGATGTTCCACGCAACAACCCACGTGCAATCATTTGGCGCGCCTTCAACAGAGTTTCCGACATAGACCACGGCCCCTATGCTGCCTTGTGGGTGACTAGGGTAGAGTCCCATATGTCGGAATCTACCCGAATTACGACTCTGGATGGTAGCAGGGTAGCTGCTGAGGAATAACTCCCCTGACCAGTCTTTTTTTTCTTGAAAGTGCATGTCATTTCCATAATCATTCATAGTATTAACCAAAGCGACCCTTGCTACAGCAGCTTCCTCTTCTTCTTCTTCTATCGGTTCTTCGTTGTTTTTCCCACCTATTGCCTTTGACATTATTGCAGCAGCCCCATCCTTCATCTTCACAATAGCCTCTCTTTGCTGCTTGTTGATTACTCTTGACGATTGCCCTCCAGTACCCATCTCTTGCGTGTCTTTCCTGAAAAATCGCCGATATAGTATGCACAGTATATACATCAATCATCATCACTGCAATGCAGAACAAATAATAGTGGAATCATTGAGTAAAACTTACCTCAAGTTGGTACAAAATACGACACGAAAATGCTACTGTATTTTGTACTTGTGCAAGAAGTTGCCTCTATGTCCCGTCATCTATATAGTGACTTAAAGCCAAAGAAGTGCTACCGAGCCACTACTGAGACACTGGTGCTAGCTTGTTTATTCCTTCTCATCAATTCTCATCTTTATTCTCCATCTCTCCACAGAATCAATTCTTTTCAATTTAAATGGAGTATTTGCTGGTTCAATTCTCAGAGCATCGGATACTTTGTTCTTAACATGTGTCGATGGAGAACATGCACTTTAGAAAAACCGATACTTATAATATCCAAAATCGTACAGATCCATATAGAACAAAGTCTAAAAATATCTACATTTATTTAATTGAGTAAATAAAACGCGTTATTCGAGTGCACCCTAGTTTCCACATAACATAGAAGACCAGTTGGGATTAATAATTTGCTACTAATGAATCTTGTTTCTAAAAGACAGAAACGTGACAATAATCTGAAACAATACAGTCATATCACAACAATCGAAAGTATTAGACTTTCACAATTAACCTGATCCAATTGGACTTTGCAACACACTTATTGGTCTAATACAGTACTTAATTCAACCCAAGAGGAGATGGAAGATGCAAGCTTTAATTCGGCTCTAGAGCCCATTTTACTTGATGGACGACGAGTAACACTTCTCTTTATTAGCAATTGTTCTTATTTTTTTAGCGGATAACGCCTTGTTACTGTGAGACTCGGCAAACACTTAGAATAGCAGGGATCACAATGTGATTAGTACTGTCAATCTCCGCATACACCGTGGCGCCGGTGTCCTTGTCCTCGTAGTAACTCTTCAGTGATGAGCTTAACAATTTGGATTTGATTTCATCCCAATTAACTTGTCCTTCAAGATACTTGCTAATGTATCCAGCTTCCACAAAAACCTGAGATCAGTACCAAAACAAAAAAAAAAGTCTACTAATAAGTTCGAGCTGCTAAAAATGTCGTGATCGTGTTGTAGTATGGTGATCAAAAGACATGCAACTTGCTTGTTTAAGCGTAAAGTTTACTAACGTACATAAAAACTATTAACTCGATTTCAACCATTTATATAAGTTTTTGGTTGAGATAATTTTTCTCTTGTTGTGATAAAAGACGATCAATTAAGAGTTAAAGAGAAATTAAACCGGGCCCGTCTAGTACCTGATTTGGCTGTGACGGGTTCTAGTAACCAGGGACGTTCCACGCTATACTAGCCAGGCACAATCCCTTGCCGTGCCTTTCACGGAGCTCCCGACATAGACCACGGCTGCTAAGCTGCCTTGTTGGTGTCTCGGGTAAAGTCCGGCATGTCGGAATTTACCCGTATCACCGCCGGCTATGCTAGCCGGGTAGTTGCTGAACCACAACTCCCCTGACCAGTTTTTCTTTTCTTGAAAATGCATGGAATTTTCGTACCCGATCGTATTATTATTAACCAAAATGACCTTTGCGAAAGCCGCTACTTCGTCGTCTATTATCTCTGCTTCCTCCTTAATCTTCTTGACGACGTCTCTCTGTTGCTCGTCGATTATTTTCTGATGATTGCCCTCCGGTAGTCATTTCCGACCCTATTAGGTAATTTCTCGACCAAAATCAAAAATGAAAAAAAAGTAAATAAATGCATGCAACTTGGTGTATACGTATATTGATCGATCGATTGTTTCATACTTTTATAACACTTCTATAGTCTCGTGATTTTGAAACTCAACAATACGTCAATAAGCGATAATAAACAATTGTATGTGTTTATATTATTCGCAAAAGCAATAATTAATCGCGTTTTAATTTAAAGATTTTCTTGAGGACTATAATTTTCAAAAAAAAAAAAAAAAATGGTGATATATACAAATTAAAGCAGTGCTCTATAGGAGTGTCCTTACTTTTAGCCATACACGTACTTTACTAAAATATCGCCTAATTGTATGTTCTCTCGTAAAGTTGTAATCTATCTTCCAAAAATTCTTGAGTCATTCTCACTTTCATTCGCCAATAATGATAAAAAGTAAAACAATAAAACGAATTTTTTTTTTATTACGATGAATAAATTAGAGATATTTTGTGCAATATTGTGGTTCGTACTTGTAATTTCTGTTATGATTTCATATCCTACGTTAATGACCGTGCTAGAAAAGCATTTTGGACGATCCCATTAACAGATTTCATATCCACATTGTTAACGATCTAGGCAGAAATGGAACGTTAGCTTGTACATTACATGTCCGGGAATGAAGATGTCGGAGAAAATTCGATCAAATCGTCGGAAAATTTTGATTTCAGCTGCCGTCATCTCAATGGAATTCAATCCACGGTCTTTTGGTGCAACCTTTGGTCGTTATAAACACGAGTTCTTTTGCCGTTGGGATCTATAACATCGGTGGTTCGATATTAAGGTTTGTTTGCATTTTTTTTTTTTTTTTTAAATTAGGCGTTAATAGATAGATAAACCAAGTTGATGAAATTTGTTAGAGATTTTAAGCTGTTTTATTTTATGTATGTTAGTTGAATAATGTATAGGTTGTATACGTAGTTAACAACTTTGAGTCAGTTGATTTTTTACGCATTAACACCATTCTGTATGATGATAATTAGTCAGGTCAACCATATATTTTCATGTAAAAAAATTATTAGCCCAAATTTATTATTCTACAATCTCATACATGAATCATGATCTGATTTTGATTCTCGACAATAAAAGAAGAAACATTTTGTGATTTGTAAAAGAAGGTCGCGTTCTCATCATTTTATTTGCTTTTATTAGGGTGGTTTGTGGTACTTCTGGATCACCCTATAAGGCTATAACTACTAATTTTCTCTCATTTAATTATTTATTCAACTCCTATGATGGGTTTATCTAACAATCTCCGTCTCTTTGCTACCGGAAATTTGGTTTATTACCTCGATAAAAAATGAACAGATAACTGGCAGCTGAAAAGGAAGCTAAGTAAACCCCCTCCACAAAATTTGTACAAAGGACGTAATATATGATACGCTTGATATTCTTGTCTTTGGGTCAAAGTAATAAGAAGCGCAGTTTATGTAGACTTTGTTGTACGTGTCGGCTCATAATTAATAAGAAACTAAATTACTCGTGCGCAATTGCTTTTCTTTAGAGACCTAAATTCACACAATCGAGCGATCATTGCCGTCTACCTTACCCTCGATAGTAGATAGTTATGTCAAAATGAAGTAGCTTCTCTTTTTTTAAACGAATTGGTCTCACTATACGTTCTTTTGAATTATTGACATTTGTACGAGAGAGTTGTTGGCTGCAAAGTAGTGTCATTTGAAGACATCGTTAATATTGTTTTGCCTCGAATACTTGATATTCCAGTGGTATTTTGTCCTTATTAGTTATCGTATAACATTGAGACGCATCCAAACTTCAAAGTTATTTATTCATTTTGGATGCATGAGTTTGAGAAGAAATGACGTAAAGATCACAACTTAGAAATATATACGGAGTATTATTGATAATATTGTTCTCTTTGCATAACTTAGAAGATGTTTGATACATCTTCAACGAAACCGTAAAGCAGAAATTGTGGAAATGTACACATGAAGTCAACTGTTCGCACGGGCAGCCGCAAGAAGCATAAACAGCCAAACAGGTCTCAAAATGTGTCTTATTAAACACACTATTTACGAACCCACTGCACCCTGTTTCACTCTCCCTAGTAGGCCGTAGCACGCATGCAGGAAATAGCTCTTTCATTTGTTTTGCTTGGCTAAACATTCAATTTAAGTGAAAATTTTGATTAAACGTTATGTGATGACCTAAACGAATTTTTTCATAATAAAAGGGTCACAAGACTTACAAAGTTATTTCCCCAAATCTAATATTAACAATTTAATTGAACACAGAATGTATATTCGACTTTGTTTATACAATTCTTTATGACTATGCTCAACTCGAAACATATATAATTAATTCACCGTTCACATTAGTACTATTAAGAAAATGTATTCACATCAGCGTTTCTCTGCTCCTATTACTACATCGGAGCAGCTAATATCAGTAATATGGAGTATTGCCTAATGCAAGACCATCGTACAGTTGTTCGTCATGACAGTTTCTAAAGAGAGTTGCTCAAGAAATATAGTATTAAGAGTTGCTCAAGATTACTCCCTCCATTTTCGTCAAATTTAGAAGCCTCACAATTCAATCTTGAAAACTAACAAGTGTCGTTAATTAAGACAATATGATGGGACGATTTTATAGAATAGTTTGTGTACGTACTGTAGAGTAAGACACACGCGTGGTACGTATTGATGGAGGAGTAAAAGAGCAAGTAACACAATTGCAAGCTAAGCCTGTTGTTTATCTCTCAAACTCTGCTTTTGCACTTGGACTTTACCCGACATTGTTATTAATTGGCTGTGCTTGCTTTTTTTAACAAAACTGTGAGTGACCACGACGTTTTTCGTAGCTAGGGTTTAAAGTGGTACAAATAATACTCCTCCATATTACGTACGGAGTATGTCAGAAAACACTCCTGCAGTAGTGGTATGTCATTTTGTTTGAGGAGGCTTGATTATGGAGTACATGCATAATTGCATATGTATAATCCCTTTCTATTTTGTGGTATGTCGAAGGAAAGTTTGAGAAAAGAAATATTCAGACAACCAATAATAATGCACATGTGGTGCATTAAATCCATGCAATAACTTCATGTAGCTGGCTTAGCTTATACTCCGTATAAGTGTCTCTCGGTCGAAATTATCTCTAGTATTTTCATTGGCCCTAAATTAAAATAGTGATTATGAAGGAAAATTCGTTGTTTTGAGTAATGTAGTTGAAGTCGTAAGGTTCGTGAAATTATAGTGATAGTTAAAATTAATAAATTTTTTTTATTTGTTTGATCATTAATTTTGTGATGTAATACAAGTATGTAACATTGTAATAATTGAAACTGAACGCAAACCAATTTTTTTGAGAACGAGTCGATTTCTTGCAACTAGAGTATCTAATAACTCTGAGCCTGAACAATGTTCTACTCCTAGCTGCATAACTTGCTTGTAATATAATTTCTACAAAAATGAAACCTTCTCAAACAACCCGATTTGATGAGGGCGATCGAGGATCGAAAATAAGATTGTGAATACAATAGAATGTGTCTTTTTTCTCACTAAGGAAGTTCAGGTGCTAGTGCTTTAATATCGTCTCTACATACATACACTAGGAAAAGCTGGGAAGTCATTGATTTCTTATCTTCAGCATGCCCTAATTAATCTCCTACTTGTCCCTCCAAAGAGTGATCTACCATGTCCTAGCCATATGTCATCTCCTGTGGAACTTAGCAGAGTTGATTATTATTAACAATAAGAGTATAAATATTTCGCGTTCATCTTTCTAATTATAGAATTCTTTGTGTTTAGTTTAAATTTTGTTTCTCCAATTTCATTGACGCATATACACATTCTATTTCATGAATTACATATATTCGATCTTTTATGTTGATCGAGTTTAAATGAAACGACGTTACAAATTGATGAAACAAACATATCAATAAAAGGTATTACAATAATTTTGACCTAATTGTCATAGTATCCTCTCAGTCGGCCACTTAGCATGAAGACAAAACCCTATGCCTCCAAACCATAATTAATTCCCATTTGAATTGTAGGATGTAGGATGTTTCTGTCACGAAAAAAAAAAAAAAAAAAAAAAAAAAGCTCGTCATATTATTATTGGCCAAATCCCTCAAAAATCCTAGAAATAATGACTCGGGTGTATATACTTGTACTCCTTCCTACGACATTATATGCGGACATGTCCATGTGAACATTTATTATACGCTCTTCCTAGGTTTTCTAAATACTCTCTTACATGAAACCGAAGCAAACTGATGAAAAGGTAAAGACACTAAATTTTCATCAACAAATTATTTAAATTAAGGAAAATATTAAGAGTCTATATGTAGACAAATGAAAAAAGTGTCTATGTCTAATTTGTAGTAAAAATAATTAAAGGTGCAGTAAATTTTGTTATATATTTTGACAAATGATAGATTATAAGGAAAGAGAGACAATTAAGAGTCCTTGATTTTGAAATTAAATCAATTCAAATTATTTTCTATTGATAGATCCGTAACAATGTTGATTTTACTACCAATATCATAAATTTATTGCAAATACGTTAAATTTACTACACAACCATATTTTTTACTACATGTCCTCTTTAATTTACCACACTTAATTATGCTATAGACAATTTTGTTATTATCTACATATAGACTTTTAGGATCATCCATTCTTAAATTAAATTTTGAGAGTTTTGGTACGTTGCTGTTGGAAAATACTCCCTCCGGTCCAGATTAAACTTCCCGCTTCCTTTTGCGCTCCTCCAAAAGAAAGCTAATAAATAATTCTTAATAATTCATTTAGCAAATAAATTTAAAAACTAGTTATAACCAACATCTTTATCTTGCCTCCATAATTATTCACTCGACAAAAAACGTAATATTTTGGAAATGGGAAAAACAAAGTCAAAACCTTAAAAAAGGGGATGTGAAGTTTAATCTGGACCGGAGGGAGTAAGTCACAAAACACAAGGGGAATTCAATTAATTTAGGACAACAATCAACAACTAATAACAATCAATTGAAAATAAACAATTAGAGTTAGAGATTAGAGTAGCCTGGGTCGAAGCACGACGTAGCGCTCTCTTTAGAGAGGAAAAAGCCCCCACTGCACTCCTAAACTTGTAACCGCGTCCCTCTCCCAAGATTCGACAACCCGATGGTGCTCATCGGATGCAGCGAAGAGAACCCCAAACCAATAGATTACTAAGCTCAAAGGATGATTAATAGAATGGTTATGTATTTAGGAATAGAATAGAGAAATTTAGTGGGAATCAATGGAGTAGTGAGATAGTGTAGCTGACGCAGGAAATAGATGATCAAGCAGCGAAGTGTTTTTTTTTGCTCTTCGAAGAATATCACTATCTATCTGACTCCTGAAGTAAATATTCACATTATAAGGCTTCCCCACTAACAGCCACTTCAACAAATTAGGCCTACTAAACCGGTCCACTCAACCATGAAACCCAACGGCCAAAACACTAACAACCCAAAAACCACTTCCTCCTATACTTTAGGTACAAAGCTATGACCAATCGAAAAATAAACTTGGGATTAGATCAATATAAGAAAAATAATTTTAAATCATAATAAAAATTTCCAACAATTGCATATCTTTCTCAAGAAACCAAGGAGGAACAAAGTCTGAGCTCCGCCAGTAGTGTAATCATTTAGAAGCACAGGATGCACATGCAGTACGTATTTATACCTACATAGACATGCATCCATCTACGTGCACTTCTTGCGAGAATGTCATTTTGGGAGTGTTCTCTAAGAAATACGTTCTACACGTACGTAGTATTAGTTTATAAAGGATGTACATTATATTAGATTTAGACATGTAGTGATATTAAACATAAAATCGATTTATATCACATACACGCTCAGTTTGGTATTATATGGTCATTCATATCACACGCGCTATCCATAATCTCTTACTATGTATGTAGCAGAAGTCACCTACCAGTAAGTAATAATCGTAATATAATCACAAATAATAACACAAGATGAACAAATTTTAGGATCAAATACCTCAAAAAGATCACCAAATTCGAAGGTATAGCGAGCAACATGATATTAACATTCACTCTAAAATTTTACATAGTAACAAATCCTACTTTTGTTATAGTATTTTTTTGTAGTTTTTGATTATGGAATTAAATTGGGCGTTGGAAATGGTAAAACCAATTTAATTGCTCATCCACCAACATGATACAAGCAGCTGTCCCCAAACAATCATTAACTTATCGCGTGTTTATTTTGCACGCATCGCAGATAGAACTGCCTATTTACTTTGAGTATCTCTTGACAATTTCCAAATCAGATCTTCATTTGGGAATGTAAATGTCGTAATTCTATAATAATATGACAAATTTGTAAGCTAGTTACATGAAAACTGTTACAACCACCCCTACAAAAAACAAAGATATGAACAATTAATGTGTTCTATTTTTGATTTCTTTTATATTTTAGAAAGAAGGAGCGCATCAATTAGCTAATACCAATGAGATAAGGATAGGAGAATTCAAACCCGTGTTAGTTAATCTTCCTGAATCCTTTTACTTGGATTTAATCATACTACTCCCTCCATTTCATCAGATTCTTTGCATTTTGTTTGAATTCCTCTCACATATTCAAACCAAATGCAAAGAACCTAATAAAATGGAGGGAGTAAGTCAATTGCCAACCAAAACCCCAAGCCCTCACGTGTGAATGTTGCATGAACACTACTTAAATTAACTAGGAGTAAACTGTATATAGTAAATTAATTGGACCTTTAATTGGACCTACAATAGATACGTGCATGTACACTTATTAAACTCTTTCCCTCCCTACTATAAATACATGCATGCTTTCTAACAAGAGTGCCCTACTACATTTTCTGAGCCTATTATATTACACCATATTATTTCTATTATTTTCTACTACACCACACTACTTTTCCTAATAAACACAACACATTTCACTTCAAAACATACTAAAAAGATGGAAAATTCAATGAGAAGCCACTATTCTAGTTACATTAGCCAAATACTTGATTCTCATCATGAACCAAAATCAAACTACTGCCATGAACAGTCTCAACCTCAGCCAAAAAACAACACCAAGACAAAGACGACTACAACGACAACAACAACCACAACTAGGTATCGGGGTGTGCGGCGTAGGCCATGGGGGCGCTACGCTGCAGAAATCCGAGACCCACAGTCGAAGGAGAGGCGCTGGCTCGGCACGTATGACACGGCCGAGGAAGCAGCCTGCGCCTACGACTGTGCGGCTCGAGCCATGCGTGGGTCCAAGGCTCGAACCAATTTCACTTACCCTACTTATGATCACCCTGAGGTTCACCCCACTACTCTCTACGGTGCACCTACACCTGTCCCACCTCCATACTTCTCCCTTACGTCTTCACGTAGACAATCATCATCATCATCATCTCAGCCGTTCATCAAGGCTACCAATGCTGGTGTCACTTTTAATCGTGGCCGTCAATCTAACATTACCACCCTCCCAGTTTGGCCTAACCAAAACACGACAAAAAACCCACAAAATCAGACGGTGTTCAGCTGCTGTCCCACCGAATCCCCTGCTCCTCACTCACACAAGAATAGTATTTCCACCAACACAGCAAAGCCAACAAGAACCAAAAAAACAACAAAGAATGTGTTTATGTTTAGGGATTTGTTCCCCTCCTTCTCACCCCACAGTAACATCCCTACTTCAACTTCATCATCAGCCGTTCATCATGATAATCATGATGATGAAGAGGTGGAGGAGAATAATAATGCTGATGATCATGTGATGGAGTTTTTCCCATATGAACAGTCAGAAACTTCTGGACTGTTAGAGGAAATTGTTGAGAAATTCTTACCTAAGAGCAACTCCACCAAAGCTAACCGCGAGTCCTCATTTTCCAACCATCAAGATGATCATAACTCTATGATGATCAATGAAAACAATAATAATGATCCTTATGGGTTACTCTACCCTAATAATCATGATTACTGTCATAATAACAGTCCATTCTTTGGTGTTGGTGGAGTGTATGCTGATACGGTACCGTTTTACGGGGATATGATGATGGCGCAATCTGCTGATGTTGGAGGAAATTATCAGGTTGTTGATGATCATCGTTTTGAGGGTATGTTCCAGTGCAACGAGCTCTACAGTGCTTTCCCTGGTGCACCATGTCTTGGGGTTTGATTTGGTTAATCATATACTATATGATATAATATGATGCATAGCACATATAAGATATATTTCCCTGATTAACCAGTTAATTTTATTTGGTGAAATTTATTAGGGTAATATTAGTACGTACTTTTGTTTTGGATCATTGTTTGTAAGATAATTAATTAACTATAAGTAGCCTAATTACACTTCTAGACTAGGGTTAGCTACCAGGGTACTTAGTGTAAGTCTAGATTTAATCTCATTATCTAAAACTGTGCGCACCAAATTGTTTTGTATATTTGGTGCGCATCGGCTTATATAATCTTAATTATTGAAAATCAATGTATTTCATGAATTGCTTTAATCATATTATTTGCATAACGGAGTAGTAGTGTAATTTATTTTAGCAATTTTAGTAATGTCGTTAAAGTTTCTTTTATCGACAGGGTAAATTATTCATACTCCGTATAAGATTCAAACGAATGTACATAATATATAACGTAGTTGTAGTTAAGTCGTTTTTCTAAGTAATGAGGATCATTATACAGTTTGCGCCATGGCCTAATACTTTCTAGCTTTGTCAACGACTCAACGAGCGTAGGTGAATAATGTAAAAATGTGTGAAACGTCAAAACGTTACATTACATGCATGTTATACGAACATTGATATGAAAAGCAAAATGGCTGTTAAATTAGAGCAATAATAGTTTGAAGTTTTGACTTTTATATGTGTAAAGATCGATGAAAAAGAAGGAATTGTACAAAAAAATGTGATGAATGAAAATGAAAAAGTGAGACTGCCTTTTTGAGTAATGAAAGTGGCGCACAATCCAAGGGTTTCTGCGGGTAAAACACACAGCGGTTCCCTAGGTCAAATTTTGGGTTTTTACTGCTCCATTTGATCCCTCTCTCTCACACGATGACACACACTGTTTGGGAGTTTGGCATTGCATCTTCTGCTACTCTACATTAGTATGAATGTAGTATATTGTCGATTTTAATCACTATCGTAATTTTATTGATCAAGATTTCACTTATGCGGGTTTCAAAATAGTTTAATACCGAGTACATAAGTATTTTGCTGCTATACATTAGTACTCCGTATGTATATAATATATTGATATTGTCTTCCATTTTTCCGTTTATTTTCGACAACTCAAAATCGCAAATAATATACGTATGAAGCAATAAAGTTTTTAAATCCAAAATGAAGTAGCTAAGCAGCAAAGCTATCGCCATCATCTGTGTGAGAGTACGAAAGTCTGGAGTTCTGGGGATATTGTTGGATTATGTCTTGTTCTCGTAATTCTCACTCTCTTCATTTGGTGAAAGTACATAGAGAATTTAAGTATAAAGGCATGATGAGAGGATACAAGATGTTTTTTCTGACTTTATTGTCTCCTCGTTTTCACGGTGAAATTGTAATTATGTGGGTCCTACTTTATTTACTACTCCCACTTTAAGTAACTTCCCCTCGCTGTAATTATTACTGCCCTAGGATAGCATTTACTGCGTGCTCACCTATTTACTTGCTACATACTCTGTTGATAGAGACTGATTAGTGTGCCCGTGCGTCACAAGTTTCCAAAACTTTATCTTGTGTGTGTTAGAAATCTTAATTATTCAACATTTTCATGAATCTTCTGCCCTACCAAAATTTATAAAGCATGTAATTCATCTATGTGAATGTGATTGTGTCAAAGAAGTGAAAAACGAACAAACAATTCAAACAAACTTGCACACATCAATTTGGATCGAATTGATCCGATCTGCTAGACCAATAGTTCAAGTAGTTCTTGTAAATGGAGTGTCGGCTCAAAATATTTTTTCGGTTTGAATGTTAGACCGACCGATCAACTCGGACCATATCATGTTTCTCTCTAGTAGTGTGCATACAGTTTTGATACTATTACTAGTAAGAGACATTGCAACGAGATAGTCTTGTATCTCTAACCCTCTAAAACATAGAACATAGTAGTTATCGTGAGAGAGACTCATACAAAACTTTGCCGACCAGCTTTTGTATCAAACCATACAGAAAGATTGGGCTAGACCTGAGAGATCTCGTGGCCCGTATCATTGATGAGGTCCATAGCCTTTTGTATCCAACCCTTTAATCTTATCGGGCCGGGTGAAGGAGGTCCATAGTGGCCCGTCGGGCTGGCGTGTCATAAAGTTGATATGGGTTGAGTTTTTTGCTGGCCCATTACAGAGAAAAGAGGTCCTATATTCTTATTGAACCCCTTTCCCAACGAAAAATGTCATCTTGACCATATTGATGAAAATTTTCCGAAATGTTTTATCGTCAAAGTTCAAAAGACGTGATTTCTTTCATCTTCATAAAGACGAATATAAAACAACATTTAAATACACTTCCGTAATAAATGTCGTATTTTTAAACAAGGGAGAAATTGATTATTTAAATAAGAGAGAGTTGATCACGTTTTTTAGTCCGCTTCTTGAGGGTGAGTTGAGCACAAATAAAGAAACAACACAAACAAAAATAAAACCGACCATTTAAAGAACGTTTCGCATACTCTTCTTTCTTCTGGTGCGATCATGCCAAATTGCTACCAACTGTTCCGCATTAGAAAGTCTCTTGATATCTTTCTTAGTTTGGTGTATACTTACAACTTACAAGTTGCAATTTTATCATGGCTTAGGATTGGCGTGACAACATATATATCGGAATAATGTCCTTTTCCATATAACTAGCTAATTAGGGCCTTAACAAGCTGCCGTATCGTCTACTTTCGGGTCCAGCTGAGTAGGCAATTGCGACCATTGTTTCGCAATTATAACATCAAATCAACAATCGACTTTGTC
The DNA here is from genome assembly GCA_963680865.1 of Spergularia marina. NCBI lineage: Eukaryota > Viridiplantae > Streptophyta > Magnoliopsida > Caryophyllales > Caryophyllaceae > Spergularia > Spergularia marina. The sequence continues at coordinate 1,956,589 of OY804545.1, read as the reverse complement.
AACCTTACCGATATGTTAATGAGATATATCCTAATGTAACGTAGCTGAAATGGATGATTTAAACATACAATAGGAAGTATGCGTTCACACTCGATCAATCAAAATAAACAAAGGATCTCAAACATATGATGAGTTACGATACAAACCTAATTGAATGGATTATATATACCGAACATACGACCCTACTTAATCATAACAATAATAGAATAGACATAATAATCTAGAATAAGTAGACATATAATTGAGTTTTTTTGTTATATGGTAATACTATATTAGTATGCGTGGCTAACATTGTTATTATGTACTCCGTAAAACATTTGACGTAAGGCCACCTTCTACAAGAATGTCTGCCATGATAAGCTTAGCATTAGCAAGTATTATTGGTGGGACTTAGGACCCTTTAATTTCCACGACCTTTTGTATTCAAGCGCTATCGTCTCATGATTCATCCTTGCAAATTGAAAAAAGGAAGAACATCGGGTGGGAAAGGAAAAGAAAAAGTAGGGTAAGAAAAAACATGATTCATTACAATCGCAATCGATTTTTAGCAAAACGTTAGGACTTCTAATTATGATTACTTGATCGTCGATCGAATGACATAATTGTACGAAAACTCCGATTAAGTCGATCAAACTACAAGTCTACAATCTTACGTACATCGTTGAGGTTAATATGAATTCCAAAATGACTCCAACATTTTGGAAAGATTGAATGAAACAAATTAAAGTGTACTACGAGAATAAAATGTTGTTTTTAAGTGTACCGTGGCCAAGCAACCCAAGCCGGGGGCGTGTATATATGATGCCCGATGGGTCTATTATCTCTTTGGTCAAAGCTTATACCATGCTCCTGAGAGGTCAAGGAGCATAGCGGTCATTCTCACAATAAAGAAGTAGGGACCATACTTAAAAATAATTTCCATTTTTTATTTTATGAGGCCTACCCCTTTATTATGAGTGGGAGCACCATAACCTTTGTGCTCGCGGGAGCATAGTATAATTTCTGCTCTTTGGTGGCGTGCTGAATTTGAACCTATAAATAAAAAATGTATCTTTATTACGGAAGTAATAAAATAATTGCAGTTTTATTTATTTGGAATTCTAATTTAGATATTAATTCGTTATATTTTTTTAACAAACTCCCACTAGGCTCCTATCACTTCCATCGAGAGTAGATAATCATAATAAAAGTTATCGAATCATAGCTTAAAAAGTGGACAATTTTTAGGTGGGATGTCAATGTAGATGATAATGATGATGTTGTCATGCCCGTGGTATTCATCACTATGACCCCGCTTCCCTCATCCACTTATCCTCCTTTAATCATCCTAAGCCTTGTATAAAAGAAGCTGAAGTGTATTTGCTCTAAAGTTTGTCAAAGACTAGATAACAAGCAAGAAGAGTGCCAATTATCCCCAAAATAAACTTTGTAAGCTCCTATTCTACTAGTACTAAACTTTGCAAACATTTAAATGTGCAACTTTTGTTCTAACACCCCCCCCCCCCCCACCTTTGGACGAGGAGATATAAATAAATCCTCGTCCTAGGGAGGGGTGAGATTCTAATAACTTTTATCATGATTTCACGATCAGATGAGCTCTTTTGAAACTCCTATTAGTAGTTGTTTATCTTTTGGGTAAGAATGAACTTGTTATGGTAAAAATTGCTTACTAACTTATGCATGTCTCTTCTTTGTAACTTGTAGGGTAAATAAATTGAAGAGATGGAGACAAATGAAGGGGTGATGAGAGTAGAAATTCCTGGAGCAACTGAGTTGCATACAAGTCCAAGAGGATCAAGCCATGGGTTGACAAGGCAACCAAGCAATGGAAGTTCTAAAGGGAACTGTCTGTGCTCCCCAACCACGCACGTTGGGTCGTTCCGGTGTCGACTCCACCGTGCTCCGAGCCTTCAAAGGACCAAGAGCGTAGACCCTGCTGCGTGTTCTAAGCCACCAGAGTCTGCAGATACTAGCCCTAGTATAATACAAGCACAGTGATGATGCATGCACATATAACATCTATCTTGTACTACACTTTTCTCCGACGGATTACTATTGTGTATGTGTTACTGTGTACGTATTGTCATTTTTGTGTCACTACTTAATTATAGTATAGCAAGATATATCTCTGCTGGAGGTTGATCTATTAAGGTTAATCCAGCTTAAAAAAAACGATTAGTTCAGTTCAGATGCTACGAATTCAATTCTCGTGTCGACCTTAGTACATCAATTGGCAGACAAAAATCAAAACAAAAAATTCAGTTGACGTGAACATCATTAGCCTCCTAACGATCATCATTAAGTTGTTGGAGATGTATAATTTGAAGTAACTAATAAATGGAGAAAATTAGCAAATTGTTCCATGTGAAAATCATCAGTAATCATATCATATGATTATTGATTATGATGATGCTTTACTGTTTTCATGTATTGAGGTGACTTAATTGTTTATCTTTACAATTAAGCTAGCTATATGTATGATTTTGTGTCCATATGATTAAATGGTTAATTGAGCAAGTTGTGGGTATACGTACACTAATACTCTCTCCGTCTCAGCTCAAACGCCTCGAGCGTTTTTTGTAGTGGAATAAAAAAAATTGATATAATAAGTTGAGTGGGGTAATATTAGGAAAAAGGAGGAGAGAGAATGTGGGGATTAGTAAAAGTAGCAGAGATAATGTGAGAGAATATGTGATAATTTAATAAAAGTAGAAGAGAGAAATGTGTCCAAAAATAGATGGGGTGTTTGAAGTAAGACGTCCCAAAACGGAATATGGGGCGTTTGAGATGGGACGAAGGGAGTAAGTACTATAAAATGCACAATATGCCAAAATAATCCAACATTGCACCTGAACGATTAAACTGATAGAGTTATATAGAAACAATGATATGGATCCTCATCAGCAGATGCTAAGTTCTTCTCTGATCTGACAATTATTTTCCTGAACATCTCTTTTTGAATATGTTTTTAGTCGAAATTGTAACCTCCCAATCGAGTTTAATCAATGTCAGCTTTCACGTAAATGAGAATGTAAATTTGAATTTGGATCCGATCCCAATGTACACTAGTACGCACTCGACAATAACTCGGCCTCATTAGACATTCACCATGCCTAATACTCGGTAACAACTGTGATCCAACTTTGTAACAAAGTAAAAAGACAAGATTAAAGTCATTAAGAAACTTTTCTTATGATGATTTTAAGGATAAGGAGCTACGAATAATACGATCACTAGTGCATTGCTGGTGCCACGCACCTCTTATGGGTCTATTACCTTTTCCCCCACATAAATTCTTGCAACATTCTAAAAGTTTAGAAAGCATTAAGTTCAATAATGCTACACAATACACAATAGTACAGGATATCTGCAAAGATTCTAAGCTAATCTATTAGATTTAATAATTGCGTATATGAAAAGCTGACGTGGCGAGCTTCTACGTACAACTGACATATCAGCAATACGTCATCAATCATTTAACATGTCAACTTTTAATAATGTGTGAGGTAGAATTTGAACCATTGATCTCTCACTTACATATTCATTACATTACCAGTGTGCTAACTGTTACTTCATGCATATTTTTACAACTCATTCTATAAAAAGGAAAGAACCAGTACAAATAAATGTAGATGAGCAAATCTTTTATTTTAAATCTTCCGTTTACATTCGTTATATTAAAACTACAAGTTCATAAAAAAAAAAAACCAATGTTCTTCAATTTTAAATTCAATGTTCATCAAATTTTTAATGTTGATCAAATTTTCAATGTACAACGATAAAATTCAATATTTATTTAATTAAATTACATGTTCATCAATATTAGTCAATGTTCGTCAATTGTAAAGTACATGTTCATCAATTTTTGATGTTCATCAAAAGATTGTTAATGTTAAAAAAAAATAAAACAAAAAAAATAAAAATATATTTTCTCTCTCATCTCCCTTCAACCCTAACCACCCACGTCCACCACCACCTCACCTCCACACACTAGCACCAACCACCACCAACCAACGATCGGCCCACACCACTAGATGTGGCCACCTCCCGCGACCACCACCAACAATAGGCCCACAACACCGCCATTTAAGCCACCTCTATGCAACACGAAGAAAAACAAAAAACTCATTATAGACGGCAATTTTTGGTTGTTTCTGGCGGCAACGCTTTAGGAAGGGGCCGAGAACGTGGCGAGAGAGGCGAGGAGACAGGTGGGGAGGGTAATCGTTGTGAGAAATGGGGAGAAAGGGAGAACAAAAGTGAGGGGCATTGGCATATAGGAGGTGGAGACGGGGATGTTGTGAGCCAACATAGATCCGCCGGTGTTCTACGCACCTGGTGGTGGCAGCGGTAATGTCTCAGGTGGTGGATAGCGGAGGCGGCGGCAACATCTCAGGCGGGTGTCGAATGGGTGGTGCGTGGTGGTGGTGAGTAAGGGAGGGGAGAGAGAATAAAAGGGAGTATTTTGTTAGCCATTAGATCTAAGTGAATGAATGCCCAAGATTAATTCCCTTCGTATTATGATTCGTTAATTATTGAAACAAATCTAGAAATCTTAAAAAACGAAAGAATTTATAAACTAATTTTTATTTACATTTTCATAAATCAATTCATCAATTCAAAATGAAGATATGAACAAGAATATATGTTGATAAGATTTTTCTACATACTAAATATTAAAAGAGAAAAAAACCACATATTTAAAACCCTAGGTATTTTAGCAATTTTAAACGAAGATTCGATACATGACTACATGTACAGTTAGATCGATGTATCACTTTTGCATAGTAACCTGGGCCGTTCGAGGAGAGACGCTAGGACTAGATCAAACGATGGAGTACGCGAATGACTAGAGAGAAGAACCAAAGAAAATAAATGGATTAGAAAATATATGCTTATTGACCGACATTGAAAATATATGCTTATTGACTTATAAGTTGATGCACAACAATAGATGTCATTGGTTCTCAAAATATATTGATCGCTCACCAATTATAATATTAGAAGAGTTTAAAATATTCCATATACTCCGAAAGTAAGATATAATTTTTTCGGAGAATGGTGGGATCATCGCGCAAGAAGATCGGGGGTGGTAACTAGAGGAGTCGAGAATATGTGTGTGAAAAAGGGTCGAGCATAAGAATCGACACGGGTGAAGAGAACAGGGTACAAGAATTGAGTTGGAGGTCGAGTAGAGGAGTTCATGTGGGGCGGAGCCTCATATGTTGCATAGGAAGATGAGGGGTGCCAAGTGGAGGAGTCGATAACATGTGTATTATAAGGGGTATAGAATAAGAACCGACATAGGTATAGGGGACTGGGAGTAAAAGAAATGACCGAGTTGGAGGTCGAGTATAGGAGTTCATGTGGGATAGAGCCTCATATGTCGTTTAGGCATATCAGGGCAAGTGGAGGAGTCAAAAATATGTGTATTATAGAGGGTCGAGTATACGAATCGACACGGGTAAAGAGAACGGGTGCATAGGAATTGACCGGGTGGGGGTCCAGTAGAGGAATTCACTTGGAATGGGGCCTCAAATGAGTTCATGTGTTGCAATGCCGTTTAAAAAATCTGACAAGTGAAGAAGTGTTGGTTAAGGGGCCAAGTAAGCATCGACTGGGGTTGAGGGTCGGCTAGAACATATGACATAAGGGAAGAGAGTGTTTGTAACATTCCAAGATTATGAAAAGTGGTTTATGGAATTGGTTTGTCCTAAGTTGGGACACTAAGGTTTTTATTATGATATGTTTATAATAGGTTTCTACTATACATTACCAACAAGTCTTTCACCTTTTAAAACCCAAGCGAGGATTTACGAACTTAAGGGGTGACATTTAATCTTATTGGGTTGTGTTGCGACGTATGATGGATCAGACTGTTACAGTGTCGGGTAGCATGTTGACGGGTGATTGGGTGTTGGTAAGGAAAGTGGGTGGGATACTAGCATGGAGGAGTATGTGGGCAATAGAAATTGATGGTGGGGGTGGAAATTGTCGGTTGAGGATATTTGTATAAGAGTTAAAACGAATTGTGGGGACGCTTAGGAAATTTAAGGGGGAGAGGGGATCTACTAAGAAAGTTTCAGGATGATAACTATTGTCGAGTTTAAAAGTCGATTTTTGGTTTGTGCGTTCAATAGGAGATTCAAAACGAAATAAGTTGGTAGGGAGGATATCTTATATGATGCTTGCTTTTTTAAACATATTTGATCACACGGAAAACACGAAATCATTACCATTGGTCTTAAATTTTTATATCTATAAATTTTGGTGTTCTTTTCTATCAACATCTATAAATTCTCTTTACAAATTTAAAATTTATGTGTTCCAATGCTATGTTTTAAATTCCTTGTCAATATTATGATACTTTTATTTAATATCTTTAAAGTAATATGCCATAAAACTATTTTATATAAGCATTTGTAATTCCCGTGCATTTGCACGGGTATAAAAACTAGTTCAAATGATAAATTGGTGCAATGTAGTTGCCCCGTTTGACATTATCATATATATAATATTTCCTGGAAATATAAACGAATGTCTTCTGATTCCACAAGAATCGAAGGTTTAAAGCATAAAAAGATACATGTAACAGAGTTTGATTATCACGTCTCTCGTAGACCGTCTCGATATTATTAGACACATATGCAAGTCATTAACTCAATTAAATTCAAGTATGATATCCACACACTACATTGCATTTGTGGCCTTAGAGATATTCACAAGTCGTGCCGGCTCTATAACCATCAAGTGGCATCAACAACTTCACATTTGTATGAACGTTATTTAGTTGTGCTTTGACATAGTATACCTAAACTTTTGTTTGGATAACTTGTGAAAAGCCCAAAAAGTCATTGCAACGATATCTACTTGAATTAAATTTCTTCGTGCAAAGTACCAAAAAAATTAAAAGTAGTTGTTTGTTTGGTAAATAACAAATATAACAATTCAAAAACCAACTTCAAATCTAAATTGACATTGTCTAAAAATGAATTGACTTGCATGGTCCACCCCAAAAATGATTTAAGTAACCCTTTTCTAATTTCTATATTTATCTATTTTTATTGATTAATTTGATTAAACATCGCATAATTAATCATTGGTTGAGAGTGGCTTATTGTCTAATCAAATCAAAAACATGCGTTTGGGGAATCAATTACTTAGCATGTGAGACAAAAAGATTGCAGTCTCTATTACAAAGATAAATCTTGTCTCCCATGCTTTTTTTTTTTAATTCTTTTTTGTACCTTCATCATGATAATAATACCATTCCAGAAATTCTTAGAACCTAAATCTTGTAGTACAATCAGAAGTTTTCATGATTGATAACACACCAGCTAAGCATAGATTAGATCCCCTCTGCCTTAATTACAAACATATAATTCCAATTAATCAAATCCTAATGATGTTTTCTAGCTCGTAATAGGACATCATGGCCATGGCACTTGAAATTACGATATATGTTCATGTCAGTTACCTTAACTGGTCAAGTCATAAAACGGGTTTTTTATGGCGACAATGTATGAACGTACATGCAGGTTTCGATCGATGATTCCAAACATATCATTCCAATAATCACATCCTAATGACATTTAGAGCTAAAAATCAGACAGCAATTCACCTAAACAAACATGATGGGACTGCATAGAGATTACTAGATTACAATGTCATAATGAACATTCAAAGGATGTCAGTTACCTTAGCTGATGAGGTCGATTTGGTCGAAACCCGTTTGGCATCCAATGTATGAACATACAATTAGGCTGAGACTGAAAAATTGAGACAGGGATATAATCTGTAAGGAGAAACACATACATCTACCTTATGGTATGCTTTGAATTATTTACAGCTACATAATCCTAATCTTATGGAACACAACCTGAGAGAGTACATAATGAGAGTTTGTTTATACCCATCTTAACATTTGTTTCTTAACTTATTAGAATAGGCTACAATAACAATGCACATTTAAATTCTTTTAACCTAAAGTTATCCAAAAGGAGGTTTTCCTTGTACTTGTTCCTTAACAAGTGAAAAATATTTAACTATGCAATCAAAAAAACACTGAAGTTCCTTCAGAATGAAGACATTTCTTTATATCCTTCAGTTCCTTTGATGATCACCTGAAGCTTTGTTCATGGATAATAGCTTACTGAACATCCGTTTAGGCCGAGTAGGAAGCGAGCAGAGGTTCTTAAGCTTTGATCCTTTAAGAATACATTGTTCATCCAAATCATCTTCTGCCAACTTCATCTTGAGAGTGTCAAGCTTGTTGTTTGGTGACTTAAGGCCTGATACACTCCACTGATCTTCGACTGCTGCTTTCGAGCTTAATGTAGCACCTGTCCTAGATAACTCATCATCTTGTGTACCTAGCAATGCCTTAATGTTCGCAGGTAGATCAGTAACCTGAGCACCAGCCATAGCAGCTCGCGCTTGCTCATAGAAAAGGACTTGGACAACAACTCTGAGTGGCAGTAGCTCATTTTGCGCTGCGTGCATACATACTTCCATGGACAACCTTTTGCAATCTAGCACTCGACACAGTCTCTTTCTGTCACTCTTGGAAAGCTCTGGGTGTACCTGAACAATAAAATTCAATATACCTTAGTTTCATAATTCATACATCAGCATAATAACATAGTAATTGGACCATTTGACAAGTCAGTATCTGAAGTAAGACTCTGAGAACTTGTCAGAAAAATTGGAGCCAATGCACAATACTAGGACAACAATAATAACAAAGCCACCTTAGCCCGGGAATGATTTGGGGTCGGCTAACATGAAACGCCATATAATAGCATCAATGATTGGAATGACATAATGCTGTGATCATCACAGATTCTCAGAGTCGAACACAATGACATTTTTGACATTGGAAACATAAGTGAGGCAATAAGGTCAAAGGATTTGGTAATCTACCCAAATAACATGGGATATGTAACATGAAACAGAGTTAATGGACAACTATACTAATTACTTAGTATAATTTTACACCAAAACATATGACAAGCTAAAAGAAAGTTAACAAATCAATTGTATGATCACTAAAAGTTCTGATTAAATAAAAAAATTTTACTAGAAAAACAGAAATTTACCTTAAGATAAGTATCAATGGCTTTGTAAAGATAATCATGATCGATTCTAGCAAAACTTGGTATAGCTTCTGAAATAGCCACCATTTTAGAAAGAGGCAAACTTTTGTCATGAGCAATTTCTTGAAGATACCCATCTACAAGCTTAGCAACCTTCAATTTCGAACTGTGAGAAGCCGAAGAAGATCTTCTACTCTCTTGGAAATCAAGATCAATGTTTTCAGCTGACCTAGACCTGTGTCTTCTGTCATACCTTCCTTTAGTCCTCCTAGGTGGACTTGTAGGAGGACTCTGACCCTGTGACAAAAACTGCTCCAATATAGCCATGAACAAATCGACATCATACCGCCTTTCACTTAATGAAGAAGGTATCAGTAAATCTTTGACAGTTGCTTCCTCCAACTGCAACCCAACCCTTCTTGCCAATTCCATCTTTGATGATGAAGAGGCATTCAGCAAATTTGCTGCTCTCAGTAGCTTCAGCAGGAAGCTACACGAAACAGCGCCTTTTTCAGCAGGAAGTAGGCTAACTATTGATTCAAGCAACAATCTATACTTAGAAATCTTCTCCCCAGTTGAATCTGAATCAATGTCAGGAATCACTTGTTTTGTAGGAAGCCACTTAGAAGCATAAATTTGTAAGGCCTCCCCAATTAAGCTTAAGGGTACTCTTCCACCAGACTTTACTGCTAACATAGTTCTCCAGTACAGGTCAATGCTCAATTCTGCAACATCTTCTGCCCACCATCCTTTCCCTGACTTATGCCTCGCGCTTTCGCCACCACCACCATGGCCATTACATGACACTATATCATCTCTCCCTCCTCTCCTAGAGTAGCTGTGAGAAAGACTGATTTTTCTAGGGTGTGTTAATACTTTTGCAGCAAGTGCATCTATGCACCTACTGGTTATACCAAGGTCTTCTGACCAACCAGGAAATGCCTTTGTTGTTTGCAAAGTCAAGATTGTGTCTTTCCACCCTTGAAGTATACAAGAGTTGAGGAAAACCTCAAGCTTGTAGATTAAGTTTCCCTTTTCTGCTTCCTCTGTCATCTGCAGATACTCTGCGGCGCAGCGCGCTGCAACTATGTTGTTGGCACTTAGGGTGATTGTTATGCCATAGCAGAACTTTGCACATAGCTCAAATGCCTCAGCACCACCTGGAAAATCTGGCAGTTGGACTATCTTGTGAGGTGATGAGTCTGGTGATTCTGCACATAATTTTTGTAGCCGCAAACATTTTGACAGCAAGGGAAACTGTAAAAATCAAAAAAATTACAAATTTCAGAATGTCACCACAGAACATATAAAAGCCTAAACTTTTGTATTTGCCTAGCAAAAAAACTTATATAAGACGTCCAAAACATGACAGTGTTTACAAAATTGAGCTCGAGAAATTCGTAGAACGGTCTTAACCAAAACTTTAGCGAATTCTAGTACCTTGTGAAGCAAATATCTATACCCCTTGACTTGAACTATGAGATCACTGGAAACTTCAGAACAGACTGACCTGCACCATGTAAAGACATTATTAGTCAAAACTATATATTATACAATACTTATACACAAAACCCTTAAATTTTAAGTACTAACTAACCTTACAGCTTCAGCTGTGTAGAAAGTGTCAGGCTTAGATCCAAGTTTCATAAACTTCATGGTTAAGATTTCATCAATTTCAGCAACGTTTTGCAAAAAACTGCATGGGCTACAGTTGAAGATTTCCACATCTAATGAATGAAAGTTTCATTCTTTTAAAATTGTCACAATTTATCAACAGAAGAACAAACACAAGAAGACAGACCAAAGTAGAGGGCACTGCTTATTTTGGTGTTTTTTTCAGCAAAAAAAGCCAAAAAAGAAAACACCCAAAAAAATGCTTAAACTTGTTGCAACTCCACTAAAAAAATCTGTTAAATTTTGGGGTATTTCATTCCCTGCCATTTGTGAAAAAGAAAACAAAAAAATGGGTTAGTTTTATTTTTTTGGGCAAAACAACAAATTGTACAAGTCCAAATTAAATCTCCACCCCAAATAACTGAAAATTAAAGTTGTGAAGTACTATTACCAGTAATTTTTCAGATGCTCTAGGAAAATATATGAAAGAATATATCTTTTTTTGGATGATGTTGATGATGAAAGAATCCAAGAGAAAAGGAGGGTGTTTTTTTTTTTTTTTTTTTAGTGGTGGTTTTTTTGTTATTATATTAGGTGTGTAAGTATTTATATACTATGATGATGATTACCAAAAAAAAAAAAATGCAAAAGAAAAAAAGGTCAAAATGACAATAACATACAAAATCAAACATCTCCATAATCTATGTCATTTCACAAATTTCAGTCAAATTTCCACACCCAATTTTATTGATTTGGACTTGTAGTTGTTACTAACCTTAGGAATAGTGTCTTTAAAACCACCCAAATCCCATCAAAAAGAGTAATCCACCAAACCCACCCCCACCTAAGCCAATCAATCATACTACTAGTAAGTTCACAATTGCATGAAAAAGAATGGTTGATTTTAAAAGATAAAAAGAGTTAAAGACTAGGCATGTTTTGTACAAGCAAATTTCGCTGATGTTTCACGTATTTACGGTAATCGTCAGATAAGTTTTGTATCACACTTTAAATTTTGGTTTTTGTTAGTCAATCAAAACAGCTAACGCAAAAGTGATTTATTACTCATATGAAACTATTATAGATTATACCGCTCATTTACAGGATTATCTATGTATGTCGATTTTAGGAAGAAAAAGAAATCAATTAAGTTAACATTTTAATCGAAAATTTACTAACGAAGAGCAGTAGACCGCTATTGTGCTCGCCCAAGATAAAAAATAAAGGTTGAGTGAAAGAGGTTGAACTGTTTAAGAGATCCCACGCCAGGCAAGAATGACTAAGGCCAAGCCCACGTGCTAATTATGGGCCTACTCTCATGATTACAGCTCGATTTTTACATTCTTCCCCTTTTTACTGTGTGGGATTTACTCTGTCTCAACTAAGCATGCATGATTAGTTTATTGTTTATTGCTTTCTAATTCACTACTTTATTCATTAGATTGTCACATTTGATTGATTTTTCATTTTATTTTGAAGGGGGCATTTGATAAATTCAAAGGTATATCATACTCCATATGAATAGAAATGATGTTAGACTAACGGAAGGTAATAAACTTTTTCGTAATATTTTATTCACAACAAGTGATCTTGACGTCTAATAAACTCTAATAATTGTCGAAAAAATTAACTCTAAAAAATCTTCATCCATTGAATATGCTTAGTGGCTAATAAATGCACTATTAATTTACAAAAGGAATACCTTAAAAAACACAAAAGGACGCTAAAAAAAATCACATTTTAACACTAAAAATATACAAGGGGGGAACATCGTACCTTTCTTTGTTTTCTCCCCCTTTTGCTCCATTAATGTAGCCCACTGATATGAAATACTTTAGAAGATAAGTGATAAATAATACGGAGTATGTACTATTACTAGTGCAGAGAAAATAAAACGTAACAACAATTTTGGTAAAATGTAAAATATCTATCTATGTTCGTCTCTTGTTAATTTTTCAGTTCAATTGATGATGGAAGGCGAAAAAGAGCCTTAGACTCTGGTTGGCTTTAAGGAGTAGTGGAGCTGAAAGCAGGGATGAAGGCTGCAACACATTATTACTAATTCATAGGATTTGAATAACATGATAACAACACTTTCATAGTACAATCTAGTCCTAGATGAGAAATTTCCGCATATCGATTAGCTGGTAAAACAATCGAGCGTTATACACTTATACTTATACAGTTATACTTATAACTTGGGTTTATGTATCGTTACTCGTCAGCATTTGAAGTGCTTTTATAACTACCATAAAAAAATAACTGCATTTTTTAAGTCATACCAATTTGGAAGGAAAAATTGTTGTCAAATAACTACTAGCCAAAAAAAAAAAAAAAATATCTGAAATGGACCATAATATTAAAACAAAATGTGATGAACTAAAGAATATCAATTTTTACATTATAATATGACACGGTAAACTCTTCATAGAATCTAGATTTTTTGTTAACGTTAGCTAAAACGACGTACACCTTCAACACGTATAAATAATAAATGTACACGATTACACGATACACATCTTATTACACATCACCCCACTATAGAAATGTTGTTCATGAGTCACAAACTCATAATGAGTAGTATGAACAAAACCACAAAAAGAACTAGAGTGAGTGAAGTATGTGAATAAAAAAAAAATGTGACCCTTTAAACCCGGAGATGGTGGATATGAGTTTATGACCCAATTGAAATATCCGTGGACCACGGATCATGATGGGTCCGGCCCATATACGGATCCATATGTACGCGCGCACACACACACACTAATAAGACGTACGTCGGGTTAAGGATGCGTGAAGGTGACAGAGAGAGATCCACTTCATAGCTTTTTGGATTGTATTTTGTACGGGTGGGTCCTCCCCTTTGCCGCCCATCCGGGTAACAACCCGACAATTTTCGGGCCCATTTCTATTCATTTTTCCTTTCTTGGGTCCTCTTCCCTTCATCACCTCCCCACTAATTTCATAGATTTTTTTTGTTATTATTAATTGTTAATTTTATTTTTTATTTTTTTGAAAAAAAATGTAGATTTCTAATGCAAACATAAAATAAAAAGGGGGTTTATTAGAAAGGGAATTGAAAGGCTAATAAGGGTTAAACTAATAATTGATAATGCATGATTTTATTCAACATAATACTCGTAACAAGTTTTACTGAGTATTTCAGGGTAGAGCTATGAGGATTGAAGTCTAAGAGACCAGTAGAAGAACCTTAATCATCTCCTATGATTAGTTATAATTATATGTTCTCCATAAATATTCTTTTTATTGCTTACATATATATTCACGGCGACCTTAAGCATGCGGGGTATATCATAAGCTAATTTACTATCATAGATCCGTATACGACACTAAATCACTACTAATTGAGATTTGCACCCTTATAGCTAGCTAATAGCTTGCTTTACAAAGCATAATTAGGGACTTGAACATAATGACGAAGATAATAATGTGGATCAATGCAATAAGAATCGAAGATTCGTCAAAAGGCATGCAATTTTAGCTTAATTAGTACTTAAGTGTAGATATTGACTAAAAATTAAGGAGCCAAAATATTTTAGGTGTCAGACTGTCAGCACATTACGACAAGACCAAGAATCAAACTGTATAATCAATGACGAATTGAAGAACATATGACTGACTGGACGTGGTGGCTTAAATTAGTCGTAGATTTAATTATGTATGTTGAACTTTTCGTTTCATCATTTCATTTCGTTCGAAATTAGTTCACCACAAACACCTTGACATTTTAGAATTCATACGAGATATCTAATTAAAGTCAATTATATATACAGTTATAGTCGTTATATATACACACATTAGTTGAACTACGTAATTGAGACGCGACTTTCTCCTCTTTGCGGGTTTAGCCCAACCCCGGTGTAATTTCACAGATTTTATTCAACTGACTAACAGTACATCACTACTTCGTATATAATGTATGCATATGATTACTTAGATTCTCCATATATCAAATGTATTGTGTTGGCCGGTTTTGATTTCGTAATGTTGGACCAGAGGTGCTTAGTCGCTTAGATGAGAAATTAAAAGCAGCATTACGCAAAACAAATTTGCACTCTAATCATGACAACACGACTTATCATTTTATGTATGTAGTTAATACAACAGTAATTACTTCTTAATAAGTATTTACGTCGTTAAGAAGCTAAGAGAAACCAGATGATGGATTTGACAGTGTGTGTTCCAAATTAAAGTGGACTATGACATGACTTAACTTGCTTTAGTACAATGCCCAAAACTTGAATATTACACTTGATGAAGATCAGATCGACAATAAACATTGACGCGTGGATAATGAAATTAAATAAAGCTACCATCATTTGGTCCAAATTAATTAGGTTATTTGATATTGACCTAATTTTTCATACAACATACGAGCTGAGCTTGATCTAATTCTTCATTTTCAAAATAATTAATACTTCTACCATCTGTAAAAAGAATTCAAATCAAATATAAAGAACTTAATTAAATAGAGTGGGTTACAAAAATACAATGAACTATCATATTCTCATATATTACTTCAAATAAAACACTTGAAACGGCCATTATCAAGCGATTAATTAAAAATGCAAAATAGCCATATCAATTAGATGTCTAAACTGATGAGTTAGATGGCCCGGCTAGTATATTAATAATTAAGTAATACCGTGACATTGATTAGTTAGGTTGCGTTCAATCACTGGTCAATTAAGTAACTAAGGGAATTTACTTTCGAAAACCAAATAAGAACAAGATACAGAAAAAATGTAGTGGGGAATTATTGCCAAATTATACTGTGGCAAGTCGAAATCAGATAGTAGTTGAAGAAGATAACTCTTGAAGATTACAGTTGCGTCAAATTGACATTAGTAAAATGATGCATGAACATTGAACAATCGAAAGAAAGCAAATAAAAGATTATATTCATTATTACTAATAAGGATCGATCATGATAAATAATTGATAATCGATCACTCACTCAACTTACTTTTTAAGGCTGTTAAAGATTCGAGAGTGGGGTAATATTTCACGATGCATGGGTTAGGCAGCATGAAATATGACATTACATACAAGTTACATATGCTCCTTTTTATCTCTGCTTTAAATTTCCGGGGAAACCTTGCTATCATGCATGTCAATGCAAACATTCTTATTAAGAACAAATCTAGATTACTTGGACTGACTTTTTAACCAATTATTCCAACTCGATTGAAACTCGAAACTAGATGGAGAAGTATCGTTGACTCAGACTAATTAATTCCTTATCCTCGTAGCTAGATGACTCACATTTTAACTTGAACAGAACTCGGTAATAAACCAGGAAAATGAGAATTGAGAAGAAGAAGAAAAATGATCTAGCAAATTAATTATATTTAAAAGAAATTTCGTGTTATATTATGTTGCAATGTTTAGCTTAATTACTACTTGTTACAGGACTTACAAGCTAAGATGTCTAGTTCGTTAGTTATTTACTAATGATTGGAGATTAAAAAAAAAAAAAAAAAAAAAAAAAAAAAAAAACTGATCATCATGTGTATATCTATATAATAATATTAATAGGCTAACATTACTAATCCACGTGGCATTACATAGTTGATTTCGCATATTTGTCATCTGCAAATGCCATGTCATAGAGCTACGTGTCGCACTATAGATAAATATATGAATTAAATATATTAAAACTAATGAAAATATTTTTATTATAAATATAATCAATAGAATACATTAATCAACTTATTTATTGAATTAAATAATAAATAATTTTTCATCTTCAACAATACATCTAAATTTTTTTAATTGAATTTTATGGTTAGTTTGAAAGTTTTTTTTATTGATGATAATCAATGTAGTGACTTTTGGCCGTTGGTTTTCCAAGTTTTTTGTAACATACTATTTCGACATACTATATATATTTTGGTCTTTTGCTTGGCTTAGCATACAAAAAATATGTGTTTCATCGTTTTTTTTATTTAAGTTGTCAAAATAATGATAACTTTGGTCGGGACAAAAAGTGGTGCACAAAAGGGATTCTCATATGCAACAGTATAGAGGGTGTTACTGTGTTTGTTTATATTAATTTTATGTCCCCATTATCATTATTTGTAATCCCATATGATTAGGTTCCAAATAATTTTATTATGTCGCACTATAACTATTATAATGGATCGGAATTGATCGATTTGGTCATTTATTTTTATGATTTGCAAGTGTTTAGTATTAAGATTTCAATATTGTAACATTGTTACATGCATCAACTATGGGATTACCGAAGTGCGAAAGTGACAATTTACCCCATACACTTATAATCAATGGTGCAATCTAACAGCCTAACTTCTAAATGTGCAATTGAACACCATATATTTTATAATGAGCAATTTACCTCCTATGTTATTTTCTGTTTATTTTTTGTGATATAAGCATTTTCTTAATTCCTCAAAATTTGAAAATTCAATAATTAATACACTAAATACTTTGTCCTCAACTTTTGATGTGAATTTAGGTGTACATGAGTAAAAAATGTCGGCAAAGTAAAGATTGTTGAAACGAGTCCAAAAGAGATCAATAGTATCTTCATCCACGTGCTAGATTAGTAAACTGGTAGCGATGGAGTGTTGGGAATACTTATAGGCAGTACTATTGTCCTCAATACGTAAATCACACATTAACTAATGAGAAAAACAATTTGAATTTGATTAGGTTAGGTGAGGGGTACTCCAAATGATATGATTACATGATGATGGAAGGTTTTTAAAAAATTGATAGTGATAATGGTCGTTAGGCTAAACCCTAAAAATAATCTGAAACGCAAACCTCTGGACCATTTTTTAGAATGCGGAAACATTGGAGAATAAGTCGGAAACTACATGGGTATTCTGAAAATATCCCTTTAAGATTTAGAATTGTTATATAATTTTGTGGTTGATTTAGGGGTCGATTATTTGGCGCGTTCAATAATGATTGGACCAAGTTCAGTTAGGGTCTATATTCTATCAGGTTAAGTTCGGGTCATCAAAAGGAATTTGTTTGTAATACACGAATTAGTTTTGTCGAAATAAACTTACAGCGAAAAAACAGGTAATAAACATTAACGATCAATTGAAATTAAGGTATCTCACATATATCCTTTTAATTTAACCAAGGAAAAGAGGTATAGAAGAGATGTATAACAGTCCCATAATTGTGACGGGCGCAAAAACTAGTTATCATGACGTATTGCCCAATCTTCTCTGTAGACAAAGGCTTTGACTTACGTACAGTTCATGATTCATTATTAACAATTTACCTAATAATTGTTAAAAAAAAAAAAAAAAAAAAATTTACCTAATAAAGTAATCATGAATGCAATACCATGCGTTTTACTACTTCGATCTAGCTAATTGCATTCGCCATAATTCAACCGAAAACATCCGATCTGGTAGAAGTTGTAGTTGTATTTACTCTATCCGTCCCAAATGAACTAGGAAGTTTAATTTGGGACGAATGGAGTATATTATATGACGAAAACGTTGAATCTGATCTAATGTCGTTTTTAATATGAATCATACTCCATAATGAGTCGGGTTTAAAGAAAGCTCCTAAACATTAAACTTGCAAAAACCGACGAGTTTGAAATTGAGCTAATCGAGGTTGAACTGAAGGGTGTACTAGTATGTCCGATTCCCAACCAACTCTTTGATTTCAGTTACCTCAATTTATCTATTTATGGACCACAGTTATAAATATTTTTGTTCACTGATAAGTCGAAATCAGAGTGTCCGAAATTTCCAAAGCGTGTGTCGTCATTGCTGGGCTTGGATAACACTCTTCAAGTCGACCGGTTGTTTTCAATGTTCCACTGATCTTTAATTTGGGCTACAATTGTCCACAAAATGAACAGCTGATATTCTTAAAAAATGGACATTAAATTATTCGGAAAAAAACATAAGCTGGCGTAGGGTCGATCCATGACCTTTAATTTTCTAGCTCACAAACAATGAACTTAATTAATTGTCCTGCAAGATGTTTCCTAAGGACGACTTATTACTAGTTACTAACGTACTATGTAGTTTATTGCATTCGCAATTTTAAACCGTTGTTTGAATCATTGCACAGTTTAGTAAAACTTAATTAAGAATAACAAGGGGCATGTTATGTCTTTTTTTTTTTAATACAATCTCAGATCACTCTCACCGTTTTTTCCTACACAAATGTCAATTTTTTTCGTAAAACACACCATTCAATGGTAAAAGTTGAATTTCTAGCAAGAAATTATAATTTAAGACGTTCGATAGATGTAGAGATTTTGTATAAGGTCAGCTGCGATCTTTTTTTTTTTTTGCGAAAAACCTAGATGAGTGAAAATGACATCTATATCCTATGTGTTCAGGCTTGCTAATCGAAATGATCTTGTACAATGTGCTCTCTCATTAGTCACTACTAAAAGTAGGAAGTCTTCCGTAAAAAATTTACCGGCCCGACCGCCGGCGGCTGGTAAAAGTCAATGATCATCTATATATTATTCTAGGTCAATTAACCAACAATCATTTATCAAATCAAGTAAGTAGCAGAGATCTGGGATGTTTTGATGTTGAGCAACATAAAACCTAGAAAAGAAGCTGTCAGAAGATCATTTTTGGGATCTGATTGTAACAACTTACTAGGGGACAGATTTCCCATGTGGTCGAACACCTACTACTATTATAAGTTCATCGACTTTTTTCTTTCCGTAGGTGGATTACATACCTTAAAAAGAGGGTAATGGATCCACTATTTGAATATGATCAACATCTTATTACGCCGTTTATTAATTATGATTAGCTAATTGTTTATATTATTGGTTTCGGATTGTACATTGACGAAAATGTAACCAGGTTCATCGACCAAAAAAACTCCTAATGTTTGTTTTGGTTAATGGTTCTAACTGTTGTCTACACAAGTTCAAACGAGAGTCACATAATATTCTGTATCACCATGTAACCCTCGCCGACATTATATTTTCCTTATTCCCCTACCGTCGTCGACGAAATTCAACACATTTTTCCTAAACAACAAAAGATTGAAATGAGGTACATAAACATAAAGCCACTAACAAAATCTTAATTCTACTAGAGACAGTATGTTTTTGTAGTTGAGGTGATGTGCCTAAAATACTTGGGCCTATGGTATGGACCAAAGGGTCCGAAGAAGATACATATGGCTCGCTTGTAAGGTAACATACTGACCCAAGTATACAACATTGATGTGGTCGTGACTTTGTTTGCACACGTGTGAACCAACAAAATATGGACCAACTCTGGCACGTGGGCTTGTCCTTGTCACTGGGCCACGCACGTGGGCTGGCTATTGGTTTCTAAATCACACTTATTTGTTGGGCCTACCGATTAAGATTTTGTCAGTATGTTTACCCGACTTTGTAGCCGGGTCGTTTTCGCAGGGTTAATGGGTTGGGCCCCATAATGGGCTAGTATCTATGTGAATCTTTGGATCGGACTCAAAAGAGTAAGCATTACGGTCCAATCGTTTTTTATTCATACTTGTAGTTAAGAATTGGGTTATAAATGCCTTTTTTGATGGGCCAATTTTGAGGACCTCTAGCCTCACCAAAAGTCGAAAAGAGTCCAGCGAATAAGATTGATTCAAACGAGTTTCCAACCACGCTATTGGCACAATAATGTAACGAACTTTATAAAATGAGTAAGTTAAGTTCATAGAAAGTCCAACGTCACTTCTTATGTCTTTTAATTTAAAATTTTGGTCACATACCGTAAGTCGAATTATTATAGTTGGATCAGTTTGTTTTAAACTCGCAAAAAATAGGGCTTAAAAAGGGTTTTTTTTCTGTAGAGCCAAGCAAAAGTAGTATAGATCAATTATCATTTCTTAATAACTTCAATAAGTAGAGATAGAAAGTGATCATAAACATGAGGATGAAATTAAGGATTGTCTCCCATTTAGCGATTAATGTGGGAGTAAAAAGTTAAGCTAAAGTCGTATATTCTTCGTCGCACATACAATATACTTTTGTGTCTTTGGTCTCAATTCTCATTTCCCCATCAAAACAATTGAGAAACGACACGACAATAGTGGGATAAGTGTATCGAGTGAATATGAGAGGAGCGTCAAAAGATTGAAAGAGGAATATACTATGTAATGTGTTATTATGCTTTATCTTATGTTAGTGGCACACCTAAAACTTAGAAAACGAGGGACAAAACATACTACTATTGTCAATCAAATTGTTTTTGGCTTGCTAATAATAACATTGATTGCAAAATGCTAGTCGTTTTATGGTCGATGTAGGTAAGTGGTGGGATTCAGAATCGAGTCACTTTCACAACAATCATGAAGTGAAACTCTTTCTTTTCATGTATTTGGTCGGTTTTAGAATTGAGTCATTCTGAACAAACAACCGTGTTTACCGAACAGACTCAATAGCCATTACGGAAAAAAAGTAGAGTGGTTTGACTAGCGTGGATTTTGATGATTGGTTCTTAAGAATTAATCCAAGGATAATAATTAGTGCTATGAGTGGGAGAATATGACGAAGACTTGGTGAGTTTACTTCCAAACGACTTTGTTGAGTTGTTTGGACGAATTGACACCTACGTAACAAGTGGCTGGTTTTGCGTTGATGACACGAATTAACGAAAGCTACTACTACTACTGACTACTACTAGTCTACTACTACTCCTGCCTACATCTTTTTACGAGGAATTTTAGGCCAATCATTGTGATTAGAATGACTATTCTAATCACAGTTTTTGGCCAATCTTAGCCACTCATCTAGCTATTCACGTGTCATCAACCTCAACAATCAACATACTTTTTTCCGCCTTTTCTCTCTCCTCCCTCACTTCCCAGAAACACTCCATCCCTTTACCATCACCACCACCAATGCCCCCACTCCTTACCGACGACCTGAGCCCACCGGAAAACACCACTTTCTTTCAAGACCACCGTAGAACGCCGAAAAGCTTCCAAACCATTCTTCACAACTTCCTCCAAAATCAACCTCCATTCTTAAACAACACGACAAATCAACAACCTTCTCATCAAGAAAATCATATCAACCCAAATTCGGTTTTGGTTAGGTGATATACCACGTGGACGATGGAGATGAACGGTGTAGATTGGCCAAATTCGGTGATTAGAATAGTCATTCTAATCACCGTGATTGACAAAGCATTTCTCTCTTTGTACTTGGCTCCATCAATTTTTAGTGCACTTTCGTTAGTTTAATTTTTTTGTAAATCAATGATACTCGCACTGGAAAGTCGATTACCACCTTTTTTTGGGCTCTCTAAAGTTATTCCACATACAGTTGTATTGGTGAAATGGTTTGTGTTCCGATTTATTCCAGACATAATAGAGAAGTGCAAAAGTTATGTATTGTGCCTAGTAATTACAGTATATATTAACATTCTCGTATTGAAATCGAACTTTTTAGTTTAATTCGATTAACTTTATCACTGACCACAATGAAAGGTATGGTTAATTTATGATATATATTCTTCAACTATTATACTCCCAACAATAAGGAGACTAGTTATGCACCCCCAAAGAAAAAGAAGAATTACACTTTTTGTTGAACAAATTGTAGGTTAGAACTTAGAAGCAAAAACACATTACTTACCTTTTAATTTGTAAGTCCTTGGTTTCATGTGGTATTGGTCATCTGAAATGTTTCTTTTAACCTTTGACTATCACTATTACGTACCTCGATTTAAAAGCAGGGTTGAAATAGGTTATCAACTCTTAACAAATTATTGTGTAAGTGTAACATTACTCAATATTTGATGCAACAATGTTGTATCATTAGATAATGTACATATGCAGTTTCAAGTTAATAGAGGTATACCCTTGTGGTGCCACATTCGGAACCTTGAATCAGAGTTTTAAGTGAGTGATTACTCTCACCCACGAATGCTAAAATCAATTCTTGAAAGATTTATGCGTAATGTAATAGGTAAGAATCGTCATTCCGAGTTTAATCATTTATCGTCTTCTACTCTATGTTTCAATGCGTGTGTGAACTTTATTTTATGGAATATCCCTGAAAATAATGTTTATCGTCTTAATGGACTTTAAATGTATAATTGCATTTTAATTTTGACACTATATAATGATACTTGGATGGATGAATAACGCAATATCTAATCTTAATTATCCTCTATTAGCAAAGTGTGCCTCCAGTCTTGGCCCTTTTAATTGTGGGCCATGGGTAGTTGCTCACCTTGCATATGTTCAAGGACAGGATCGTTCAGCGAATTCCAACAGGTTTAAGTGTTTAACTAGTTGAATTAACTTGTACCCTGTACAAGTAAGAGTATTATAGGATTGTAGAGGTTTTAGGTGTAACGGTTGTCAATGTGTCAAAATTTGTCTTTTTATGGTTTAGGAACTGTTATAAACGCTTTTCAAATTGTTACTGCTTTGAAATTTTCACGGTGTACTTTTACTTAGTTACGTTATATTGTATTATCTTGGTATCCAACAATACAATGTTAAAATGACATCCAAAATACTCCACATATGAGTGTCCCACGTTGAAAAAATAGAAGATATTTGTCTACCTTATAAACCAAGGAGTTACTCCTTCTATTGCCAATTGGTTTTAGGATGGAACCTCTTTGGACTTATCAAGTGGACTATCTCTTATCTTTACGGGTGTGGCCCAGGCCCGCGTATTTTCACATACAAAACCTTTCATCGTACGAAAGTAATAGATTGTTTCACACTATTGCATTCATATTCCAAAACTCACAATCTCATCTTCGAAACTTTCAAGTATTTGAAAAATATACTATTTCACAATGAAAATCAGCTCGTGTCATAATTGTAGACTTGTAGTAGAGAAGATCCATTACTCCATTAACATAAGAAGAAAAATAAAACTAAAAGAGGCAAGAAGGGACTACAATTAAAAGTTTTGAACCAATCAAATCCCACTACAAATAAGAAACCCTAGTAAATGAGCAAAACCACTTCCAAAGATTTCCGTTTCTTAATCGCGTCTGAGCCAGTCAATTTTCCACAAAAAAAAAAAAAAAAAAAAAAAAAAACGAAAAATCAAACTTCTATAAAACGCGTCATTTCAACACGTAAGACACAGCCCAAAAATCACCTTACTAAAATGACCAAAATACCCTCACATTATACCCTCACATTATACCCTCACATTATACCCTTACCCCATGGTCATTTTCGTCATAAAAAAGTGGCATTTAAACAGCCAAATCATGGCACTCCATATTTCATTCAATCCCAATATAATTTTTTTTTTTAATTTAATTTAAATTAAAAAAAAAAAGGATAATAAAACCAAGAGAAACGGCTATATCTCCCCTAAAAATCCTGAATAAAGTCTTTCCAACTGCGTCCCATTATCAACAAATTAGCCAGAGAGAGAGAGAGAAAAAGAAATAAAAAATACCCTTCTCTTTTCCCCCCTCTCTTTCTCTCTCCTCATTCTTCAAATTAAATTCCTTGTATCTTCTTAAATAAGCCACATTTTTATTATAATCCATACAAATTCTATTACCCTTATATATATCCTATTCCCAATCACTCTGATTTGAGTTAATTTTGTCCCAATTAAATCAATTTTTTATTGGGGAGAAATTAAAATTAAAATTAAAATTAAATCGCAATCTCACCCACATCGGATTGGAGTTTCAGAATTAAATTCTGAGAGTAGAGTTTTTCTGGGTTTTTGATAATATTTGGTGGGCTGTAATTTTCGTGGGTTGAGATTGAGTTTTTTACCGTAAAGTTTGAATCTTTTATTTTTATTTTTATTTTTTTTACCCATTACAAAATAATAATGTCGAATAAATTAGGCACTGCCAAAGATTTGGCCGAGAAAATGCTGTTGATGGCGGAACAAGGCGGTCATTATTGTTCTAAAAAAACTGATAATTTATGCAAAGATTGCTGTTGCCAGGTAATTTTTTCTGTTCAATTCAATTTTTTTATTTTATGTGATCTGAGTTTGTTTTGATTAATTTTTGTTTTATAGTAATATTCCCATTATTATAAATTAGTAATCTGTTTGATTGAATGGTTGGCGGTTTTTGATTGTTTTTTTCTGGGGGAGGTTGGGTGTATTTTTTTTATTTTTTTTTTGGTTTAGGAGTGAAAAAATTCAAATTTTGCTGTGAAATTGTATGAATTTTGTTTGAGAATGGTGTTTTTTTTTTTTTTTTTTTTTGGGTCGACATTGCATTTTTTGTTGAAAAATTGATGATTAATTAAAAGTTTATGGTTAATGCGGATATTCGTTTGGATCTGATAAAGTTGGTGTTGCTTTTAATGTGAATTTCCAATTGAATTTCATGTTTTTTCATGACAGATTTTTGTGGGTGGTTGCGAAAAATTGATTTTGATCTAGGATTTTGTCATGTTTATGGAGGAATTGATGGAAAGATGAGATTTTTATGATGAAATTGGTGTAAAAATTGGGTGTTTTAATTTTGTTATGCTTGTGTTTGAAGTTGTAATGAATGTTGTGGAGGTTTTGGGGATAGTGTCAATGTTGTTGGTTTAGGTGTGTTGGTTGAGCAAATGTCTGATTGATTGTTGTTTTGTGTTTTCGTCTAGCAGTCGAGCAAATCGAGGATTTCGAGATTATGCTGTGTTTTGCGAGGGTTGGATTTGAAGATGTGTTTGTTCCTGTTCTTGATTGTACCAATGTGCACCTTTGGTGTGTATTTACATGGGCAGAAGATTACGTACTTTCTTCGACCTTTGTGGGAGAAGCCTCCTAGACCTTTTGATGTAATCCCACATTATTACAGTGAAAATGTGACCATGGAGAATCTATGCAAGCTTCATGGTTGGAAAACTCGAGATTACCCTAGACGTGTTTTCGATGCTGTTTTGTTCAGCAATGAGGTGGATATACTTACTTTGAGATGGCAGGAGTTGTACCCTTACATTACACAGTTTGTCCTGCTGGAGTCTAATTCGACATTCTCTGGGTTGCTTAAGCCCTTGGGGTTTGCTGCCAACCGAGACAAGTTCAAGTTTGTTGAGCCCCGGTTGACTTATGGAACGATTGGAGGGAGGTTTAAGAAGGGGGAGAACCCGTTTGTTGAGGAAGCTTATCAGCGTGTAGCACTAGACCAGCTTCTGAGAATAGCGGGAATTTCTGATGATGATTTGTTGATAATGTCTGATGTTGATGAGATTCCGAGCAGGCACACCATCAATCTCTTGAGGTGGTGTGACGATATTCCTGATGTCCTTCATCTTCAGCTTAAGAATTACATCTACTCCTTTGAATTTCTTGTGGATAACAACAGTTGGAGAGCTTCAATCCACAAGTATCAGACAGGGAAGACAAGGTACGCCCATTTCAGGCAAACGGATGATCTCCTGGCTGATGCAGGGTGGCATTGTAGCTTTTGTTTCCGGTATATCAGCGAGTTTATATTTAAGATGAAAGCTTATAGCCATAATGATAGAGTGAGATTTTCTCACTACTTGAACCCAAGGAGAATTCAGAAAGTTATCTGCAATGGGGCTGACTTGTTTGACATGCTACCCGAGGAATACACATTTAAGGATATCATTGGGAAGATGGGTCCTGTTCCGCATTCCTACTCTGCAGTTCATCTGCCATCCTTCCTTTTGGAAAATGCCGATGATTACAAATTCCTATTGCCTGGAAAATGTGTAAGAGAAGGTGAGTGACATCTGAAGCTGGCAGTGGTTTTACTCAGTTGCAGCTGGTTGAGCTCCTCGAAGTGGTGTTCTGAGCGATCATTTATCCGTGTTTTTTGGACAAATCATATCGGTCAAAGGGAGTTTCGGGGAGTCTTGTACATATCTCTCTAATCCCCAAATTTTGAATGAAAAGTGGTACATAATCCCAATCCTCCAGAGAGGAGAGCTTTGTTGCTGGATCATGCCTCGAGGAGCCTTGGTATGGCATGACTCATTTCGTATACTCTTTTAGGTTTCAGAATACTCGGAGCATTTTTCCTGCGGTAGGACTGTTGCTGGTTGTGGTTTTAGCCTTAAATATTCGTACATTCTTTCACCTCTCTGTCTTTGCTACATTGTTCTCTATGGATTGCCTAGTTCTTCCTGATCAATTCAATTCATTGAATCGTTTCGGCTTCTTTATGTCCCTGTTTGATCACTGTGTGCTGTAACATACAACCACCTCCAACCTACCCTTCCAGGTAGAGGTGATGCTACCCTGAATTGTAGAATGAAGAATTTGGTAGATTTAGGTTGGACTTAACTTGCTGTTACTTCTTTCTTTGATCGAAACCCTTTGGTACAGCTGTAACATAGTATCTGATACTGTCTTTTGAAGTAAGCTTTTGAGTAGTAACTTCTACCTCCCATGTTCTTTGAGTTCTATATTAGCTTATCATTATTCATTAGGCAGGATTGCATATTAAACCCTTTATATCGTTATCGAGGTTTTAGCGAAGACGGTCATGTGGTAGCTCAACATTGAGCTATCTACCTTAGTAACTTGTTCATCGTAGGTTTGAGGTTCACTTTGTCTACTTGGTTTGCCCTACGGGCTATCCCGTATGAGGTGTTGGCCTAATGGTTAAGAATCGCTCTCCATTTCTTGCATGAGGTGGTCTTGATTTCGGATTTTTAAATAAAAAATATATTATGATTTTTTGGGTGTAGTAAAGTGCTGTGCACATCTCCTAGTTCATAGTATTATTACTAGTTCGTTACCTGTTTGGGTGGACGGTTGGGCGACTATTTGTTATTAATAAAAGAAAAAACTTAGGAGAATAAGTATAATTCCTTCAATTTTGGTAAATTTTCAATTTAAAAATGGAGTAAAAATATTGTTAAATTTGAGTAGATGATGAAATTCCAGGAGGACAAATGATAAGGTGGGTTCGGCAACCTCCCATGTTAATGTGACTCTGTCCTTATTATTATTAAGTCATGTGCTCTATGGCTGTCATGTCTGCTCTCTTTGGTTCCACTTGGATTCTTTATTACGCTTGTTTTTTGCTCTACTAAACTTTTGTTAATCAAATTCATCTACACATTATCGATTCTTTTGGCTCTAACTAGTTGATACGAGCTCGGCTTTATTGGCTAAGTTAGTTGACGGAAAACAACAACATCGATGCTCTCATAAGTCGAGTATCATTTTCGAAAAAACTTAAGCTCGTCTCAATTCTCGATTAACTAAACGCGTCGTTGATTAGTTTTGTAGCCATAATGTCGTCATATTAGGCAGTGAATGTTGAAGAGGCGTCATTTTCTGTAAGTGACATATTATAGTAGAATCTAAGGATATTTATGGAATTCGGAATTCCGTGAGAAAAACACAAGCAGAAACATTTAAATATCACATGGGGAGGCCGAATTCTCTGATGTCAATCTTTGTAAGTATTTGGTGTAGTTATGTCTTGGTCCAAAGTACGTTTTGCAGATCGCATTCTCGTCTCTTTTCTCCTAAATTTTTCCTGCCGCTTACAGCATTTCTTTTTTGGGCTTTGTTTATAAATAATATATATCAATAATATAATATCACACCTCATTTGGAAACCTTTTGAATGAAATTTGTGACCTTCAAGAACCGCTAAATATGAACACATGCCATTTTATCAGGGATCTGCCTTAAGTCTCTTCTTCAATACACGTCACTCGTTGAGGTTTATTTGTGTTTTTCGTCGATTTCAGAATCTATTATAAGTTTATTGGGTTTAACACTCGATAAAATTTCTAATGTCACCTCTATGTTCTTCCCGGAATCGAGCCGTTTTTCATTTACCGCCATTTTGATCCAAATATTGTGTACATATTTGACTTTGACCAAATTTGACCATATTTTAAGTAGTTAATTATATCAACCATGGGTAGATTTGAAATATGTTACGGAATTTCGGGTCGATCAGTCGGTACCATGAAACTAGTTAATGGGGAGAAACATAAC
The DNA here is from genome assembly GCA_963680865.1 of Spergularia marina. Lineage (NCBI taxonomy): Eukaryota > Viridiplantae > Streptophyta > Magnoliopsida > Caryophyllales > Caryophyllaceae > Spergularia > Spergularia marina. The sequence continues at coordinate 1,927,975 of OY804545.1, read as the reverse complement.
ACGCAGCGGAATTTGTTCGAAACGTTTCTCAATCGTTCGTACAAGTTTCTTTTCTCAATCGTTCGTACATGGTTTCTCTCCTTGATTTCATCAATAATACATCCTATTTATACTAGTTACAAATCACCGTCTTAACCTACAAGTAATACAACTTTCCTAAATACAACCTACCATAAATGTACTTCGTACATATTAACAATATCTACGATATCACAATATATACGATATTACCATAACTTCGTATATGGTAATATATTGCTGATCATATTACTCCATAATATCTCTCGATATTATCTCGTAATATCATCACCTTCCGTTTTTCCTATTACCCCCCCTCAAACTCATGGTAATTTGAGAAAATTTCCATGGGTTTGCCAAAACTCGTTCGGAAAGGAGAAGGAAAGAGGAAAGAAAAAAATGGTAATTTTCTCAATAGTCGTTTCCTCATCGTCTTTCGTCTTCGGTAATCGTTCGCTCGTGTCGGTCTCGGATCGGTCTCGTGTCGATATTGGATCAGTCTCGTGTCGATCTCGGATCGGGTTCGAATTACAAGTCTGGTCGGGTTCAATTCACAAGTCGGGTCCGGTTCAATCGGGTTCGAATTTACAATTCTGCTCGGCTCGGCAAGTGGGTCAATTCCCACCGTTTCTCTTCGTCATGCAAGTTGGACATTTCGTCCAATTCACATGGACCAACTTGGGCCCATTCTTAAAATCATTCGGCCGTGGAAAAATTAGGCTGGAGAACTCAGCCTTCGAGTATATCGTCCGTCTACGCATAACAGCGGTCAACTCGGCTTCGCTCATTCTCAACCCATTAATCAGGTATTCGGGTCTGATTCATTATTCCTCAAGCTTCACCTTAGTCGTGAGTTTCAGGATCAATTCGCCGGGTCAGATATCCACAAAACCTCAGCTCAGCTTCCGGAGCTCGGGTTCGGGTCGTCAATGATCGTCGTCAGTCGGTCATAATCGGTACAAGCAAGAGGTGATGGAGCCCCGCCTATCTCGGGTCGTCTTCAACTAACTCGGGTTCGATAATTCGTTCGCCATGCTTTAGGCCAGGGCCTATTCGACCGTGCTCGGTCAGCCTGGTTCGTCAAAGCCCAATACAATACGGCTCAGATTCGTCATGCGTCTACTCAATAATTCTAATGTGGAGTTCGGGTTCGTCATCGGGTCGGATCGTCATACCTCGGTTTCATCATGCTCCAAAAACAGGAAGTTCGGGTTTGTCATGATCATTGTCATAGCCAATATTAATTTCTAATTCACCGTTCATCGTAGCCCAAGTCAGGCTCGCCCGGGTTCGTGGTGTTCGGGGCCGTCATCATCGCGGTGAATATCGGTCATCGGTTCGTGTAAGAGGAACCCCCCCTGCGCACCCAGGTGGTTCGGGTACAGGCAGTCGTTCGAGATCAAGCCCGTATGGTTTGATCAGGTTCTAGCATTGAAACATGCTCAATATCACATAATAGCTGTAGTCGTCTTCGCCTCTTCGGTTCGTGCGTGGTCGTCGCTGGTAAGCTTCGTTCGGGAAATTGTAGGTTGTGATCAAGATCATCTGATCAAACAACCAAGCTGATGGTCGTTCGTCGTTCTTCTTCGGCTTCTACGACAAGTATAATTGGTTTTATTAAAACCAACATCAGATTCAATGCTAATTCCAAAACAAGGAATTCATATCAAAGCTAGCATCATCGTGACTTAGCCTTGATCGTTCGCCGTCGTCATGTCGTTCGTCTTCACACCTACGTTTCGGTCGGATTCGATCATCTTCGGTGCAATTCTGCTCGGTCTTCGTTTCGATCATGGTTGTCGGAGGGGTCGCACTTCGTCACCCCGTTCATTGATCGTGGGTCGTCCAACCTTTAATTAACCCAAGTCGGACATCAAATCCAATTAAGGATTTGAGCTTCGTTCGGCGTCGCCATTCGTGGACTACTTGCAAAACTTGCCGCTTCAGCATGCATGCATCATGACAAGATAAGTAGCCAAAGGTCATCGTATAATCATTCTGATTATTCTGATTATGCATCAGAATTTCGGATTTCGTGTAAAGGCGCAGTGATTTCGCATATCGGATTTCGGTCGTGTTTAGGGTTCGTGTGTTTCGTATTTCGGTTTAGGATTTCGTGTTTCGGTTGTCGGCTAGGTTCGAGAGTCCTCAGGAACAAGGCTCTGATACCATGTTACGGAATTTCGGGTCGATCAGTCGGTACCATGAAACTAGTTAATGGGGAGAAACATAACACGCAGCGGAATTTGTTCGAAACGTTTCTCAATCGTTCGTACAAGTTTCTTTTCTCAATCGTTCGTACATGGTTTCTCTCCTTGATTTCATCAATAATACATCCTATTTATACTAGTTACAAATCACCGTTTTAACCTACAAGTAATACAACTTTCCTAAATACAACCTACCATAAATGTACTTCGTACATATTAACAATATCTACGATATCACAATATATACGATATTACCATAACTTCGTATATGGTAATATATTGCTGATCATATTACTCCATAATATCTCTCGATATTATCTCGTAATATCATCACCTTCCGTTTTTCCTATTAAAATACCAGTGTTCCTCTAGTAGCTCAGTTTTTAAGTCATTTCAAAGCACTTCACTGGTTGGATATGAGAGCGTTCCTCTATTAGGCCCTTAGGGGAAGATCTTTAAGCCCTCTCGACACACGTCATCCGTTGAGACTACTCAGATAGATTATATATTAAGTAGACTTACCTATCTACTACAGGTAAGTAGCTTCCGATAAGATAAGAATTAAGCCACGCTAAGAACGGGCCGGCCTCACCAATTGTGGGTCACATGGACTCGGAACTAAACTTTCTCACTCGTCAAATACTTTTCTTCTGATTCCACTTGACTCGAGTTCATAGACGAGTCGCTAATCATTTATTGATTCCATTTATGGTAAGGTTCTTAGTGACAAAGGGTAGGCATTCTCCAATTATAGTATCGGCCTTCTTGCTAAGTTGACTTGGTCAATTTTATGTGGGCTACTTGTAAACCGGGTCTGTAAGTTCCAAGTAATGGAGCCATTACTGACAAGTTGGGTTTTGACCCGATTATGGTTCATGCAACTTGGGTTTGGGCCCCCATTCCAACCGGATTTACAGCGACTCGGGCCCAAAAACTCTGCACTTTATCAATATTGACTAATGTGTACTTTTCAATTGAACGACTTTCTCCATTTAAGGCCAAGAAATCTTCAAGAATACTAGTACTCATCCAAAGATATTTCAAAGAAGGTGACTAGTATAATTTTATTTATGTATTTATCTAAATAGATGTTGTCACTACTCAGTTATCTTATGCGACAATTATTAGTTTTTTTTTTTTAAATTATGCGACAATTATTCTTTTTATTTTTTTGAAAATTATTCAACAATTATTCTTGTAAAGGATTATATATAACTAGTTCTTTTACCCGTGCAAAGTTGCACGGGAAGTTATATGAAAATTATAATAACACTATTTTGACTCTTTAAGTTCAAATATGGTTATACTACGTTGAACTATTGTCAAATTAATAGACGTTTTTAATGCCAAAGAAATAAGACCACGAGAAATTGAACCTCACAAAAATTAGTCCTATTTGACCTCGCCCGCTTTTATTGGTCATGGACTCGTACTTTAATTTTTACTTGTCACCCGTGTTAAACCACGTATTTAACCTTAAACTCGATCAAATTTGACCTCTAATTAACTAAAAGTAGCCTAAATTCCAACTAAACCTCGAACTTTACTGTTTCATTTGTCCTAGCTATACCCATTTATTTTTTTTGTCTCAATTGCCACTGTTTTTCCAAACAATGATTTTGGTGTTAGGAATTGCAAGTTGGTCTAATCGATGAGGAATAATCATTTGCCAATGTATGAATAATATTGTATGGTTTAGATAGATGAAATCCTCCGACATAGAATTGATAGAAATGCACATCTGAATAACCAATGATCTTTAATGGCCAGGGAGAAGATTGCTAGTGTGCGGCAATTGCAATTGACTCGGCCAGAAAAAAAAAAAAAAAGACAATGGTGATGTAGGGGCAGCACATCGGCGTCAGTGAATGTACCCAAACATCGGAATACTCTGTATCTTGTATTCTTTCGGGTGGTACTCAACCGGTGACACACTGTAACTGTCTAATTAGTTGAGTGACATTTGAAGTATTATATGGTACTGGTACATTATACTGTTACTCTTAGCTATCCATTTTTCTCTCTTTTTTGGTCAATCGACCCAATTTGATCGTTCTTTTACTGTAAGTACTATATAATGCTTTCTTCAAGTGTCTTGAATATACTTTGTCCACTCAAAAGCACTCACATCATAGTTCGTTAATCAACCCTTCCCGGTGCAAACCAGTATATACCGGACCCGTATTTTACCAGTATCTGAAATAGCCCATCTTTACTATTTTTGAAATCGAAATTACCAAAATCGTAACCCGCTTACCCAACACATTGTGCTGTACAAGTCTATAAGTCCTGTTGACCGATTATGTTGTAATCTGTACAGCCCTAATTATTCCTAAAAGGCCACCAAGTTAATGTCAAAACACCTTTTTTTTTTTTTTTTTGGTGAAATACATACATTTGATATCACGTATTTTGTAACCCCTATTCAAAATTCTAAATTTCCCAGGACCCTTATATTTTTCATATATGTTCAATAACCCCCTTTTTTCTCCACAAATTTTTCTCTCTCTCTCTCTTTTTTTTTTTTTTTTTTTTTTTTTTTTGCTCGATCAATTCTTAGACATTTCTCCCTTATCAACACACAAAAGAAACTTCAAGCATGGCATGTTCCTGATGCTCATTACTCTGCCTTCATCTTTTCTTTAAAAAAAATAAAAACTTAATCTACGTGAATCACTTGAACTCTTGTAGGCTCATAGTACAACAAATAGTTTCCACTTATTTCCATCTTCTCAAAGTCCCTCTTCCTCGGTGTTTTGATTATCGTATAGCCAATTAGCCAGCATCCTCCAACTTGTATGATAGGTTAGCAATCTTAGCATTACTTTATTTGGGGTGGAAGATAATTCATTTAATTTTTTTCTCACATTGCCTATTATCTTTTTCCCGGAATAATTCAAGTAGCTATTCTTATGGAATAAAATGGGAGAACAAAAATTCTAAAAATCCCATCTTTCGACATTTTTTTTAAAAATTTTGTTTGAGGGATAATATATTTAGGGATAGTATATAATATAAGATGGTAAAAGGAATATATTTTTATTTTAAATGAGGAAATTAAACAAAGGGTTGGATTAGACAGTAATATATATTTGCCTTATTTTTTCAATCATATATTGATATAATGATATTGATGCTGGAATTTTGGCAAACTGCCAAATTTTAAATCGTGCCCAAAATTTTTTGTTGCCTTATTTCTTTCAATGATGTTGAAAATTTTCCCGTATTTTTGTCAACTATTAGATTGAAAATATATATGTTTTGATTAATTAGGTAATGATATATCATTTTACCATATTTGCATATTTGCCATATAAAATAATGAGAAAAGAGGCGTGTGCTAATCACACTTAAGCGGTTCATTATTAGTGCTATTTTGGGTAGTTTTCATTTGACATCAGCATTTTACGTGGGCATGCTTAGGAGCTCTTAAAATCATGGCTATTAATAAAATAATATATATATATATAGACAAATAATGTTTTAAAAAATAATAGGAGTTTATATGTAGACAAATAAAAAAATGTGTATGGTTAGTTTGTTGTAAAATTAATCAAAGGTGCAGTAAATTTTAGTTATATAATTTTGTAAATCTTATACTATATATTAAAAGCTGTGTTAGAGGCAACGACCACGTTCACCGGCTTCAGTTAGGCATTTGCCATAACACGTGGCATGTCTCTTTAATTTTCATTTAAAAAATTCATTACAAATGTCTTTTATGGTATGGAGTATAGATGACCATTCCATCTATGGTTATATATGAGTCACGTTTTCCATATAAAAAAAATCACAATATTTTTTTATCATAAAAAATCAATATTTACTATTAATTGATTTCATCTTTACCTTATTATTTTATACTTTTCTTATTACTTACTAGTATTTGAACCAAAATCACATCATCTACATTGAAAGTGAAAGTTTTATAAATGATAAAATTTATTGATAAAAAATTTGTTTACAAAGAAATAAAATCATAAAATTTATTTCGGGCGTAGTCCTGGTAGTAAACTAGTGTAAAGAGAGACAATCAAGGGTCATTGATTTGAGAATTAAATTAATTATAATTTCTTTCTATTGATGAATTCGTAACAATGTTGATTTTACTATCAGTTTCATAAATTTACTGTAAACATATTAAATTTACTACACAAGCATATTATTTACTACTTGCAATCTTTAATTGTCCACACTTAATTATGTTATAGACAATTTTTCTATTGTTATATGGGATTTACAAATTCAATGAAGTTCCCACCCATCTTATGTGGATCGGGTCTTATAGTATTTGAGTACGTGATACTTGAACTCTCCCGAGGAACCTTTGACACTTGTCCTATAAGCTAAGATAAGATGATGATGAAACTTGGACACTCATCCTATAAGCTAACGGGCCGAATATTCTAGTCCAAAAATTATGGAAGCAAAGGCCTAAATCAATTCATACGATTCTTATATATCGATCCTCGACGTCAAAATTGTTCTTTTCCTTGAAATTGAAAACGTTACATTATTTGGTTCATCATTTAGGCGTAATGGTTTGCGTTCAGAGTTTGAATAATAAGTACTAGTACTTGCGATTTGAGAACCCGAATAGGTGATATGATTCGTACTGAATACAATCCATGTGCACCGAAGCTTCAATTCAGCCCTATCATAGTATGTATCATCGATTTTCGACATTATACTAACATTGGCGACTAAAGTTTATATTCTTCGATCTCGTTCTATTTCTACGACATAAAGTTGTAATAATGTGAGAATCGCAGAAGTAGTAGATCAGATCTATATATGATCTATCTATAGCTTGATTCGCGATGGAATAAAGTAGTTAAACATATCGTTAGGCACCAACGCAACGAAATTGATTCCTCCACGTTAAAATATCTTCGTAAGGTAGATGCATCCTTATCAAATACTGCCATGCATATGTTTTACTATAAATAGCAAGTCTATGTTTGTTATTTGTTCTCACATTCAACTTTGAACACACTAAACTCTTACGTTAATATATAACCTAGCTATCTAAAGAAGCAGTTATAATACCAGTATGAGCAGGAAGTACGGGTTGGAACAAGGAAGGTTCGGACCTCGAAATTACCCTCCTTATCGATTTTACGTCCCACCACCAAACAAAAATCAGTTCTCATTCAATCACTCTAAGCCCTCAGATAATCGTCATCACGGTGACATGGCGGCCACAGAGAGCCGCCATGAAATTCATCGTGATAACGATAATGCTGATTATGGTGACCACGCCAAGAGAAGTGAGCACCATGCTAAGGGGGCGAATACCATATTTCGCCCCCCGCTAGGCTTAATTGGCCGTAAATACATATCGAGTTACCCCGAAATTGCACCATGGGATATCAATTGATCATGCATGCATATTGAGAAACCAAATTAAATGAGCATGACACGTTATATTAGTAATAACCTCTATATATATATGTACGCTGCAAGTCAGATTTGTGTTGTAGGTTAGTTATTAATGTATTGTACGTGTGTGCTCAAATTAGATGTGGTCGTGGATGGTGTAGAGTGTAGACAAAGCCTCCCGAGACATAATGTAAGAAAAATAATAATGTGGTTAATTATATATGTATGTTTACCTACGCTCTACGTCTACCAGAAGTTTAGCTTGTGTACTGTTGATTAATTAGTAAATCATGGGCGTTAAAAGTTTGTGTATATTCCGAGGTTAATCAATTTACTACTATCTCTCATTTTGTAGTCCAACTTTGCATTGATCGCGCCATCCCTTTATTTCAAGCTAAGATTAGTTTAGTTGTCTTTCCGCTTGAAAAGATTATTACTGTAGTTAGTTGTCTCTACTAGATTCAAGAGAAAATGTATGGATCATTGGACCGGAGCTCTTAGCGTCTTTTTCACATTATAGCATTTTTTTTTTTTTGAAAGGAATTATAGCATTTTTTCTGAGAGCTCAAACTCGAGGTATCTAATTAATTAAGGTAAGCCATCTCGTATCGATTGTTCAATGATAATTAAGTTCATCAAGAAGATACCTAGCTAGCTAAGTAGTCAAACTTTTTGCTTAGGAAAATAATTGTCGATTTGTAGTGTAATACTCCGTATTCCATAGATATTTGCCTCGCGAACATATTGCAAAATTTGATCCTAACGAACATAGCACATATGCTGCTCGTGATGGTCTCATACGCTACTACGCACAATATACAGTACTTAATTCAAAATTCTTAATCTTGAAAGTGAAATGTGTTCATCCGATCCGTTCGAATTTAGAAAGTCTGTTATAAGCTAGCTAGCGTGGGGAATATCATTTAAGTTGCTTACTAATGAAGATTAATTAATCCAAAATTCTTATATATTCTTGAAAGTGAAATGTGTTCATGATCTATCCCATTGAATTTAGAATGTAAGGCATAACTATCACGACGGTCCGATCCGTGACGGGTTTCGTGGCATGTTAAAGTTACCAACAAGGGTCATCCTAGGAGTCTACATATAGACACAAAGAAAATTGTCTACAATTCAATCTATGTACACCAAGTGTAGTAGAATAAATTTAGTCGACAGTAATTAATTTGGTTGTGCAGTAAATTTTAAAAATGTGTAGTAAATTTATGTCAGTGACAGTAAATCAAAAATATTTTGAACATATCAATGAAAACAATATATAATTTGATTTGTTTCCAAAATAAATAATCCTTAATTTTTGTCACTTCCTCAAAACTAACTATTTTCATATTTGTACTAGAAAACTTATTACACATCACATTTTATTTACTACAAACTTAATGTAGATAAATTAATTCTAATTTGTCTACATCTAACATTTTCCTAAAATAATTAAATGAAAAAGAAAAATGATTAAGGCCTATCGAGGTTGACTTATTCTAGTCAAAATTATGAACTAAGAACGAGCAAATCTCACTCTCAATTCGTTATACTCCTAAATACACTGAAGAAAGAAGTCTAATTTGTTTCCTAGTTTTTAGTGTGAGACTACATATACTAGCTTAGTTCCTCTTAATTAGAAAAACATGGGCTCCATTTTAACTTAATTTTCCTCCTTAATAAAATAGATCGAGGAACTTCATCATATATTTATATTGTTCGTGGTGTATAACATATGGATATGGCAAACAAAGACATTGATTGGGTAATTTTTTTTTTTTTTTTTTTGTTAAATCATGCAAGTGATTATACACTTGATCAACCAATTTTGTGATAATTAAATCTTCATTTTTCTGATGAATTATTTGTTTCGCTTGTTTATGTCGCGTGCAGTATACTATAACAATGGAACAAGTTTTCGAGAAACTGGAATGTAGTAGGGAGGGACTTACTTCTGAAATTGTTGTAAAAAGATTAGCCCTTTTCGGTCCCAACAATATTAAAAACGATACGTTCAAGGTATTGAGTACATTAAGTTTCGATTTGTTCGATTCCCAATTCAAAGTGCAAGCAATTAGACCTTTACGGCTTTCGATCACCTTGATTATTATCATCGTACAAACGAAAAGAGTTGTTCTAATGCATTGTGAATGATACGTTTCAGTGGAGCCGTATACTAAGATCATGTTGGCGTAATTTTTGGAGTCCGCAAGTATTAGCGACAATTATTTGGGGTGCTATTCAGTGGGTGAGTGAAATACCGAGAGTTGATAATTTCTTGTATTTTTTTTGTTTATAATAATAATGGATTTTTATTTCTACGTGAACTCATTCAAACATTATAATCGTGATGACCAAGGGTTTAAATTCAGTTGGGTTGGTTCCTGCTTGTTTTATCGTGACGTTGTCATGTATGGTCTTCAATGACTTGATTGACAAGTATCTTCACGGTAAAATTTCCGAAACCATTGCACCTTTTGCTAGGAAGGTCGAGGTACGTATTCCGGCCACCAATTTTTATTTCAGAAATCGAATAATAATCAACAGTAAATAAACGGAACGATTAATTCAAATAATGCTCAAAAAAATAAAATTTATCAAAATAGGGTTGTAAAAAACTTATTTATCGAAATGGGGTGCACGTAGGCTCGGATACCTGGGAGCCTGAAACTCGCCATGGCGCGTGGCGAGTTTGACCTAGGAGCCTGAAACTCGCCATGGCGCGTGGCGAGTTTGACAAACTCGCCATGGCGCGTGGCGAGTTTGATCGTTTTTGCTCTGTTGACTGATTAATTCGGGGGAAGATGGTGAGGACAAACTCGCCACGCGCCATGGCGAGTTTCAGGCTCCTAGGTCAAACTCGCCACGCGCCAAGGCGAGTTTCAGGTTCCCAGGTATCCGAGCCTACGTGCACCCCATTTCGATAAATAAGTTTTTTACAACCCCATTTTGATAAATTTTATTTTTTTGAGCATTATTTGAATTAATCGTTCCGAGGCTTATGTGATCATATTAATTAGGTGCTGCGTGATAGAATGTGGAGTAAAGAAGAAGCTTCGGGTCTGGTTCCAGGTGACGTTATTATGATTAAGGCCGGAGATGTAGTTCCTGCTGATTGTCGACTTCTTATAGGAGACGCGTTGCTAATTGATCAGGTGGATTGTCATACGTACGGAGTACATTACTAGTGTGTTGTGCGTTTTTAACAAAACATTACGAATACTAAATCGAATGAAACATATATACACTCCGATGTGCAGTGTGCATTGACAGGAGAGTCCTCAGGTGTAATGAAAACAGAATGCGATGTTGTATATTCGGGGTCTATATGTGAGCAAGGAGAATCAAGAGCTGTAATTGTCGCGACTGGTGTTTCCATCTTCTTTAAGAAGGAAGCTCACCAAGCCAAGAAAGATACATACTTAGACAAGGCAATGACTTTTTCCTTCTCTCCATCTTAACCCCCTCCGATCTTGCAATCTTTGATCTGGTACCGTTCTACTGTATAACTGTCTTACCTGAAACTTTAATTTGACTGTATTCTATGTTAATATATGTTTTTACTTTTGCAGGTATTGACTATAATCGAGAAATTCACAAAGTGGCTCGTTGTAATTGGAATATCTGTAGAGATTATTGTAATGTATGGCATTCAACACCGGGAATTTCGAGCTGTGTTCTGCAATCTACTAGTCCTCATCATTGTAGGAATTCCACTCAATTTTCGCCTCGCTCTATTTGTGTCAATTTCAGGTGGTTTTGAAGATAGTGCTAAGGGTACCATTTTGAAGAGATGGCTTCGAGTGAAGGAGGTGGCTGAAATGGAAGTAGTGTGCTATGATGCATCATTGGGAACCTTGACACAAAACAAACCTACAATTCTCAATGATCTTATTGAGGTATATATGTTTGTGTCTTTGTATAAATCCGAGTTGTGTAAAAATCATCACTCCGCGTGTTTGACAAGTATTTTTTTGACATCGGAGGTGGTTTTTTTGTGTGATTCTTTACTAGGTACTTGCTGAAGGAGTAAATGCTGAAATGGTTGGTTCAATGGCAGACCGAGCATGTCGAACTAAAAACCATAGTGATGATCATACAACTTCTGAAATCTATTTTTGCAATTTAAAAGATGATGACAAAGTGTACAATGTCTGCATAGGGCCTTCCGAAAAGGTATACACGTATTTGTATCTTATCGAAATGTATACTCTCTCCATTTCATTTTGTTTGAATTTCTCTCGTAGATTTAATATCTATTATGGAAATTAATTTTATTTGCTCAGCTCTTAAGTCTGGCGCATAATAAGGAAGAGATAGAAGGAAGAGTTAAAAGCTTTTCTGACAAGTTTCGCAAAAGTGGCTTCCAATCAATGGCCGTTGCATACCAGGCATGATGCAATCTCTTAACTTTGTGCATTTTTGGTACGACACTTGACTTGTTGATCGATAATTCGATATAATTGACGTGTACACGTAAAATAATGCAGGAGGTTACTGATGGTGAGAACCTGAAAGATGACACTGAAGTTCAGTGGAAACTCATCGGCATTGTTCCAGTGTTCAATTCTCCCAGGTCTGACAGTGTTGAATTCATAACTCGAGCATCTGATCTTGGTATCGATGTCAAAATATTTACTGGTCAATATATGTCACGAACTTGTTTTAATCTATTCAAATTATTCTTGTTGTTGTGTTTGTGAAGCTAAGCTCATGTTCTCGTTTCATTTCCAGCTGATCCACTAGAGATAGCCAAGGAAACGAGTCGTTCCTTAGGCAAGGGAATGAATATGTATCCTTCATTTTCTTTGCTTAGGCAAACTAAGGATGGCACAGATTGTGATTCATCAGTTGTTAACTTGATTGAAAAGCCTGATGGCTTCTCTGATGTTCTCCCTGGTAAAAAAAGTTAATTACAACCTATGTCATTTCTTAGCTTTTACTGTACGATCATTAATTTTATACATATGACGGTTTATGTTAGTCCACGACTACTTGATTTTCGAGTATGCTCATGGTTTGGTATTTGTATTGTACTCAGGACACATGCATGCAATTATAGAGCAACTACAGTCTAGGAAACATGTATGTGCAATGACTGGGAAATCAGTGAGTGACTACTATGCTATGAAGAAAGCTGATATCGGGGTGGCTGATCTTAATGCATGTGATGCAGCTCGAGAAGCTTCTGATGTACTTCTCACACAGCCTAACCCTGATGTTCTTCTTCGTTGTTTGCTAACATCTCGAAAGATCTCGCACGCAATTAAAATATCCTCCGTAAGTTGCTATTCGATGAGTTCTTCTCAATGTCACAAATAATATCTATATTCGTAAATCGTAAGTTACTATGATATCATGATTAATAATTTAAAATAAATTAATACATACGTGAATACGTGATGCGCGTATTTTGGCTCTCAACTCTCAAGCGTTGTTAATAATGCATAAGACATGATTTGAAACTCGAGACCTCTTCGTATTCATTGTCAGATTCAGATTCATGCCATTGCATCCAGACTTTATAGCGTGGTATGTACGCGGCTTTTCGTCTAATTTTATTGTGTTGCATTGCTTGCGTCGTATACTATCGGAATCATAAATGTACGTCTCTCTCTTTTACAGCTCGGTCTCTTGCTGCTCCCATTGATATGGAAATTTGATTTTCCACCCCAAGTGTTGTTTATTCTCCTCATTTCCCACGAAGGTATATTTAATAGGGCAATCGAGAGTCATCTGAGCTTAATTTTATAAGCTAAATGCTAGAGGCGTAATGTTGATATGTTAATGGTGTTTATTAAATACTCCGTATTATTTCCGCAGTTCTTACCATACGTCAAGAATTATTTTATAGGGTGAAACCGTCCGCTCCACCAGATCTGTGGAGACTCACCGATGTACTTAAAACTGGCACAACTCTAGGCGTAAGCTCAGTTGTGATGACTCTCTTATTCTTTTGGGCAGTTAACAATCCCAATGTCTTCCAGGTTAAAAATTACTCCTCTATAATTTTCATTATTATATGATTATTGTTTATCATTAAACGTGGAAAGCTAATTTAATTTCAATCGAAGTAAGTCTACTTATAACATAAAACAATGTCAACTTTTGGATGGTTAATGATTGATGTGAATTTCTTCAATTCTTCAACTTCGACGTGGACGAGTAACATACATCTCTAATATGAAAAAAAAAGAAAAGAAAAATAGAGTAGAGAGCAAGTATTTTATCAGTCTTCTCTCTCGAACTAGCCAAATTCATATAGAAAGAAATACTACGTAAATTAATTTTTTTTATTTGGTTCAAAGTCTAATAAAATTTCCGCAAAATTGCATCTTATGTAAGTCAGTAGGTCTTGTGGGAGATTGTCCCTCAATAATTTATTGAGAGACCAATCATGTTATTTATATCGTGACCCTGTTTATAGATCGAATTAGTGACCATTATACTACTTTTGGTAATCGTTTAGTTAAATACCTTGACACATAATCTAAGATTTGCAAATGAGTTACTTTATAAATTTTAGCTAATTTTATATGATTTGATCTTCCAAAATCATACATAATATGATTTATTATAGTAAATTAATACGACCACTAAAAGTATTATCATAGTTACAAACAATGTAAAAAGAGTCACTTTGTAACACATAGTATAATGGTATTTCAATAAATTATCGAGAGATCGTCTTTTATGAGACTTTGTCTATGTTACATGATAAATTTTGGTACTTTGGTTAATTTATGTCAGAGGGCATTTGGAGTGGCAAGCCTAAAAGTTGGAGATGATGAATTTGATTACGGAAGATTATTACCACTAATGTCTATACATATTACCATGAGTAGAAATACTATTACGTTCTTGGCGCAGTCTCCACATCAGTCAGGTGTCACACTATCTCGGGCTCTTTATGTTTTCTTCCTCGTACTTTTCCCAATGGTAATTAATCACATCCTCTTTTATACTGTACTTAAGTTTATTCGTTTCAAGAGCGATTATTCTCACACTCGATTAAGTTCCCTATTTATATGACTTTTGTGTGCATGCAGTTGGCTTTTGTAATGCCTCTTGCCTATGATTTGGAAAATGATCATAGAATGTGGTCGAAGAGCTATTGGGGATGGGTTGCCATAACTTGGCTTTTTAACGTAGTGTCCCACATCGTGCTGCTTCTTCTCAAGTTTTTCATTCAAAGTTAACGGAAAAAGTGAAGAAATGCCCAAAATCAAGTGCATTGTTATGCATGTAGGGTTTTGTTTGAATTTCGACTATTATTATTTTTCACTCATTCTATCTAGCTACTTTCTTTGTTTTTATGTTATGTATGAATTTCTCTCGTATAATAAATCAAATTGTAAAGATGGTCTTTAAGACATTGATGTAAAAATGTTGTTATTGTAAAGTGTTCGTATATTGTTTTCTATAGAACTGTGTAAACACAATTTTATTAGTACTCGGATCCATTCGTACAATGAGTTATGCATTACTTATACTTGTTAGAATGTGTTTAGCCGAATTTAGATAGACTGAGTTCCGTATGACATATCTAGCATTTAGATTATTAACATGGTCAAATTTAATTTTCATCTTCATTCTTCAAGCTCTAGCGGATCACATACGGCATATGAATTGGCTCTCGACGTTCAGCATCTTTTTACTAGTTCAATGATCCTAAACGCACAAGGTGTGTATGATAATGACCAAAATTTGGTGAAACTTTGGTGAATGATAATAATGGTGTCATTTATGTAAAATTATGAAAAGATAATAACGGTGTTGCAGCGTAATTTGATGGAGATTTGGTTCTCCTACCTCTTTTTAATTAGATTCTTCTTAGTTTTTCTTATCTCGTCTTTGTACCAAAAAATTAAATAATCTCTGTAGGTGCGTGATCTAATCAACGAGGATAGCTACAACATTTCTATTTTAATTTCCTCAAACTTGATCAATAACTTGCATGCATGTTCAATCAATATGCCATATTAATTTTTACGACGATTCGATGCTAAATACTACAGTAGAACCGACGGCTCTGGAAGAAACGACTATATATGCATGCGGTGATGTGGGATTGCAAAGGTCAGCAGCTCAACTTTATTTTAGAAAGTCTTAATGTTGTTTCTTAAATCAAAATATATATCAACGACACGAGTCACGCGACTTTACCCGATTAAGAGTTTACCACTCGCATAAAATGTCACATAAATTTGATAAATCTACTAATATTCATAACAATACGGAGTATCGATCTTATTGTTATATAGTATGACTATACTCCATACTTTATGCATGCGGTACAGCACAATCAACAACGGTTTGGACGAACCAGAGCATTACTACACCTCCATATATATTGTGAGTTTGTGACCTTATTATTTACAAACTAGATTTTGGTCCCGTGAATTCACGGGATCATTTTAAATTATATGTAGAGTATTTGTACTAACATAGCTATATCGAAAATAAAAATAAAGTTGTGAATCACAGTATCAAAAATTAACATGACGAAGATGATCATAACTTGAATAAAATACAAAAGTTGATGTACAATATAATTATTTACAATTACAATATCGATTCGCAATTTGCCATCATATTTTGATAGTAAAACATAGAAAATGTTACTATGAAAAACACATAAAAATATGCTCTAAATATATAACTTCCCCTACGTTCAATTCTCTTTTTGATGAACTCACTGAATAGGAAATGATAGTTTTCTCACCAAAATCAAACAAAAGCTTTACCAATATATACTTATTCGAATTAGGCTGTAACCGGCACAATAGGCAAATGAAGAGCTAAGAGACACCATATTTAATATTCGTATTAAGATAAATAATGATGAATTTATGCAACTTTAAAGACACATTTATGTATAAGAAGTTGAAATGATTCATAACGTCTAGATTGTAAGTCCAAAAGATAAATATCTCCATCATATTGATAACGTTGTGGTGAAAGCATCTCGCAGTGACATGTGGCTTTTCCATACGGACAACAGAGAACGCAACCACTACAAGAAATCAGTGAAAATGCGACCGAAATTTGCGACCATCTAAATTTCGGTCACTCAGCCCTTGACTTGCAATTCTTTAATTGCCTTTACTTGGATGTTTAGTCCGGTAGATTGTTTGTTTTCATCTTCAATTGATAATTGCGTTTCATTTCCTGTACTTTTGTATTAATTGGACTTTTTCCCTTGGTGTTCGACTACATGGAGACTGATCTTAAAAAATACATTCGTAGTTTCCGTAACACTGGAGATAACGTCTCTCCTGAGAATGTTAAGGTATGGGTGTGCATCTCCAACTGTCAATTAACTTATTTTTGAGGATGTGTGTTCTTGTGTTATTTAAATTGATAGGGCTCGGGAATTGGCTATGGATGGATTTTTTCGAGTAAGAAATGTTTGTTGTTTGTTTGATGTTCCAGAGTCTGATGTATCAACTCTGCAAAGGTGTTTCATTCTGTCATGGTCACGGTGCCATTCGCCGGTAATAATTCTCGTCTCTTCACTGTTTGGTTATCAATGTCTGCACATTCATGTCTATTCTACGTCTTGAATCGCATAAGCTACGAGTATTGTATATATATATATATATATATATATATATATACTGATTATGTGTTCTTCAGTGACCTTAAGCCGCACAATCTTCTGATGGACCGTAAATCAATGGTTCTCAAGATCGCAGACCTTGGACTTGCTCGAGCATTCATCGTTCCAATTAAGAAGTACACTCATGAGGTCTGTAGTTCACACCCTTCTCTCATTAGAATTTGCAGCCATACTAATATTTTGTGTTAATTATGAGTAATAAAAAAGAGTTCTCATACAGTCATATTCTGCAATTTGCAGCTGTTACAAGCAAAAGCAATCACATTACCACAATGCAGTAAATAGACCAAATTATGAAAGGAAAGATGAATTTCTGCTCATCTCTTTCTTTAATTCAAGTCGTTATCTATTTCAATTTAGTTTCTGATCAACTCTATGAACCTCATCAATGTTTTTGAATAACTTTAGAGGCTATTTTTTTTTTTTTTTTTTGCAATTTTGCTTTAATTCCTATAATCAATGATTAACAATTGAATCTGTTTTTGGGTTTGTGTTAGATACAGTTGTTGAGCATCACAAAATTAAAAATCTCCCAAGTTACTTTCATCTGAATTCAAGCAAATTTTTTTTTTTTTTTTTAATATTTCGACTATATTGGCTATAAGGTTGATGAATGAAGAGGACGATTGCTTATTCCTGTAGGTGTCTAACTTATTCGTGTAGGTGTCTAACTTTTACTGTCACTACATTACCTGCTCTTTCTAAATTTTACTGTCACTGTACTGACTTGTACAGAGCTGATGATGCAACACACGTAGCAGCGGGACCTTGTACAGAGCAAACAGATTCTATCACGCTGTAAGGCAAGTAGTGAGTGGCAGTTCCGCAGGGATAATTTTCATCCAGTTGGGAAATTGTTTTTTCTATCTCATGTGTGTGCTTGTTGGAAAATTGTTTATTCTTTCGAGGCTATTAATGTGGGTTCAAGTCCCATGTAGCGTGTGAGTTTATAAATTATTAGATTGATCGATTAAAATGCGATTGGACAATCGCAGATTTGTGACCAAACAATAGTCGCAAAGTCAGTACCATGTTTGCGACCGTCAGTTGGTCGCAAATCAGTCGTAAATCAGTCGCAGATATGTGACCATCAGTCGCAAACCAGTCGCATTTTGTGCGACCGATCGATGTCGCAAATCAGTCGTTTTTTATACGACCGACGATCGGTCGCAAATCAGTCGTATAATTTGCGACTACCCAAAATTGGATGCATTTTTTCGATATGCGACCAAGGTTTATGCGACCACCCATATCGGTCGCAAATGCATGTTTGCGACCGATTTGGACGGTCGCAATTAACCTATTTTCTTGTAGTGAACGTAGGACGTTAATGTTAGGCTATTAATAGTTATGTATAGATATGGCAGCACGGAAAATGCCTTCCAACTTCATAACCGCCACCTTCGACATCGCCATTAAAACGAAGGAGTAAAAAAGTTACGAACTGAAGTGGATGGAAATGAGACTTCTGGTTTTTTTCATGACGCACTCACATAAAGAGTCATTACAGTTGAGATAGATTTTTTTTTGGGCCCACGCAGATATTAAAGCCTACGTGACATGAAAGAGAGAGAAGAGACCCACGGTTGGCCGACACCTCATATATGACGTGACTTTTTTTTGTAAGAACGTCTCCATACGCTGCCACGTGGGCGTTAAAGTTAGGCTATTAAAGGTATAGCATAGATAGATTATTCCGTAAAAGATAAGAGCGACCATGTATATTTTTTTTTTTTGTAAGAAAAAGAGCACCTACACGCGGTGCTAGTTAGGTGATCCCTCTTGGCAGGGTGTCACCTAACCAATCAGCAGACAGAATACATTGAAGTTGATGGGGGATGGGGGAGGGGACATCCTGCTTGTGAAGGATTTCGTGACCCCAATTAGCGACCCAATCCACCGCCTTGTTAGCCTCGCGGAAAATATGGCGAATGTAGATTACTTTGAAGTTCTGTAGTAACGCAAGCGCATCGCGAATAACATGGTCAATCGACCACGGGGCTTTGGACTCCTTTTTGAGGGCTCCTATCACTACAAGAAAACAGACAAAATGCGACCGCCAAAATCGGTCGCAAATTGGGGAAAATCGGTCGCATTTTGGCATTTGCGACCGATATGGGTGGTCGCAAAAACCTTGGTTGCATTTCCAAAAAATGCGACCGTTTTTAAGTCGGTCGTAACATTTGCGACGTATATGTGACTGATTTGGGTGCTCGCAAATATGCGACCGAAATTGCGACCGATTCGGTGGACGCAAACATGCGACCAAAATTGCGACCGATTCGGTGGTCGCAAATGTGTGACCACAAATGCGACTGACAAAATCGGTCACAAATATGCAACCGCCAAATGCGACTAACTTCGGTCGCAAATTGGCGACTGATATGCGACTAACTTTGGTCAGGCGGGATATGCGACCAAAAACTGGTCGCAAATATGTGACTATGGTGGCACGTATAAAATAGAATAGCGACCGTCTAGCGGTCGCAAATTATGAGACAATTACGTTGTCGCTATTTCGCATCTAGCTTATCAAACCTGTGGTGCCGATCAACAAATAATAAAATGTACTCAAATTAATATAAAGAAGGATCTCAAATTGTACCGATCAACATAAAGGCTAGAACCTCAAATTGTGCCTTTATTAAAAAAGACTTAAAATTTTTTATCTAGTAATACAATATGCATGTTTAAAAACATGTCTTAAGCTAATAATAACTAAATCAAAGCATCCTCAAGTTGAAGAGTCATAATTCGGAGTCGTACGAGGATGTAGCACCAACAAATGAATCATCAGTGCCGATATCACTACTGTTAACATCCGGAACCGAAGGCTTGGATTTTTTTAAGTCTCGATGAGCATGAAGATTCTCTAGCATCTCCAAGACCTTTGTGATTTTACTGTCCACATGCACGACATAATTCTCTAGGTTGGTGATCCGAGTAAGAACAGATGGAGAGCTAGACGTAGAAGCTTGTGATGCTCGTGTAGATCTCTTTGGGAAAAACAATTCTCCAGCACTCCCAAGACCCTGGACAACACCTTTTTTATGACCACCAACCACTTCGTAAAATATTTCATTTACGGATTTGTCAATTCCTCCTTCCGAACATTCATCCACAGCGTTGTTATAAATTTCCTAAACACAAGTAACATTTAAAATGATATTAAGAGCCACATCTACTTATAAAAGATATTATTATCTACAAAACATTCGGCAGCATTTCCCCTGTAATTGCAAAAACCAAATTTCAAAAAGATGCATGTAGATACATAGATAAATCCAACTCCACAAGTCTCATCCACACCATAACCAACTTCCATCATGTTCCACACAACCAACAAATCACCAGACGACCAAGTGTATAACTTACCATAATCGCTTTTACTTTTCTCTTCCCCAATAAAATCCGTTCATCACCTTCTTTGGCGGGCAAGCTATGAGCTCTTACATACACTTCTGGGGCAGAAGGTACAACACCATTCTTTTCCTTAGTCTGTTAAAACAATGTTGAGACACATAAATTCGAATAGTTAACAAAATCAGATTAAAAGGTGTAAAGTTCAATATGAAAAAGGAAAACATCATTATCAGTAATTTTGATCTTTTCGCCTCATTCATTATTTTTCTTTGTCGAATTGGAATTTATAATATAGTAGAGTTACGATGGAATACTGCAAAATTAATAAATTCCTCCACCCCGTCAACAAACTCCTTCCTAAGACCACCATTATCGCCTAATCTCTCATACATCCCCTTTCGTTCTTTCCTCTTCAAACTCATAGCTAAAATTACAATAAAAGACCTATTTTCACAACATAAAACATGTAAATATCACAACTAAAAAAGACTCGTATTTAAAAGAGTGAGAACCTGGCAGAAAACAGGAAAAAGTAAAACAAGTGATCATAGAGTAACCAATTCAAGTAAAAAAGACTCGTATTTAGTTTTATTGCATTACTTCTGACTTGAATGCATATCATTAGTTTTCCCTCAAATCCTAATGCAAATTAAAAAAAAAAAATACAAGCTTCTTGTACTACTTCTGACTTTCAGGTTCAGGAATAACTTTTATTGCACTACTTCTGACTTTCAGGGGCTATAACTTTCAACTCCGATACTTTTAGAAAGTCTATGACATATCACTGCGTAGCTACAGATCTTAGCTATCTGCCAGAACAAGATTCACCCAAAAATTCATTCGAGATCAAAAGTTATGCACATTTTTCTGTTATCAGGTGAGAACTGACCTGTAGCTTGAGTCATTTGCGCACTCGGTTTTGAGAGCCTCTAAGGAGGTTCAAACGAAGGTCAATTTTAATGTGCCATACCTTTTCGGAAAGCTAAGAGACTAATATAAATCATAGTTTTGGAATTAAGGCAAAAAGATTTCTGAGGAAGTTGCAGTTCATGTGTTAATCAGGCTGTCAGGGAGGAACTAATGAAGAATTTCAGGTTTAATTTGCACACTCGGTTTTGAGAGCCTCTTAGGAGGTTCAAACGAAGGTCAATTTTTATGTGCCATACCTTTTCGGAAAGATAAGAGATTAATATAAATCATGGTTTTGGAATTAAGGCAAAAATATTTCTGAAGAAGTTGCAGTTCATGTTTTAATCAGGCTGTCAGGGATGAACTAATGAAGAATTTCAGGTTTCTGGTCTGAACTTTGAAGATTGGTATCTCTTTCTACAGATGACGGAATTGGGTGAAACTTGTGTTAAAATTCAAGTTCAGAAAGCTAGCTATCCAATAAAATATACCATAGGATTAGATGATCAATGGTTCGAAAAATATACCAAATTCATCACTGTGTATTGCTGAACCTAACTGATTCAAAGATCACAACAAGGACTCCACTATAATTACAAACAACAAAACTGATTCCTACTACATAACTGAAAATACCATTAGATGGGTTTTGTTCTTGCAATACATACACAAAATTCAATAGGTCTTTTGCAGTAACACAATTAACCTAATTGTCTACACAACAATATAAAATTCAGGAACCTAGGCAACAAATAGGGCTTACCTTTGACTTGTGATCACTTCCGAAATGAGGTGTGCGTTGGTATAGTGGCCGGAAAAGCTGTGATGGGTTGGCGGCAGTGAGAAATCCGGTCGCGCGAAGACTGATGTTGATCGAATATGAAGGGTTTCTATAATTCCCTTTTTCTTTTCATTTTATACGGTCTTCATTTTTCTCTTTTCTTTTTCTGTTTGGTTATGGCATTTTTTTTTTATTGTTGCAACTACACAATTACCAGTCGCAAACTCGGTCGCAAAAATCGGGACTCTCTAAAGATTCCATTTATTAGAATAAATTTTATATTTGGATCAATAATGAAAATTTATTCATTCTCTTTATATTTACTTATACAATTTGCGACTAATTATCGGTCGCAAATCAAGTTGACGGTCGCAAATTTGCGATTGATTAAAGTCGGTCGTAAACATTGTGACCACCTTTATGTTGGTCGTAAAATCGGTCGCAAAAATGATTTATGCGACCAAAATTTAAACGGTCGCAAAAATCGGTCGCTTTTTGCCTGTTTTCTTGTAGTGTATAACAACTTTATTATCACCTTCAATACAAATAGAATTAACACCGATTTGGAGGGTTGCCAGCAATCCATCGCGAAGGGCAACGACTTCAGCTACCAAGACCGAAGCATGCCCTAGGTCGGCAGCTGCTGCTGCCGACAGGAGCCGCCCATTCTCATCACGGATGACGTGGCCTGCCGATGCTTGACTCTGGCTGATAGAGCCATCGAAATTGAGCTTGCACGAAGAAAAGGGAGGAGGCTCCCAAGGTTGCTGTCGGTTGCGCTTCGGGACCTGCGGATTAAAGGAGGGAAAGGAGGATGGTTGTCGGGGGTCAGTCCTGCTGGAAATGTTTGTCGTGTCCGAGGAGATTAGTTCGTCCACACGCTCTCGTTCCTGCCATTCCGTGGACATGCTGACAGAGTTGAGATACACCTGGAGGATGTTGAAGGGGATACCTTTGAAAACCAGAGCATTGCGGCCCTTCCATATGTACCAAAGGATATGTGTAATTTTGAGAAAACTGGCTTTTATTGAACAGTCTTTGGGAGCTAAACATTTGATGAATCGCAGAGCAAAGCATTGGCCGCTTCAACCATTTGATAACGAAAGGCGAGTTCCACACAAGGCGGGTTACCCAACAATGAATGAACAGATGGTCATCTGACTCTAAGCACTCAGTACAAAGTGGGCAAAGCGGTGAGACACCGGGCATGCGACGTGACAACCGGTCTCGCGTGGGTAAACCCCGTTGGAGTAGTTGCCATAAGAAGATTTTGAGCTTAGGGGAGATATGAAGGGCCCATATCCAAGCAAAGGGCCACTTAGGGGGAGGGTCAGGGAGGATATTTCTAGCAACCCATGTTGCGGTTTTAACCGAGAATTCCCTATATGGGGTAAGGCCCCAACAGAAGCTATCATGGCATGGAAGGAAAGGAATGGGAATGCCCTTGATAACTTGCACAATGTTGTCAAGGAGCAGCTGGCTCAGTGCTGGAAGATTCCATGATCCAGAACAGATAAGGGTACTTACTGTCATTGCGTTTTCGATTGAGCCTGGTAGAGGTTGAAGAACTGAGGCCAAGGGTTCAGCCAGACACCAGTTGTCTGTCCAAAACCGGATAGTCTGCCCGTTCCCAACCTTCCAACAGACCCCACACCTTAAAAGGTCTCGTGATTTGAGGATTTGTTTCCAAATCCAGGAATCCGAGGCGCGTGGCTGCACATCCCAAAAGGATTGGCCATTAAGGTATTTTCGGGAGACAAGCTGCACCCAGAGGTTAGAAGGTTGGGTAACAACCTTCCATGCTAGTTTGGCGATCGTAGCCATATTAACATCAGTCATACGGCGAAACCCCAGTCCACCCCATTCTTTTGGTAAGCAGATTTTTTGCCAAGCTATCATGGGTAGCCCCTTTTTAGTCTCTAAGGTATGCCAAAAGAACTCTCCGTGGAGACTATCGATCTTGTTAAGAATGGCCATAGCAAAGCTTGGTAACGCCTCTAGGTATGCTTGAATCAAGACAGAACGGCCTGCTTTGGACAAAAACGTAGCTGCCCACGAGTGGAAACACTTGTCCGTGGTAGCAATTAAATGATCAAAATCCCCCTTTGTAGGATGTGAGCCATTGAAGAGAACTCCTAGATAACGCCCTAATACTTGTTTCGGGGTCATATTGAAAAAACTAGCCAACGTCGTTCTACGAGTCGCTGAAACAGTCTTAGAGAAAATAATAGAAGATTTATGAAAGTTGATAAGTTGGCCGGAAGCTCCGGAGAAACGGTCTATGATATTTTTCACCTCCTGACAAGCCGTAGGAGTGGCTTTGCAAAAAAGAAGGCTGTCATCTGTAAAAAGCAAACACGGGATTTTGGGACATCTGGGATTGATTTTAATTCCGATGGCCAACTTATGACGGCCGGCCGCTTGTGTTAACTGTCTGCATAGCACGTCCATGCATATGATGAACATGTATGGGGAAAGGGGGTCACCTTGTCTAAGTCCCCTAGAGGGAGAAAAGGGGGTCGTGGTAGAAGCACTGACAATGAGGGAATAAGACACAGATGACACACATCCCCTTATCCATGAGATCCATTTGGCATTAAACCCGAGCGCAGAGAGGCAAGAGAAAAGGAAATTCCATTCAACCCTATCATATGCTTTTTCCATGTCCAGCTTAAGTGCAAACCATCCTGTTGCATTCTTAGATGTATTGAAAACATTGAGGATTTCTTGAACGATAAGGATATTATCATGGATGATGCGTTCTGACATAAAAGCGCTCTGGAATGGGCTAATTATTTTGCCTACGACTGGTCTAAGCCTGTTAACCAGGATCTTAGCTATGATCTTGTAAACTGTACTCCCTCCGTCCCAGTTCAAACGCCCCATATTCCGTTTTGGGACGTCCTACTTCAAACACCCCATCTATTTTGGGACATATTTCTCTCTCCTACTTTTATTAAATTATCACATCATCTCTCACATTCTCTCTACTACTTTTATTAATCCCCACATTCTCTCTCATCCTTTTTCCTAATATTACCCCACTCAACTTATTATATCAATTTTTCTTATTCTACTACAAAAAATGCCCGGGGCGTTTGAACTGGGACGGAGGGAGTAGAGCATAAGCTTATAGGTCTAAAATTCGAAGGCAATTCAGGATTATCTCTTTTAGGGATAAGCTGGATGAGAGAATGGTTGATCAGCTTGAGCATCTTGCCATAAGCGAAAAAACTCAGTATAGCTGGGACTACATCGATCTTGACAATGTTCCAATAACGTTAAAAAAACTTGGCCTTGTAACCGTCCGAACCAGGGGCTTTGTAAGGGCATAGCTGGTTTAGGGCAATAACTATTTCATCTTCCTCAATGGGTCTGGTGAGCTCATAATTATCTTCATCCGTAATAACAGGGACAAGCCCCTCTACATCTATCTTATGCAGGGAGGCTTGGTTAGACAAGAAACGATCTTTAAACTTGTTGGTGAGCACATCCTTAATGCAGTCAGGGTCAGTTGTCCAATTATTAATAGGCGTTTTAATTTTATTGATCGTATTGAACCTCCGTCTTTGTTTGTTTTTCTCGTGAAAGAACCTTGTGTTTCGATCTCCCTGTGTGAGCCAAAACTTCCGCCCATACTTGCCCCAGAACCTTTGGCCAAATGAAAATAAACGTTCCTTCTGTCGACAAAGCCGTCGCAAATGAGAGAGGTGGCGGTGATTGGTCGGATCCAACATGCATTTAAGCTCGACCTTTTTAATTTATCCGGCATTGTCTGCCAATTGCCGAGGGAGGCAGCCATAGGTATGTTTATGCCAAGCCTTTAACGCCACCTTCAAACGTTTTAATTTATGGGCGACAACATAAAAAGAGGTTCCCGGGATACGGGTTTTCCAAGTGGCTGCTACCAATTTCTCTACACGTGGATCGCCGGCCCATGCATTGAGAAAGCGAAAGGGCCGTGTCCCCCTGTGGAGAGGCGGGTCGCTAGAGAAAACAATTGGAGCATGATCCGAACAGGAGAATTGTTCATATGAGAGGGTGCAGTTAGGGAATTTCTTTAAGAATGCCCTATTACAAAATGCTTTATCCAGACGCTTGTATACTGTTCCCGACTGAAACGACCTTTTCCATGACACAGGGTTCCCAAAGGTTGGGATATCAACAGCCCCAAAATTATGGACAAAAGTCCTTAGGCGACTACAACGGGAAGGATGAGCAGCAATACCCCCCCTCTTATCCGCGATATTAAGGAGTTCGTTAAAATCTCCAATAATGAACCATGGCTCAGACAAGGAAGAGATGAGGGTCTCAAAATTTCTCCAAAATTCCGGTTTCTCTCGCTCTTGGGCTGGGCAGTACACACCCAAAATGTGGCAGACAAAATTACATCTACTAATGCATATTTTTAAATGAACTATTCTAGGACTCGGAACATCCATCTGGAGAATAGTCAAGTTATTAGTATTAGCTAATAACCATAACCCCCCACTCCGGCCTAACGGCGGGATGATTTCCACAACAGAAAAATTTAACAACCGCAAGATCTTTTGCTTGGAGAAATTAGCGGACATAGTTTTAAAGATAAACATTATATCTGGGTTAAAAGTACGCTTGAAAAAAAGAAGTTCGCTCTGAGCTTGCGATTTCCGTGCTCCTCTAATATTCCATGGAAAGACTCTCATAGGGAAACAGATGGGTTGCGAACAACCTCTAGGGTGGACCTAACCATAAGCCAGGATCGGAGTCCATTTGCCCATCTGGTCGAACCAAAACGAGGGCATAGCCCATGCCACACGGAGAATCCCCGTGATGCATACAACGAGGTCAACAGAGGAGACGCCCCCCAACCAAACCATGCGAACAATAATAAAATGATAGAAAAAACAGGGGGTGGTGACCCAACATTGGAGCAATCATTAATGAGCGTGAGCCAAAAGAGGGGAAAAATCTGCTGCTCATTAAGACAGAAAAGGACAAACAAGAACCATAAAAGTCCATACGCTGAACGAAACATACCATAAAAGGAGGTAGGGGTACATACTGGGACATTAATTACAAGGATAGGAGTAAGTACATCTACCTGACTTGACTGACATAACAAACAAACTAGAAAGAGATCCAACATAAAAGGAAGAGACCATAAAGAACCGCCACCCCTATCTGACATATCCAGAAAGCAGGGGGACCAAAAAAAAACTAACTTGCAACATACTTAAACCCTGATAAACTTTGAGGTGGTGTCGTCCTCTAGATCGTCAGCGCACCTACGCTTGGTTGCATCAGAAGAAAAGGACAACTCTTCATCACAGAGAAATGCCCCACCCGAGTCCGCCCCTAGGAGGACATCGAGTAGTGCATTGAACATTGCTTGTTCCACCTCATCATCATAAGGGAAGGAGGTCAGCCCACCCAGAACAGAGGATGGGGGTGCAGTACCCTTGTCATCGCCCGTCAGCACAGGAGCCAAAACAAGCTCCTTCATGGGTGACCCAACACCTCCCACACCCACAGCATTGTCATGCACCAGTTCCGTGGCAGCTCCACCCAGGTCATCGTGAGCAGGCGAGTTTGGCGGAGCCACAACTCCCTTTTCGGCCACAGAGAACTTTCTTAGCCCCCAGTCTTAGATTTAGCGGACATAGGATGGACTTTACTAGATGACTTACCATAAGCAGACCTCGAGGCATACTTAGCTCTACGATGCGGCATGACCTTGAACTTCCCTGCTTCATCCTCCGCCACACCCTTGCCCTTGTCAACCGCTGAGGGCTCCAAAGAACTAGCTTGCAGGCGAGCTACAACAAGTTCCAGGGTTGGAGTAGGCTTGGTAGGGCAGGTTGCATGAGTATGATCCTTGTCCCCACATAAGGGACAGACCTCAAAAACCGTCTCTTAAGAGAGAAGATACTCCTTATCTTGCCCATCGAGTTTCAGCAGTAGTCTCCCCGGAACCGGCTTAGTAATGTCCACATGCATGCATGCCCGAGCGAAGCAGGCTGCTGGGTTCGCCGGGTTTGGCTTACCGGTGATGTCATCCACCTTAAACACCTTTCCTATGTGGGCCTGGATAGTCTGGAGAATGGGAAGCTTCCACAAAATAAGTGGGAGAAAGTGGACGCGCACCCACAGATCAACCCCTGTAATAGAGGATGCCCTGGGATCAAAGAAGGGTTCCCATTCCTGAAGAACAAAATTAAGCCCTTGCACAAACCATGGGCGGCGCTCCCAAATTTTAGGTTTGTCCTCCATCTTTTCAAAAGTAATGACATACCAACCATTACCCACAACTTTGATATGAGCCGCACCCGTGAGGTAAGGCTTTCAGTCAGTCTGCATGCGCCCATTAACCTGGTCATAAGCCAGCGATTCACCCCACACTTTTCCAAACAGGCGAAAGACAGCTTCCTCCTCCGTTACAGCAGAGATGGAAGAGATGGAGATGACAGGGGTGTCTCCAGTTGAATCTGAAATGTCAATTGAGACACTATCAGGGAAGTGTCCAAGATTGGGATATGGAGAGATAATGTTACTGCTATCTCCCCGAACGGACCTGGTCCTGGTATGAGTGGATTTTGAAGGACTGGAATCGGGTTGGCTTCCAGTTCCAACACCACATCCATGTGGAAGGTGGAGGTTTGGAGATTCGGAAGCATGCATACTAGGGGAAGTTGGAGGACTTGAGAGAATCACTACGCCAAAAACGGCATTTAACACCGGTAACTATGACACCGGTAGGCTTAGAACCGGTGTCTGAAAAACATAAGACACCGGTTTTCAATCAACCGGTGTCAAATGCTTCCCCAGTCGATTTGCGCGCAATTCCTCACTTAGCAAAAAATAATAAAGAATAAAAATTGGACATACGACACCGGTTATAAGAAAACCGGTGTCATAAGTTACCAGAAAAAAAAAAATTGGACATACGACACCGGTTTTGAGTAAAACCAGTGTCATATGTTACCCCAGAAAAGGCCGTTAATCACTCAGCGAAAAAAACATTACAAAATTTATCTTATTACAGAAAAAAAAATGGACTTACGACACCGGTTTTGTTCAAAACCGATGTCATATCACTACACCAGAAAATGGATTTTACACCGGGTTATATAACACCGAAATCTTAAAAACCGGTGTTAGAAAAGTGTACGACACCGGTTGTCCGTCACCCGGTGTAAAAAGCAATAAAAATTAAAAAAACAATACTTTGGAAAATATAAGACACCGGTTATCAAATAAACCGGTGTCATATGTTAATTAAAAAAAAAAAAAAACCTCTATAACTTCATAGTCTTCCTTGTTATTTCCGCCCTTTGACTCCCTTTCTCACCTTCTTAAAAACTGCTCCCACTCTCTCCTGCTTTCTTCATTATTGTTACCTACACGCATGACTCACCCCTCTCTCTCTCCTTCATTATTTTTATTTCCCCCCTTTATTCCCTAGCATGCTCTCCTCTCACTGACTCGTTCCCTCCCTCTTCAATACACAACCTCTGTCCTTCAGTTCTTCGTCCATAATCATTCCCCGAAAAATGAATGTTTCCTTCACTGTACTCTTTCTAACAAATAAAAACACAAGAAAAGGGCTGAAAGTGGATGAACTCAAGGTTTCGAATCACAGATGTACAAATCGATATCATAGAAGTTTATTATTTTATGTAAGTTTTATGTATTTTGTTAGGGTTTTTGTAGATCTTGTAAAGCTTTGTAAATTTTGTGATATTGTAATTCCTACTTTACCTTCAAATGTACTCTACTTATTTTTGTAGATCTGATGCGTTTTGTGTTAGTTTTTAGTTAATTAATAATTTTTGTTTGTTAGGTTTTGATTGTTCATAGCAGTTGTTGTAGAAGGTTTTTTGGTCTAATTTCTGATCGATCTACAAATGTTCTCCAGATTGAGATCTATTTTTTTTGTCCAATCTCGGATTTATCTACAAATTTGTTGGAGCTACTGTGCAAGTAATCTATTAGCTGCAATCGAATCTCAATTGCATAGTAGTTGTATTCTTCATTGCGTTTATGTTACTGCGGCTACTCGATTATTTTTTTGTTCATCGTCTCTTTTCGATTATTTTGCGGAAACATTGTTAGAACGAATTTCTAGAAATACAGCCCAGAAACTAACATTCATCTTTTTCCAAATTTGATTCTCTTTCGAATCATTATTTTTTTATTTTTTTTATTTTTTTTGGTGTACATAAAGACACCGGTTGTAACTAAAACCGGTGTCAAAAGTGTGAGGATGATTTGCGTTGAGAAGGACGTAAGACACCGGTTTTGGCCCTAACCGGTGTCTTATGTATTAAACTTTAACACCGGGTCTTCAGGTATCAACCGGTGTCTTAGGATACGACACCGGCAGTCCAGACACCGGGTATACCCGGTGTCTATTTAGTTTCGTACCCGGTGTCAAATTCATTTTCATTTTCTGGCGTAGTGAATCTTGGCATAGGAAGGATTGTGAGATGACGACATGGATGAAAGGAAAAGAGAAAAAAAGACGAAAAGGGGATTAAATAAGAAGAGAAGGCAGAGGAGGAGGGCTGATGTGATCCAACAGAAGTCTAGGGATAGGTTTATATAGGATGGCCAGTGAAGGGGAAAAACAAAAAAAAAAAAAAACTTTGACTGAGGATTTGCAAGGATACGGAGAATGGAGATCCATGGAGACCCTTTGCATGTAGAGGAAACACAGCAAGAAACCGCCACTTCGAAGATTGCAATCCATAAATTGCTTGAACACACGATCCTCAATAGCCAAGTCGCGGAAATAAGAGGGCGATTGGGTAACCCGGTGCCAACTAATAGAAACAGACAAGGAGGAAGGATTAAGAGGGATTCCGTCAATCCAGAACTCGTAGGGATTGGGCCAAAATAAAAGGGGCTTAATTTTCCAAAGGAAAAAGCAATGGGAATTTGCAGAGGCACACCGAGAAGTGAACCCCAACCAAGCTGATTTTCGAGGACAACGCAAGGAGAAAAGCACTCGAGTGATTTCGAGCAGCGCACCCATAAAAACCCTGATGAATCCAATTCCCAGGGCCAACCATGCGACAGAAAAGAAAATTGACACAACAATAATTCCATGACTTGAAACAAAAAAAGGGGGCTGAAAAAATAATGATTAATGTATATTATTATTATTATTACGAAGAGGCAACTATCAATTGGTCAGGAAAGTTGAGACGAAGGTTGTCGATTTGAGAAATGAGTGTCATAATGATTAATGAGAATGTCGTTTGTCATTGAATAGGTACACAAAATATGGCTTATTAAATGAAAAAGTAATCACTACTATCCAGCCCGAACCAAGCAACCCACGCGGGTTAGCCCATGGTAGTAAGACCACGGTAGTGGTACAAACAAAAGGGACGTAATTAAGGCAATTCATGAATTAGGGCCGAATGGCACCCTCTATGAATTGATTAGTAAGACCATTTTCATTAGAGGCCTCAAAAGGAGAGGAAATGTTTTTTCCTAATGAAAAGAAATTTGATGAGTGTCGTCTTTAGAGACGATCTCTGTTTTAGAGACCAATAGAGACCGTCTAATTGATAATGAGACCCTACTTTAACAAATGAAGTATATGGTCTCAAAATGAGTTTCAAAAATCAAGACTACAATTTTGGAAATAATTTGTATTTGAAATTCAAATTAACTCTCCCCAATAAAGATGGTCTAATGTAATTATCATAATTATAATCCACTTAGCATTGAGAACCATTGTAATTATAATCCACTTAGCATAGAGAACTACCATTGAAATTTACGAGAGATAGGGGTGAGACTCCTATTAAAAATTCAATTTATGTAATGGTAATTGTCGTCTACACGTATTTTTAAGCTTTAATTTGCTATTGAATATTCGTTAAACAAATTTAGTCATTTAGGTGTACTCTCTTACTCCCTTTCATTTGGAGAGCTAGGGGTTACTCTCTATATCTCTAGGAGCACCAGTGTATTGAACTAACGCAATTTTATGCATATATATTCACAATATTTTACTATACGTGGTTGACTTATTCTAGTCAAACCTAATCATCAATGAACGTAAAAATCTCACTCTCAGTGATAAAGTAAAGGAGTTCAAATAAAGGAGTTCGTTTAGGCTTCTTGTGCGATAACAATATCATTGGGCGAAAATATCTCATTCCATATATATAGTTAATCTCAACTTTATAGATTTGTTGTCTTAGTAGCTTAATTAACCCTAGCTCTAATCTGGCATATATAATTTCATGCTCTTACGAACAAAGAATTTAAGATCAAGATCGGTCGATCGAATTGCTCAAGATGGAAACAGGAAACAAAAACATTGATTGGGTAATTCTTGATTTTTATTTTTATTTTTATGCTAAATCATTAGTTTGTGATGATTAATAACCATTCTTATGCCTAAATATTTGTTTGCGTGTTTATGACGCCTACAGTATGATAAACTCATCAAACAAGTTTTGCACGAACGTAAAAATCAAGATCAAGATCGGTCGATCGAATTGCTCTAGATGGAAACGATAAACAAAAACATTATTTGGGTAAACATTGTAAAAATTAGTACATAAATGCAGCAATGCAGTCTGCCAACTCCATTTGGTTTTACGACAAATGGATCTTCCATTTAGTGTACAAGTAGTCCATTTAATCTTTGAATCGGAGGGAGTATATGGTAACGAAACATATCGAGTACAGTACAAATTAAACAACAATATATTTGAATTGGTATATAGTTCTTATGTATAAATCAATAAATAGACTTATCTTGGTTCAACTAACAATATTAATGATAATATTAGTGTCATACGAGTGTTATTATTTAGCAACAACATATTATTATTATTGACTTAATGATATATTAATTATAACCAATAATATTAGTGTTAAATGTTATCTATACATAACTACTAGAATGAAAGCCCGTGCGTTGCACGAGTCTTTTAATAATGATTCTTATGATTAATGGTGATAAATTTGTACTCCGATGTTCATATTGGATGACAAAATTGGACATCCGACTAATTATGAATCTGTTACATCATACATTACGTTCAAAGTTGTGATTTCGTATTACTATTGAATAACGGTTTTTGGAATTTAAATTGTATTTTTTCCTTTAATTTCCGTACCTCGGGAATTGGTTTTTCTAATGTGACCACTGGGCATATGATAAAAGCCATTTTTTTCTTTATTTAAGTAATAATTTCCTCAATTAATCAATGAGATCTAATATTTTATCTTTGCATGTGAGGATCTCTCTTAATTTAGGAAAGAAATGAGTAACATATTAATTATTCAAATGTTACGGATTGCGAGCAAAGAATGTGAACTAACATGTTCATGCATCAAAAGTAACATATTAATTAGTCTCATATGATGAGACGACTTCACCGTAGAATTACCGAATCGACTATACCAAAATGATATAACTAACAAATACGATGTTCACGAAATATTATTTATATTACTACTCTTTAGGGGTTACGTACTCTGTAAGCTGTAAGGGTATCAGTGTATTGAAGTAATGCAAAAACTAGAAGTATAAATATTCACTAGATTTTACTATGGTTGACCTATTCTTGTCAAACAACTCACTTAAAAATCTCACTTTCATGTAGGTAAAATGAAGGAGTTTGTTTCTTAGAAGACTTCTTGTGCGTTAACAATACTCCCTTCTTCTTCTCCTTCCTCAACATTGATTGGGTAAACTCTTTTTTTTGTTTTTTTTTTTGTTTTTGTTTCTACGCTTAATCAACCAAATTTGTGTTGATTAATCAACACTAAAACATTCTTATGAGTTTATTATGGCAAAATGTTTGTTTAATTTGCAGTATGATAAACCCGTCGAGCAAGTTTTACAGGAACTCGATTGTAGCAGGGAGGGACTCACGTCTGAAGCTGTTGACAAAAGGTTAGCCGTTTTCGGCCCTAACAATGTCGAAGACAAGACGTGGTTCAAGGTATTGGGTACATTAAGTCGTACATACGTGACATGCACCTTATTATATACGGAAATGCAAATGAAAATTTTGTCTAATGCTTCGTAAATGATGATATGTTGTTTCAGTGGAGCTGTATACTAAAATTATGTTGGCGTAATTTGTGGAGTCCCCAAGTTTTAGCTATGATTATCTGGGATGTTAATCAGTTGGTGAGTAAATAAATTTCATGATTTTGTTCGACTGTATGTACACTTTAAAATTATGGCTATTCACGAATTATTAGTACTTAATCAAGAACATAATTTGTGATATACTACTGCAGGGCAAGCATCCTATTCCAGTTGTAATTGTTTTCGCTTTTTTCGTCTTATTGGCTCTGATGTTGGCGGTCTTTAATGACATTGATGACATGTATATTCACGGTCGGGTTTCCAAACTCGTTGCACTTTTTGCAAGGAAAGTTAAGGTATTGATGAACTTGTATTACATTGTTATAAATTTTCAGAATCAAGCACGTAAATAATCGAATTGTTTAAATTGGTGATCATTTTAGGTACTCCGTGATGGAAAGTGGTGTAACGTTGAAGCTTCAGATCTGGTGCCCGGTGACGTGATTATCATTAAGGCCGGAGATATAGTTCCTGCTGATTGTCTCCTTCTTCAAGGAGATGCGTTGCTAACTAATCATCAGGTGGACTGTCATACATTACTAGTACTATCTACTATGTATATCATGCTGGTTTTTGAGATATCGACTAATATAAGTGTACATTGTGTTTTAATTTCTTACAAAACATTACAATTATATCTTAATTAATCGACTGAATCACGTACTAAATGCATCCTTCGAGATTTTGTAGCATACTTCATTGAAGGAAACACTCTGAAAATTTTCACTAACCATTCATATTTTTAAGTGTTGCAGTCCACATTGACAGGAGAGTCGTCCTCAGGTGTAATGAAAACAGCAAAGGGTGCTGTATTATCGGGTTCTATATGTGAGCAAGGAGAATCAAAAGCTGTAATTGTCGCGACTGGTGTTTCAACCTCCTTCCGGAAGAAAGCTCACGAAGACGAGCAAGATACATACTTGGATAAGGCAATAGTTTTTCCTTCTTAATTCTCACCGGCTTTGAAATCTAGAATTATGTTACACTAAATATATGCGTGATTAATACACTTTTGCAGGTGATGGCTACGATCAAGAATATCTCCAAGTGGCTCATTGTTGTAGGGATATCGGTAGAGATTATTGTCATGTATGGCATTCAGCACCGACCATTTCGACAAGGGATCGAGAATCTAGTAGTCCTCATTGTTGTAGGATATCGAGTCATGCTTCATAAAATTATATTAGAGACAATTTCAGAGGGTTTTAGCCCTTGTGACAAGGGTGCTATTTTGAAGAGATTGTTTCTAGTGAAAGAGATGGCTGACATGGATATAGTGTGCTGTGATACATCTTTTGGAACCTTAACCCAAGACAAGCCTACAATTCCCAATGATCTTATTGAGGTGCGTGTGTTTCGTACATTGTTGTTGTTGTTGTATTGCTTTATTTATATAAATGTGTTCAAAATAGAGCACAAAAATATTTGAAGGGTGTAAAAATCACTACACGTACGTGTGTTTGACTGGTACTTTGTTCATCTATCTCCATACACGTGATCTTTACTAGGTACTTGTGGAAGGTGTAGATGTTGAAATGGTTAGTTCAATGGCAGACCGAGCATGTCGAACCAGAAACCATAGTGATCATGCAGCTTCTGAATTACATTTTTGTAATCTAAAAGATGATGACAAAGTAGTGTACCATGTCTGCATAGGGCCTCCGGAAAAGGTATACACATATCTCACCCTATAGAAACTTATTATATACTAGTAGTTATAGATTGATGTTCAATATCTTTTACTTATTTCAAGTATGATCTGATCAGATTTTAAGTATGGCGCATAATAAGGAAGAGACTAAAGGAAGAGTGAAAAGATTTACTGAAAAGTTTCGCGACAGTGGCTTTAAACAAATGGCTGTTGCATACCAGGCAATCTCTGAACTCTGTACGTTTTTTTGGTACGAAATTACGAATTACTTGTTGATTATTGATGTGTAGAATTTGTACAAGTGCAGGAAGTTACTGATGATAATAAGGATGTGAAGGATGACTTTGAGGTTCAGTGGAAACTCATTGGTGTTGTTCCAGTGTTTAACTCTCCCAAATGTAACAGTGTCGACTTCATAACAAGAGCTTCTAATCTTGGTATTGATATCAAATTATTTACAGGTTAGTAATTTTGTTTAATGTAGGAATTAGCTTTCATTTTTTGGATAATTTTTTTTCGGATGATTAGTAATTATTTCCGAAGTTTAATAACAAGGTACTCTTCGTAGTAGCTCAATTTATTTCATTGTTTTGTTGTAACTCTTTAGTTTGTTGTCTTGTTGGTCTGTATTAACTTTGCATTCTCGTTTCATTTCTATCTAATTGGCACCGAATTTAAAAAAAAAAAAAAAAACAAGGTACTCGATCTTGTTGAACAATTATGTATATTTCCGACTTTCGTTGGGGGTGTTACAGTTCTCATGCTACGCTAACGTAGTCGAGTTTCTATTTCAGTTGATCCACTGGCGGTAGCAAAGGAGACGAGTCGTTCCATAGGCAAGGGGGCTAATATATATCCTTCATTTTCTTTGCTTAGAAAAACCGAGGGTGGCAAAATTTGTGATTCATCAATTGTTAACCTAATCGAAGATGCCGATGGATTCTCTGATGTTCTCCCTGGTAATTAAAGATTTATAATCTTTGACACAAATTTAATTTTTTTAGTCATAATGTTACATATATATGACGATTTTTGTTAGACCACGAGCTGCTTGATAGTTGATATATATGTATCGTACTCAGGACACATGCATTCAATTATAGAGCAACTACAATCGAGGAAACATCTATGTATAATGATTGGAAATTCAGTTGGTGAGTACCTTGCTTTGGAGAAAGCTGATATCGGGGTAGCCGATCCAAATGCATGCGATGCAGCTCGAGAAGCTTGTGATGTTATTCTCACCGAGGCTAGCCATGATGTTCTCCTAAATTGTTTCCTAACATCTCGAAATATCTCACAACAAATAAAAGCTTGTTGTGTAAGTCGCTATTATTCCATTTGTTCGTCTCAATCAGTTGTTAACATTTATATATATGTGGATGGACAAGGAAACCAACAAGTCTTACGTGATGTTTTCATGTTCAGATTCACGCAATTGGATTTACAGTTTATAACATGGTAAGCGACATTCCATATATTTTCACTGTGTATGTTACATGAAAATCTTTCGGTACCATGTATTTTATGCTGCCCTGCCCTTTCGATTACAGCTTGCATTCGTGCTGCTCACGCTATTATGGAAATTTGATTATCCGCCTAATCGATTGTTGATTGTCGTCTGCATAAACGAAGGTACGTGTTTGATAACTTTTTAACTGTGTAGGCATGCTCGATCGAGTTCAATTCAATTGTTCGACTTCGAACTAGCTAGCTTAATATTCGAATGGAGCAGAGCACATTACTTTATATTAGAAGAGATGTTCACGATATAAACAAAGCTGAACAAGGCCACATTGATAATCGATCGATTTGTGTAAGTTTGAGTTGGAACACCTCAAAACAAAGACACACAACATTCGTTGGACGGTCGGACCTCCACCACTTTTTCTCTCTCTGTGTCCGCCATTTAAATAGTTCGAGCTCATTTAATCTAGTTATTAGTAGGTAACTAACAAGTTTTAAACCGAAAATTGACCAAATTAATTGGAAAGACTCTCAAGATCGACCGAACAACTTTAGTCGTAGATAGACCTTGTTGATTTCATCTACATATGCGTATGTACATGGTACGGACAAGTTTTTAACAACTCGTTTCCGTAGTAGCTCAATTTATTTCCTTACTTTGTTGTAGTTGTTTGTTGTAACTCTTTATTTTCCTTTCTTCTTTGTCTGTATTAACTTTGCAATTTCGATTTATTTCTATTTATTGGGGCCGAAATTCCAAAAAAAAAAAAAAGAATAGTTATGACGGTTGAAATTCGATGTTAATTGGTTTTTCATACATTATCTTCGCAGTTCAAATCTATATGGCTAGTGGATTTTGTTATAAGGTGAAACCATCCGCTGCACCAGATCGGTGGACACTCGCCGAGATAGTTAAAATAGGCACAGCGTTAGGTGTATACGAGGCTGCAACGACTGTCTTATACTTTTGGGCAGCTAACTATACAAATGTCTTCCAGGTACGTATGTATTATCTTTTGTTGTTGAAATGTAACTGGTGTATTGCTCGTCGTGGTGGTGTTATTAGCTTGTTGTGAATAAATAAAATCGAAATTACGGAATAATTCGGGTTTTTGTGATGTTTATGTCAGAGGGTATTTGGAGTGGGAAGCGAAAAAGATGGAGATGAAATCAATTTCCGAAAACTCATACTACTCATGAGTCTCAATGTTACCGTGAGTAGCAATGCTATTCTACTCTCGGCTTTGCATCGGTCTGATCTAAAACTACGACATCCCGTGATATATGTTTTTGCGTTAATGATAATTCTACCACTGGTAATAATCGCATTTATTTCATACTTTCTTATATACTCCCTCTATTTTTTTTTTTTTTTTTTTTTTTTTTTTTTTTCTGGTTCTTCACGTTTGGTTTGAAATCTTCTCATATATTTAAACCAAATGTAAAGAACAAAAAAAATAGAGGGAATATAGGGATCGAGAGGGTATATTTTTAGCCTCGCTCAAATATATTTCTCGTCTTTCCTAATTAAACTTTGTTGATGACCTTTCATGTGTAGGCGTCTCTTGGGT
Organism: Spergularia marina; assembly: GCA_963680865.1. Lineage (NCBI taxonomy): Eukaryota > Viridiplantae > Streptophyta > Magnoliopsida > Caryophyllales > Caryophyllaceae > Spergularia > Spergularia marina. Next base: position 1,888,892 of record OY804545.1, on the reverse strand, counting down.
TTGCCCTCATCTTCGATTTCGAATCCCCCGGTCTAGAGATAACGAGGAACGACTGTGGTTGGGTTGCCATAACTTGGCTCTTTAGCATAATGTTTAATGTGTTGCTTGTTCTTTTTTGGTTGTTGATTCAAAGGATCAAAGCTAGAGTTTAACATTCATTACTTTTTTTTTTTCTTAATTAGTTTGAATTTAGCTCAGCTCCTTCTTGAGGGGAAAAAATGATTTACAATGTATTGTGTAACATTTTTAACAAGTTAAAATTAGTCTGGTTTATTTATTATTGATGACAAATCTACAATACTGTCAACATTATTACAGACTTTGTGTTTGAGGGACGACCATTGATTATAATTAAAGTCTAAACTACGGTTACACCATCACGGTACCATAAGGAATATCATATTGTTCTCCTCAATCCTCATAATGATGGGGTGGGAATTACACTTAAAAAACGGCGGTATAACAACCTACCAACAATAATAAAAATATTAGGGGAAATGGTCTTAGGTTTTTCGTAAATCGTTACGATGACTCTTTCTCTTTATGGGCTCTATCCACGTTTGAGAGCTACACCTTGTACGAAATCAATATTAGTCATTAGATAAGTCATATGGAACTCAATCTATCTAATTTCGCCTAAACTCATTTGTACGAACTACTAATTAAAAATTGTTTACAAACTTCTATAGAAAACGAAATATTAACACTTTGCAATTTGATTTATTATTATATGAGAGAAATTCATACATATACCAATATACGGAGTATACCATAAAAATAAAAATAAAAAACTATAGCTACCTAGAGTGAAAAACAATTGAAATTAAAACAAAACGGCCAACATGCATCACGATGCAGTAATGCACTTGATTTTGGGCATTTCTTCACTTAATCGATATGTTGAGAAGAAAACTTGAGAAGAAAAAGCACAATGTAGGACACTATGTTAAAAAGCCAAGTTATGGCAACCCAGCCCCAATAGCTCTTCGACCCCAATAACTCTCTATGATCGTGTTTCAAATAATAGGCAAGAGGCATTATAAAAGCCAGCTGCACACAAAAGTCGATCATATAATTAGAGAACCTATTCGAAGGTGAGAATAATCGCTCTCAAACCGAAAAAAGTTAAGTACTCCGTATAAAAGAGGATGTGATTAATTACCATTGGAAAAAGTAGTAGGAAGTAGACATGATGAACCCGAGATAGTGTGACACCTGACTGATGTGGAGACTGCGCCAATAACGTAATAGTATTTCTACTCATTTTACAAGCGTTGATATATAGACTAACATGCATGTCAAAAATCGAATTGCGACTATTAGACATACATAATTTAGTGAAAAAATAACATAAGAAGAGACAATTATGGGTCCTTGATTTTGAATTAAATCAATTCAAATTCTTTTCTATTGATAGATCCGTAACAATGTTAATTTTACTGACCAATGTCATAAATTTACTACAAATACGTTAAATTTACTACACAACCATATTTTTTTTTACTGCATGTCATCTTTAATTTAACACACTTGATTATGCTATAGACAATTTTGCTATTGCCTACATATAAACTCATTAGATCATCCTTATTATTATCATTTTCACCGTCATCTTAACGAGTGACAAATAAAGTCTTTTTCATCAATTATACTGGGTTAGCAAGACTGGAGAATGGCAAAGATTTAACGTCGGTGATATCTCTACATTTTACCACGAGTCCATGAGTAGCCAAGCACTTTTGGCCCAGTCTCGGCGTGGGCCAGGCCGTATAAAAGCTGGGCTACATCCTTTCGAATATGTTTTGGGCTTCATATTAATCCAGTTGGTAATTCCATTTAATTCATTATATTTATTTATTTTCTTTTAAATTTCTCCCTTCTATTTTCTAATATCGTAACATGCATGCTTATTTAAGAAATGACATTTGCTTTGACTTAAGTATGAAACATCACCTAATTATCTTCCCTTTTTGCACTCAAAAAAAAAAAAAAAAAAAAAAAATTTATCTTCCCCTTTGTGCAGTCTGTTTTTATAGTATCATACACTGATACGCATCGCTACACTTGGTACTCGGAGTTGAACTGGGGTTGGCTACCGGCCGGCCATAAATAAATTGGCTTTTCAACGTAATGTTCTATATGGTTCTTATCGTTTTGAGGTTGTTATTGTTCGAAGGATCAAAGGTTATGGGTCTCATTCAATTGTATAGATTGAGTCAAGGTCTTGTCTAATGTCTTTGGTTATTTCCTATTACATTACTTTCTCAAAATTCTTACAGAGCTCTTAAAATTCTTGTTGAATAAATAAACATGGACCTATATATATATTATTGTCTTATTACTATCTCAAAAATCTTAAAAGTGTACATGTCCATATACAATAATAACTTTAAACGATGCAATGGACCATATATATAGTGTCTTGGATTTATTTCCTATCTTTATTATCATCTGCCAAGACTCCAAGAGTCTACACTATAATGAGACCAACAAAGACCTGCACAGATGCACTACTACACTAGCCCAAAGCCTCAAACTCATAGCTATGCTGCTGTATAACAACTGAGATGTCAGCGTCACTTATAAGATTACAAGTATTGCATGGAAAAGGCAACCCTAGTTCAAGAAAGCATTAGCTTGACTTGCTCTAATAAGTTTCCTTGTAAATAAAGTTGCTGTGTAATTTTGTTTTATCCTAAGATGCTTCCTAATAAGTTCCTATAACTATCTAGTTGAGCATCAAAATTCAAAAATTTCTGGAGTATATGTTGTAGCCATTTGGAACATTTCATGATAATACTAATACACATTACAAATACAACACAATTAATTAGCATCAGGCACACATTTATACATGCATGATGAATGCTAACACATTTTAGTTGCAAGGTTTTGCAAGCGTACACCGCAACTCCTATCACATCCTCAAGGAAATTAAACTTTAAATATCACTACCTTTACGTTTCGATCTTGATAAATTGGCTATATATCTCTTCAAACTAGCTAAAATTGGTAATTAACATCAAAAATTTGCCTCTTTTTTTAACACGGTACGTACCAAATTTCAAAAATACCTATTCAGCTAATTAATGATAGACGACCTAGCTATTGCATTATCTGAGAAGAGACTACAAAGTTACAAGTTAGGATAGTCTGATCGATCTAGGCCATGTAGTAACATTACATAATTGTGTGTAAAATTAAACACACAGTAATTTCTACTAGCTAGTGATTTTTTTTTTTTTTTTTTTAACTTTTTAAGCTTATTCCGTCTACCTAGGGACGTGTTTATCCAAAGACGATGAATGACTTCTGTTTAGTGACTTCAATTTGTCAACATTTTCACTTTAAGGGTTGTAACCCAAAAAAAAACCTTAAGGGTTAAGGATTAAGGAAGAATTATAAATGACGTATGAAGAATAAGTGTAGTTCATGCATCAAGGAATCATCATATGTAGTATCGCAATTAACCTAGAACACATTCTCGTACGATTCTTTGTATCTTTAAATTATTATTCCATCCAAATCTATCGTGAATTTTAAAATAATCTCGACATTATGCAAATTTTAGTCTCATTATTGATCATATTTGATCAAAGTTCAATGCCTGGTCGCACAAAAGTTGACGATTTCCTAAATTGACACTGAATACAGAACCTGCTTATCTCAATTCTCATCCTCATGTGAAAGATTAATTATATGGAATAGGAATACATATTGAATATAGAGGATAGAGTATTTGTTACGAGTAACAAAAGTAACTAAGGGGTATTACTGCCCAACATGTTAATGATAATTTAGACTGCACTTTTTTTTACCCACACCGAAGTGCCACCTCTAATTTGTTTGTTATTGTAGCTCAATTACCATGAACAACTGTATACTGTACAAACAATTTGGAAGCAGCCAGCTCACTCGGATCCACTTTCTTACCACCCACCAAGAAATACGGGTCAGCCCGTCAAATTTAGGTTAAAGAAAGAAAGTTGAGGACACGTGGTAAGCATCTAGGAATGGTGAATTTGAAATGTGTAAGATCAAATGGCGTATATTTACTTTGACAGTACTGATCGAGTGAGCGGGAAAGAAATGAGGCGATGTGACCTAGGGTTTTAGGGGTGCCTTTCAATTCTTTCTCATTTCATTATAAGAAGGCTCATACTTTGACACTATCATCACCTCCCAACTACTACTACTACTACTAAATACTAATTACAATTTATAGAGTAAACTAATCTAAAAATAACAAGATCAATATGGCATCATCAGGCGGCTTCTGGAAGACACTTCACGGCGGCGACTCGGAAGACTCGAAGAAAAAAGCTACCATGGTATGGATGATTGCAGCTATGCTACTGATAATTCCTACCTCTGTCTTTCTCAGCGCAAGCATGACTGAGTTCGGCTTGAACATCCCAACCATTGGTCCACCGAAGCCTCGCCATCATAAGGTAATTAAATTAATTACATACTTTCCATTTACATTAATTTACAACTAACTAATTAATCTCTACTAATGATTTTATTCTTTCTTCGCATTTTTGTGATTTCTTAATTTTACTTTTATTATGTCTACTCATGACTCTATTTTTTTTCCCTTTGCATTATTTGATTGATTTGTTAATTTTACTGTCCATGTTTTTAATTAATTACATGTCTACTAATAACAATTTCTTTTTAATTTTACTACTTTATGTCTACTAATGATTTATTTTTCTTTGCAATTTTGTGATTTTTTAATTTTACCTTATGTCTACTAATTATTTTTTCTCCTCAGCATTTTACTGATTTCTTAATAATTTTACTTTCCATGTTTTTAATCACAACTAATAATAATGATTTTTTTTTTTTTTCCTTTGCATTTTTGTGATTAATTAGGAGAATGTTGGTCAGATAATAATCTACAGCATTCTTGTTGCCTTGAATGTCGTGGAATGGTTAGCTATAACATGTTGCGCCAACAAACTCCGTAATTCGGCATTCATGCAGATGGCGTCACCACCGGCAGTTGTACTCTCGGCATTACATGCGGTATCTTTGTTTATGCTGTTCGATCATATTCAATTGGTATACGTATAATGTGGTACGTCTTCGGTTCGATTGGAGCTATTGCTATCTTATCCCTTCACCAAAAAATTACTTCACCCCCTCCGGCTTAATTAATTAAGTATTTTTAGTTGTGTAGTAGTCTCGTCCTAATTAAATGCAGTAGGCTTATCATCATCATTAGCCATGGAATTAATAAGTATGTTTAGTATGTCGTCGTGTAATATCTTTCTAAATGTAAGTACCAATCATTAGCCGGTTAAGTATGTTTAGAGGTGTACTCTCTTCCTAAATGTAGTATGATTAGTACTACTCATGTAATCGCTTCTTAATGTAATAGCTTCATGTTTAAGCTAAGTTGAATCAATATACAAAAAAGCTTGATCCTGTTTCCTCTTTTCCTTTCTTATTTTGGCTTTGCATGCCTTTGCATGATTTTTGTTTGATCCAATATACTCTATATTTTCTATCAGTTTTGGGAAGAAATATACAATTGGAGATTAGTTCGAGACTTGGTACGTACCTGCACCAATAAAGCGATATATAATACAAATACACCTTGAGTTGCATTATATGTGACAGTGACATTACATGCAACAACTTTCCTATGTAGTGATGGATATGTGAAGACCAAGGGAGGAAGGTGAGCTTGGTCTCTAAGCTTCATTTGAATTGGCTGGCATTGGACTTCCTTTCACAGTGACCTTATGTCCTTAATTATCAGGACCTTTTGTCTCAAAACAATTGAGATTCGATCTTGGATAAATTGGAGTTGAAATTTTAAGTATTAAAGGGTAGTTTTGGCTTGGCTTTGACATATAATTAACATTGGTGAAAGTTGATGTTACTTTATCTTTTTTACACCATATAGAAAAGCAACAATTTTACGTCCGATATGTACTATTACAACAATTTTACGTCCGGTACGTATATAGTACACTTATATCCATACTTTGAACTATGCATGCGACAACACAATTAACACCGATTTAAACCATACTAGCAGAACGTTATTTCTCCTCCATATTGTCGCCTTTTGATTTAGAAATTAGAAGATAAGAGCAACCGTGCACATTATTACGAACTGTAGAGGCAACTAATCTATCAATTGGTCAGGAAAGTGGAGACGAAGCTTGTCGATTTCAGAAAAGAGTGCCATAATGAGAATGTAATGTCGATTGTACATGTCCTTGGCCAGGATGATAATATGTACATAAGCTAAGCTAAAAATAAATACAAGAAAAATAGTTATGAAACACAAAGTTCTAATAGTGCTCTTTATTAATTGGGTTGATTTATATTTTTGAAAGTGTAAAATGAAAATCAAAAGGTCATGTAAGACAAAATGAGTGTGTCTCTCTAATTAGTCCCATAATCTGATAGTCATTTACGTATTCAGCAAAGCAAGGCACCTAATTATAAAATAGAGATGGCTAAAAATGAAAATGTAAAACCGAGCGACGCGTGTGGGATAGCCCATGGTAGAAAGCCCACCGTAGTGGTACCAACCAAAGGACGAAGTACAAGGAAATTCGTGAAGTAGGAGTGCATGTAAGACGGAGGGGTGAGCATGAACGGCTATCCGTTACTATATCATGGATCCGGATCTGGATCCGTTACAAACGGGTTCTAAAAATTGGACCTGTACTCGAACCCGTTGTCAACGGGTCCCAGAACTTAGGACTCGGACCCGTTGTCAACGGATCTTAGAATTTAGGACCCGGACCCGTTAATTGCCAAACGGGTAACGGGTACCCGTTTGATTTTTGAGCAACGAGTTTTGTAGATGCACGAGCCAAAAGTCATCAAAAAATTATTACTTTCAAAGCTAACCATGGTTATCTTTAAAGTGGGCTATTTTTACTTTAAACTTCAATTTTTTAAAAAAAAAAAAAAAAAGGCTTTGTCGGGTTCCGGGTACCCGTTTGGACCCGTTAAACAACGGGTACACGTTTGGACCCGTAGCTTAACGGGTACCCGGCGGATAAAGGGTCCAAAATTATAGGACCCGTACCCGGACCCGTTGCCAACAGATCCTAAAATTTTGGACCCGTACCCGTCTATAACGGGTCCGGTTCCGGACCTGCCGGATCCTAAACGGGTCCGTGTATGGTTCCGGGTACTCGCTTTTCTTGCTCACCCCTAGTAGGAAGGAAGGATCAGGGAAACTTACGAGATCAGAGAAAGGGAAAGTAGTAATCACTATTATGGAGGTGAGACTACTAGTAGTTGCGGAGTCAAGATTGAAAGTCAAATTGGGCCGAAACTTATTTATTGGAGTTGAGCTGGGCCAAATATTATAATTTATCTATTTTTAACTAGATTTGTAGTAATTTTAAACAAAAAATCTCAATTTTTTGGAAACCTGGGACAAGCGGTATCCTGGGTAGGCCCCCCTTGTCTCCGCCTTACTCCTGCATGTAATTTTCATTTTTGTTGCATTGATTGATAATTAGTGATAAGAGACTCTAATACCCATCTAGGAGGAAAAGTAATACGTGGAAAAAAGAATTCAAAATCATTGGTTAAATTTCCACTTAATTTGGGGAAAACCATTTAACAATCGAATGAATCTATTAAAGGAAAAAAGATAGTTTATCATATAGTTTTTCCAATTCTATCATTAGAGGTTGAAATTTATTATTTCAAGCAAAAGCTAACTAAAAAGAAGATAGCTATGTAAGTATATTCAAGAGCATATGCATAATGCATGGCATATTGTAGATTTCTCAAAAATAAATAAACCAGCAGACTAATTTTAACTTGCTAAAAATGTTACACAATTCATTTATATATATTTTTTCTAATTAAAGAAGACATAGCTGAGCTGAGTTCAAACTAATCAAGAACAAAACCCTCTAAGTGGAAAAAAAAATGAATGAATTTTAAACTTTTTGATAATCTGAATCAACAACCAAACAAGAACAAGCAACATATAAAACATTGCGTTGAAGAGCCAAGTTATGGCAACCCAACCACAGTCGTTCCTCGTTATCTCGAGACTGGGGGAATCGAAATCCAAGATGAGGGCTAACGCAGGAGACTCCTACACATGAAAGAACAACAAAGCTTAATTAGGAAATACAAGAAATATATTTGAGCGTATGTAATCCCTATATATAAGAAAGTATGAAATAAATTCGATTATTACCAGTGGTAGAATTATCATTAAGAACAAAACATATATCACGGGATGTCGTGGTTTTAGACCCGACCCATGCAAAGCCGAGAGTAGAATAGCACTGCTACTCATGGTAACATTGAGACTCATCAGTGGTACGACTTTTCTGTAATCGATTTGATCTCCGATTATTTCGCTTCCCACCCCAAATACCCTCTGAGATAAACATCACAAAAACCCAAATTTAGTCCGAATTTCGGTTTATTTATTCACAACGAGCTAATAACACCAGCAACACCAATTACATTATTCCAACAACAGGGGATTAAAGTTGGCCTATTGGTTTGGTGCTTAACACGCATTCGAATTCTCATATATATTCTCATCCTCGCAGCATTAGCGACTCCTTTGTACAAAAAAAAAAAAAAAAAAAAAAACCATTATTCCAACAACAAAAGACAATACCTGGAAGACATTGGTATAGTTAGCTGCCCAAAAGAATAAGACAGTCGTTGCAGCCTCATATATACCTAAAGCTGCGCCGATTTTAACTACCTCGGCAAGTGTCCACCGATCTGGTGCAGTGGATGGTTTCACCTTATAACAAAATGCACGAGCCAGATAGATCATACCTGCGAAGATAATGTATGAAAGACCAACTAACATCGAATTTCAACCGTTAATAACTATTCGTGTACGACACGCATATGTAGATGAAATCAACAAGCTAAGGTCTACAACTACAATGTTAGGTCGATTTTGAGAGTCGATCATTTTCCAACATATTCGGCCAAAAACTTGTTCGTTACGCCCTACTAATAATTAGATTAAATCGAGTATCAATGTGGCCTTGTTCAGATTTTTTGTTTATATCGTGATCGAACATCTCTACTAATCAAATATAATGTGCTCTGATCTGCTTCATTCAAATATTAAGCTAGTTCGAAGTCGAGCAATTGAATTGAACTCGAGCATGCCTACACAGCTAAAAGTTACCAAACACATACCTTCGTTCATGTAGACGACAATCATCAACCGATAAGGCGGATATTCAAATTTCCATAATAGTGCGAGCAGCACGAATGCAAGCTGTAATCGAAAGAAAAGGGCAGCATAAAAAACACGATACCTAGCTCTGATACCATGTGAGTTTGTGTAAACTCCCTTGATCGGGATTAATGCATTAGCGTTCCAATATATATATGATATTACAAGGCTAATTGTGGTAATCACAAAATATACAATTATATATGGTACAATTTATATACACATCAGAAAGTATTCAGTGCAACACAGTTAAAATATATGGAATGTCGCTTACCATGCTATAAACTGTGAATGCAACTGCGTGAATCTGAACATGAAAACATCACGTAAGACTTGTTGGTTTCCTTGTCCATCGATATATATAAATGTTAACAACTGATTGAGACGAACAAATGGAATAGAGACTTACGCAATAAGCTTTTGTTTGTTGTGAGATCTTTCGAGATGTTTGGAAACAATTTAGGAGAACATCATGGCTAGCCTCGGTGAGAAGAACATCACAAGTTTCTCTAGCAGCATCACATGCATTGAGATTGGCTACCCCAATATCAGCTTTCTCCAGAGCAAGGTACTCACCAACTGAATTTCCAATCATTACACATAAATGTTTCCTCGATTGTAATTGCTTTATAATTGAATGCATGTGTCCTGAGTACGTACGATACAGATATCAACTATCCAGTCGTGACCATGCTCGAAGATCAATAACAGAAATCGTCATATATACTAGTATGTAACATGATGATTATGACTAAAAAAATAAATTTGTGTCGAAGATTATAAATCTTTAATTACCAGGGAGAACATCAGAGAATCCCTCAGCCTTTTCAATTAGGCTAACAACTGATGAATCACAAATTTGGCCGCCCTTGTTTTTCCTAAGCAAAGAAAATGAAGGGTATATATTGCCCCCCTTGCCTAAGGAACGACTTGTCTCCTTTGTTATCGCCAATGTATCAACTGAAAATGAAACTCGCCAAACAAAGTCGAAAATATTAATTGGTGTATTACATACATTAGTTCACAACAACAATAAACGAGTATGTGACATTGGTGTATTGATCGTCGGAATCACTAATCATCTTATTATCCAAAAAATGCAAGCTAGTTCCTGATAGTACGTGTATATAATTGTATCTTAATTATATATCTTGTAATTACCGTGAAATGCATAATAATAATCCCTTTGAGGGAGTTTACTATCATGCACCTAGCTACTTCAAACAAAATTACTAACCTGTAAATAATTTGATATCAATACCAAGATTAGAAGCTCTTGTTATGAAGTCGACACTGTTACATTTGGGAGAGTTAAACACTGGAACAACACCAATGAGTTTCCACTGAACTTCAAAGTCATCCTTCACATCCTTACTATCATCAGTAACTTCCTGCACTTGTACAAATTCTACACATCAATAATCAACAAGTAATTCGTAATTTCGTACCAAAAAAACGTACAGAGTTCAGAGATTGCCTGGTATGCAACAGCCATTTGTTTAAAGCCACTGTCGCGAAACTTTTCAGTAAATCTTTTCACTCTTCCTTTAGTCTCTTCCTTATTATGCGCCATACTTAAAATCTGATCAGATCATACTTGAAATAAGTAAAAGATATTGAACATCAATCTATAACTACTAGTATATAATAAGTTTCTATAGGGTGAGATATGTGTATACCTTTTCCGGAGGCCCTATGCAGACATGGTACACTACTTTGTCATCATCTTTTAGATTACAAAAATGTAATTCAGAAGCTGCATGATCACTATGGTTTCTGGTTCGACATGCTCGGTCTGCCATTGAACTAACCATTTCAACATCTACACCTTCCACAAGTACCTAGTAAAGATCACGTGTATGGAGATAGATGAACAAAGTACCAGTCAAACACACGTACGTGTAGTGATTTTTACACCCTTCAAATATTTTTGTGCTCTATTTTGAACACATTTATATAAATAAAGCAATACAACAACAACAACAATGTACGAAACACACGCACCTCAATAAGATCATTGGGAATTGTAGGCTTGTCTTGGGTTACGGGTCCAAAAGATGCATCATAGCACACTATATCCATGTCAGCCATCTCCTTCACTAGAAACAATCTCTTCAAGATAGCACCATTGGCACCATGTCTAAAACCATCTGAAATTGTGTCTGATATAGTTTTATGAAGCATGACTCGATATCCTACAACAATGAGGACTACTAGACTCTCGATCCCTTGTCGAAATGATCGGTGCTGAATGCCATACATGACAATAATTTCTACCGATATCCCTACAACAATGAGCCACTTGGAGATATTCTTGATCGTAGCCATTACCTGCAAAAGAGTAGTAGTCACGCATATATATATTGTAACATAATTCTAGATTTCAAAGCCAGTGAGAATTAAGAAGGTGAAACTATTTGCCTTATCCAAGTATGTATCTTGCTCGGCTTGGTGAGCTTTCTTCCGGAAGGAGGTTGAAACACCAGTCGCGACAATTACAGCTTTTGATTCTCCTTGCTCACATATAGAACCCGATAATACAGCACCCTTTGCTGTTTTCATTACACCTGAGGACGACTCTCCTGTCAATGTGGACTGCAACACTTAAAAATATGAATGGTTAGTGAAAATTTTTAGTGTTTCCTTCAATGAAGTATGCTACAAAATCTCGAAGGATGCATTTAGTACGTGATTCAGTCGATTAATTAAGATATAATTGTAATGTTTTGTAAGAAATTAAAACACAATGTACACTTATATTAGTCAATATCTCAAAAACCAGCATGATATACATAGTAGATAGTACTAGTAATGTATGACAGTCCACCTGATGATTAGTTAGCAACGCATCTCCTTGAAGAAGGAGACAATCAGCAGGAACTATATCTCCGGCCTTAATGATAATCACGTCACCGGGCATCAGATCTGAAGCTTCAACGTTACACCACTTTCCATCACGGAGTACCTAAAATGATCATCAATTTAAACAATTCGATTATTTACGTGCTTGATTCTGAAAATTTATAACAATGTAATACAAGTTCATCAATACCTTAACTTTCCTTGCAAAAAGTGCAACGAGTTTGGAAACCCGACCGTGAATATACATGTCATCAATGTCATTAAAGACCGCCAACATCAGAGGCAATAAGACGAAAAAAGCGAAAACAATTACAACTGGAATAGGATGCTTGCCCTGCAGTAGTATATCACAAATTATGTTCTTGATTAAGTACTAATAATTCGTGAATAGCCATAATTTTAAAGTGTACATACAGTCGAACAAAATCATGAAATTTATTTACTCACCAACTGATTAACATCCCAGATAATCATAGCTAAAACTTGGGGACTCCACAAATTACGCCAACATAATTTTAGTATACAGCTCCACTGAAACAACATATCATCATTTACGAAGCATTAGACAAAATTTTCATTTGCATTTCCGTATATAATAAGGTGCATGTCACGTATGTACGACTTAATGTACCCAATACCTTGAACCACGTCTTGTCTTCGACATTGTTAGGGCCGAAAACGGCTAACCTTTTGTCAACAGCTTCAGACGTGAGTCCCTCCCTGCTACAATCGAGTTCCTGTAAAACTTGCTCGACGGGTTTATCATACTGCAAATTAAACAAACATTTTGCCATAATAAACTCATAAGAATGTTTTAGTGTTGATTAATCAACACAAATTTGGTTGATTAAGCGTAGAAAAAAAAAGTTTACACAAGCAATGTTTTTGTTTACCGTTTCCATCTAGAGCAATTCAATCGATCTTGATCTTGATTTTTTTGGGTTGATTAAGCGGAGAAGAAGAAGGGAAGTTAAGTTGAATTGTAGAGAGATATTTTCGCCGTATATGTGAGATTGTTATCGCACAAGAAGCCTTCTTTCATTTTACCTACTTGAAAGTGAGATTTTTACGTGAGTTGACAATTAGGTTTGACAAAAGATAAAATAATTAAATGGTCGCACACGATTGGAGGGGTACACGGAGTGGGATACGGAAGTGGGACGGGTGATCCGCACTGAATCTAAGCTAGTGAATATTGGACAATAATACTGTACAGGATGACGTCAGCAGCATTCCTTTTTTTTTTTTTTTTTTTTTATGTAATTTGGTTTTGGCAATCAAATGGCTTTTTGATAAGATTAACTAATTCATGTTATCAACACGGCAGCCACATTGATTCATGCTTTTCTTTATTTTATTTATTTTCTTTTAATTTTTTGGATTTAGTTTTCATCAAAAATTCATATCTCTAATTCTACTTCCAAGATGCATTAGTATGTCCTATTTACCTAGTTATCATCGTTGGCAATCTAATAAAGGAACATTGTGATTCCTAGTCTAATTGAATGTTTTTGAGTATGGTGGACGAGGTTTGTAATACAAGTTAATTAAGTTATGCAACAATTTTAATTTCCGGTTGATCTAATAATTATTTCGTATTTACACAAAACTAATGATAGTGTAACTTAAATTGGCGAGAACATTGTTAAAATCAATGAGTAAATACCCCATAAGTAATGAGCACTAAGCCAAAAGTAATGAGTATATGATAAAAAAGTAATAATGAACATATATATAAGCATAGTGTACCATTAGCAATTTGTCAATAATGTCAAAAGATAATATATCTATCAAATAGACTTTGTACAAGTGAATAAAAGTACATACATATAAATGGGTTTATAAGGTAATCAAATTAATATTGTACTTAAAATGCATGCGTAGAATTTGAACGATCTAGGTTATTTTTCCACCAAATTGCAGACATTTGAGCTTCTTGGTGGTCTTGATCTTCTGACTTTAAGTTGTTGACACAATACTTCTGTCACCATCATCCTTCAACAAGTAAATAAGTTAGCTTCATATGTACATACATACAGTATAAAAATATTTGTAAGAATAAAGTATACATTAGGTAGTCAACAAAAACTACTCAACATATCACACAAATCTGTGAGCTTTAGTGTACACCACATTGAGCATATCGCCAATTGACCAAGCGTATGTGCAAAAGTTGTTTGAGGATTTTAAAAGCGATTCGTCCAAAATAATGATTATGCATTGTTTGGTTCATTATTATAATACGTATTTTACCCTCTTATATCATATTTTTAGTACCGTCTCTCGTACTATTTGAGCTATTTGCCGTACTTCTACTATGAGTCGGGTTTATTCATTCTTGTGTTAATTTAGTGCTTAAAAGAATCATTTTTACTCATTTTGTGTGATTAAATGACAACCCGTATGTTTATTGATCGAAAAGTACACTAAATTCGTATTCCCGCAGGACTGATTTGTATTTTGGTCATATCTTGCTCATTCGGAGTCGAAAATGGACGATTCAAGTGGTCACGGAAACCTGAGAACGAGACCTACAACATTCTAGAAGAGTAGTCGAGTAGAAGAGCTGATTCTAACATTTACTGGGTCGAAATTGGACAGAAAAATAGCAGCCAAATACGTACGGTCGCCTCTCTACATTCTTGCACCAAAAGACAAATCAGAAAATTTCCATAAAAAAGAGGAAGCAGAAGGTATAATTATAGAAGATGAAGGAGGCACGCATAGGACAACGCGAGGGTTCCGAGTTTTGACGCCGCTAAAAGTTGATCGCGCAACAACACCATCTGCTCAACAAGTTCTTGGAAACACTCAAACAAGTTCTATTTGAGTTTTTAATCTTTTGGTTTGATTATCGTTCGTAGGTTTGAATACGCTTTAGTTGTTAGTTCAATTCGTTGTTCCTTATTTCAGGTACTCAATTTTACAACTTTTAATTTAGTAATTCAATTTTAGTTTCAATTTAGTTCAATTGCTATATAATTTCTGTTCTAATTTTATGAGTTTCGATTTGTTCCGTTAATTGTTGCTCTCCTGTGTTGTTAGTTTCAGTTTATTGTTTTTAACCTCTACTTGTTTGCTCTAATTTTGTGTCTGTCTCGTCTGCTTCGTTCTTAGATTAGTTTGGTTCGCCTTGTTTGATTGTTTTGGTGTTTGCTCGTTATATATTGTTAAAATTTCCTAGGTCCGTTTGTCCTAAAAAAAATTGCTTATATTATCTTATTTTTATTTGAAATCAGTTTTAATCATTAGAGGATGGAGGGAGTAGTAACATAGTTGTATTAGTGGCTTAATTAACCCTAGCTCTACCTTGTAATCTCATACTCTTATATCTTCTTCCTCGAATAAAAGATCAAGATCAAGATCGAGATCGGTCGATCGAATTGCTCTAGATGGAAACGGGAAACAAAAACATTGATTGGGTAATTGTTGATTTTTTAACCCCTACTCTTAATAACCAGTTTGTGATGATTAATAACCATTCTTATGACGAAATATTTGTTTGCGTGTTTATGACGCCTGCAGTATGATAAACCCATCGAGCAAGTTTTACAGGAACTCGATTGTAGCAGGGATGGACTCACTTCTGAAGCTGTTGACAAAAGGTTAGTCGTTTTCGGCCCTAACAATGTCGAAGACGAGACGTGCTTCAAGGTATTGAGTACATTAAGTCGTACATACGTGATCGACACACTTTATTATATATGGATAATGGACATGCAAATGAAATTTTTTGTCTAATGTTTCGTTAATGATGATATGTTGTTTCAGTGGAGCAGTATACTAAAATTATGTTGGCGTAATTTGTGGAGTCCCCAACTTTTAGCTATGATTATCTGGGATGTTAGTCAGTTGGTGAGTAGATAAAGTTCATGAATTTGTTCGACTGTATGTACTCTTTAAAATTATGGCTATTCACGAATTATTAGTACTTAATCAAGAACATGATTTGTGATGTACTACTGCAGGGCAAATATCCTATTCCAGTTGTAATTGTTTTCGCTATTTACGTCTTATTGCCTCTGTTTTTCGCGGTCGCTAATGACGTTAAGGACAAGGTTATTCACCGTCGGGTTTCCAAACGCGTTGCACCTTTCGCAAGGAAAATTAAGGTATTGAACTTAGATTGTTATGGATTCTTAGATATCTCGGTGGAGGAACAAATGACAGTAATTAAGAATTAAGTATGTGGGTGAAAAGTTAAATTAAGTTGATGATCATTTTAGGTACTGCGTGATGGAAAGTGGTGTAACGTTGAAGCTTCAGATCTGGTGCCCGGTGACGTGATTATGATTAAGGCCGGAGATGTAGTTCCTGCTGATTGTCGACTTCTTGAAGGAGATGCGTTGCTAACTAATCATCAGGTGGAGTGTCATCATACATTACTAGTACTATCTACGGAGTACTATGTATATCATGCTGGTTTTTGAGATATCGACTAAGTGTACATTGCGTTTTAATTTCTTACAAAACATTACGATTATCTTAATTAATCGACTGAATCACTATATGCATTCTTCAACATTCTAATTAGTGTAACATACTTCATTGAAGAAACACTCTGAACATTTTCATTAATCATTCATATGTTTACGTGTTGCAGTCCACATTGAAAGGAGAGTCCTCGGGTGTAATGAAAACAGCAAAGGGCGCTATATTTTCGGGTTCTATAAGTGAGCAAGGAGAATCAAAAGCTGTAATTGTCGCGACTGGTGTTTCAACCTTCTTTCGGAAGAAACCTCACCAAGCCGAGCAAGATACATACTTGGATAAGGCAAATAGTTTTTCCTTCTTAATTCTCACCGGCTTTGAAATCTAGAATTATGTTACACTATATATATGCGTGACTACTACTCTTTTGCAGGTAATGGCTACGATCAAGAATATCTCCAAGTGGCTCGTTTTTGTTGGGATATCGGTAGAGATTATTGTCATGTGTGGCATTCAGCACCGATCATTTCGACAAGGGATCGAGAATCTAGCAGTCCTCATTATAGTAGGATATCGAGTCCTGCTTCATAAAACTATAGTAGACACAATTTCACAGGGTTTTAGCAATGATGCCAAGGGTGCTATTTTGAAGAGATTGTTCCTAGTGAAGGAGATAGCTGACATTGATATAGTGTGCTATGATACATCTTATGGAACCTTAACACAAGACAAGCCTACAATTCCCAATGAACTTATTGAGGTGCGTGTTGTATTGCTTTATTCATTTAAATTTGTTCCAAAATAGAGTGCAAAAATATTTGAAGAGTGTAAAAATCACTATACGTGTGTTTGACTGGTATTTTGTAACATCAGATGTAGTTTGCTGTATCATTGCTCATCAATCTTCATACGTGATCGTTACTAGGTACTTGTCGAAGGTGTAGATGTTGAAATGGTTAGTTCAATGGCAGACCGAGCATGTCGAACTAGAAACCATAGTGATCATGCAACTTCTGAATTACATTTTTGCAATTTAAAATATGATGACAAAGTGTACCATGTCTGCATAGGGCCTCCGGAAAAGGTATACACATATCTGATCTTACAAGAAACTTATTATATATCTTTTTGCTTCATTTGCTTATTTCAAGTTTGATCTGATCAGATCTTAAGTATGGCGCATAATAAGGAAGAGACAAAAGGAAGAGTGAAAAGATTTACGGAGAAGTTTCGCGACAGTGGCTTCAAACAAATGGCTGTTGCATACCAGGCAATCTCTGAGCTCTGTACGTTTTTTGTACGAAATTACGAATTACTTGGCTTGTTGATTATTGATGTATAGAATTTGTACAAGTGCAGGAGGCTACTGATGATAAGGATGTGAAGGATGACGCCGAGGTTCAGTGGAAACTCATTGGTGTTGTTCCAGTGTTTAACCCTCCCAAATGTGACAGTGTCGACTTCATAACAAGAGCTTCCGATCTTGGCATTGATGTCAAATTATTTACAGGTTAGTAATTTTGTTTAAAGTGGTAGTGATTCCGAAGATCAATAATACACCAAATATATTTTCGACTTTGTTTGAGGATGTGTTAAAGAACCAACCTAACAAGAAGTCTAGACTGATGATGGTTTGGGCCTATATAATGACTTTATACTTTAACATGATGTTACATTAATTGTTATGCTAAGCTAAAGTACCCGAGTTTCATTTTCAGTTGATCCATTGGCGATAACAAAGGAGACAAGTCGTTCCTTAGGCAAGGGGGCCAATATATACCCTTCATTTTCTTTGCTTAGGCAAAACAAGGGCGGCCAAATTTGTGATTCATCAGTTATTAGCCTAATTGAAGAGGCTGATGGATTCTCTGATGTTCTCCCTGGTAAAGATTTATAATCTTTGACACAAATTTATTTCATTAGTCACAATGTTATATATATATATATATATATATATATATATATATATATATATATATATATATATATATATATGACGATTTCTGTTAGACCATGGTTAATTGATTTTCGAGCATGGTCATGGCTTGATAGTTGATATCTGTATCGTACTCAGGACACATGCATTCAATTATAGAGCAATTACAATCGAGGAAACATCGATGTGTAATGATTGGAAATTCAGTTGGTGAGTATCTTGCTTTGGAGAAAGCTGATATCGGGGTAGCCAATCTCAATGCATGCGATGCAGCTCGAGAAACTTGTGATGTTCTTCTCACCGAGGCTAGCCATGATGCTCTCCTAAATTGTTTCCTAACATCTCGAATGGTCTCACAACAAATAAAAGCTTATTGCGTAAGTTGCTATTCCATTTGTTTGTCTCAGTTGTTAACATTTATATATGATGGACACAGAAAACCCAAGTCTTACATACGTGATGTTTACATGTTCAGATTCACGCAGTTGCATTCACAGTTTATAGCATGGTAAGCGACATTCCATATATTCTCACTGTGTTGCCCTGTATACTTTCGACATAGTACCATGTATTTTATGCTGCCCTTTTCTTTCGACTACAGCTTGCATTCGTGCTGCTCGCACTAATATGGAAATTTGAATATCCGCCCTATCGATTGATGCTTGTCGTCTTCATATACGATGGTATGTGTTTGATAACTTATAGCTGTGTAGGCATGCTCTTTTCCGATTCAACTGCTCGATTTTGAACTTAATATTTTTTTGAATGGATAGCAGAGCACATTAATTAGTTGCTCGACCTAACAACTTTAGTTGTAGGCCATGTTGATTTCATCTACATATGCGTACACGAATAGTTATATATTGAAGGTTGAAATTCGATGTTAATTGGTCTTTCATACATTATATTCGCAGCTCAAATCTATATGGTTCGTGGATTTTGTTATAAGGAGAAACCATCCACTGCACCAGATCGGTGGACACTCGCCGAGGTAGTTAAAATCGGCACAGCGTTAGGTGTATACCAGGCTGCAACGACTGTCTTATTCTTTTGGGCAGCTAACTATACAAATGTCTTCCAGGTACGTATGTACTATCTTTTGTTGTTGGTGGTAGTGGTGTTATTAGCTTGTTTGTGAATATATAAAACTGAAATTCGGAATAATTTGGGTTTTTTGTGAATGTTTATCTCAGAGGGTATTTGGAGTGGGAAGCGAAAAAGTTGGAGATCAAATCAATTACAGTAAACTCGTACCACTAATGACTCTCAATGTTACCATGAGTAGCAGTGCTATTCTACTCTCGGCTTTGCATTGGTCGGGTCTAAAACCAGGAAATCCCGTGATATATGTTCTCTTCTTAATGATACTTCTACCACTGGTAATAATCGCATTAATTTAAAACTTTCTTATATATAGGGAAGGTTTATTTTGATGATATGTCATAGTGGTCTCATATTATGAGGCGGTTTCACTGTAGAATAACTGCAAATATATATCTCGTCTTGACTAAATTTTGTTGTATCTTTCATGTGTAGGAGTCTCTTGCGTTAGCCCTCGCCTTTGATTTAGGATCCACCCGTCCAGAGATAACGAGGAACGACTGTGGTTGGGTTGCCATAACTTATCTCTTCGGCATAATGCTTCATATGTTGCTTGTTCTTGTTAGCTTGTTGATTCAGAGGATGAAAAAGTTTAAAATTCATCCATTTTTTTCCACTTATTAGAGGGTTTTGTTCTTAATTAGTTTGAATTTAGCTCAGCGTTATCTTCAATTCTTTAGGAGAAACAAATGATGTACAATGAATTGTGATGCAATCAAAGCTTCTACTTATGATATAAATGGTGATGATGAGCTAATCATTGATTTTGCTCATCATTGGTGTGTGGAAACTAATTCATTTGTTTTTAGGTGGGGTGAATGTAGCATTATTTTGGAAGATATTATGATTTTGGGTGGGTTTTCTGTGTTGGGTGAGTGTGTAATTAGTGATTCTAAATGCAAAAGATTTGATGTAATTAAGGGTAAATTGGGGAATGTGTGTGGTATGATCAGAAGTAGATGTTATGGACAAGTTAACCACTTTACTTGGATGAATTACTTCAGAGGACATGGTGGCAAGTTGGAGCATGTTGGTTTTCTTGTTCAGTGGCTGTCAAGCTATGTGTTTTGTTCTGATTCTTATGATGTTAATACACATGTTTTCGCGGTCGCAATTAAGCTTGCTGAAGGTGTTAAGATTGCTTTAGCTCCTGCTGTTTTAGCTTCTATTTATAGAGACTTGGGATTGTTGAAAAGGAAAATTGTAGTTTTGTGATAGTAAACATGGTGATTATGGATTAAATCTTGTTGTGTGCTCACCAATTCATTTAGTTCGGGTTTGGGCTTGGGAGAGGTTTCCGGGATTTGGCCTAAAACCAAATGGTTTAGTACCTGGTGACCCGAGGTTGTCTCGTTGGCATGCTGTGTGTATGCCGAAAAATAGGCACCTTAGGCTGAATATGAAGACTTCTCCAGATGATTTCATATGGAGGCCATATTTTGTATATCTTTGGATAATTGGGAATTTCCCAAGTTTTATTGTGATAAAGGGATGTGGTTGTTGGTGAATTCTGAGGTTGATGAGGAATTATTGTCGTAAGTGATATGGGAATTAATTGAGTATTAGAGCAAATTGGTTGTAATTAGCAAGTAAGTAAAGCATTAAGCACTGATCAAATGGACAAGTTGTATAAATACTCAAAAATGTAGTCATTTTATTTACAATGAATGAATAATGACAATTTCTCTCTCTATTCTGTTACAAATCTTCTCCTAACAACCTAGCTTCTTCCTTACACTTCTCTGTTATACAAGTTGAGCTCAGCTCCTTGTATCTTCTACTTCACTCTTCCTTCTCTTCTTCCCCAAATCTTTTGTAAATCTTCCTCTTCACATTTCAAATACAGCTTCAATCTTCAAGGCTGTATCAGTGAGGTGCTTGAGGCCTTGTGAGTGAGTTAGTTTGGATTGCGTGGAGCAGTACCTCCCGCATAGGGTGAGAAAGCAATTCGGATTTAGTCAAGACATACCAGGCTTAATCCCTGGCTTCATTGCTACTGTTGAACTTGCTTCGAGTAGCTATGAGATACCACTCGATGGTTTGAAAGTCTATCTACCTTGTCGAATGTTAAAGGGCAGTGTTACAGTTAGGTATCTTGATTGGTGGAGACCAATTGTGCATATTCGTGATGGTGTATTGATGGCCTTTCAAAGAGAAATCAGGTGGCTAAGGAGGCGTCTCAGAAAAAGGGAAACGTGTCCAGTCTCAAAACATCTCGTCTTAGCTTAGCTAGAAAGTCTAGAAAATGCAATGAGACGATTGATTTAGATTCTCTTGGGAGTGACGAAGATAAATCAGGGGAAAACTCGTCACCTTTGAAGAAGTCGGTGTCTCAAACTCCGTTAAGTATGGGTAATGATGCTGCATTTGTACATGTGATGAACCCTTTGATTGGGGTTCAGAATACCAATTTAGTTGAGTCTGTACCCTTTAATTGTTTGCTTATGGTTTCCGCATTCATGTTGCTAGATGGTAGGTAGTAGCCGATAGGACTAACAACTGCATCAATGATTGTCTCACTGATATTATGTAGTTATGTTGAATTAGACATTGGCATCTTAGCTTGAGCTCATCGAGGACATTACTAATGCAACAATTTGGGTGCTTGTGTCAAATGTATATATAGAATGTTAGCTGTAGAGTAAGAAAAGACATCTGAAAAGTATGTTTCGTTCTACTCTGATGTCTCTGTAACAGTGGTTTTAGTAGCAGCTGATGCGTAACTGAAACCAAGTTGGAGGTATGTATAAATTTTCGTATATTATGCGATTGCACCATTCGCGCAATTAGTGTATCTTTGGTTGGTGAGTTCATCGTAAGGATCCCATTTAGTACGGGTAGTGTGGAATGATCCCGTATAGTGCTAACACCTCAATACTCCTTTCGCCTAGCAATTTTGAGCTGCTGTTATGAAGTTGTGCCTGCAGGTTTCATTTTTCAGTTTTTCCATTGTGAATTTGTGATACTGGTGGTTTGCTTACGGAGTACGAGTATATGTTTAGGGGACTGTTGTCTCGGACTTTGTCCTATCGATTGTATGTATGCCGAAGCTTATATTTCTACACTACAAAACTCTCATGGGTTGCAGGATTGTTCATGTTTAGTCCGGCTAGAAGCCGTGCTAAAAGGCGTGTAATGTCCAGACTTACAATTTTGCTCATCTTAATCTGGACTGGGAATTCATGGATGACTAATCCACTTCTCATGTTGCTGCTGTAGTCCTAGAATATGGATTAATCTTGTTTGTACACTCTATTCTGTCTCTGGCCAGGTCTGTTATGGTGGGGGACATGGCTAAGAAGCGTGACTAAGAAGCATTGAAACTTTTGACCTCAAAAAAATGAAGCATTGAAACTTTGTGTGAGCAATTATCTGTTAGTATTGCAGCCTTGCAGGGGAAAAGAGTGTACTCAGCATCTACAATCGGGATGGATTTCCTGTCAAAACACAATTCTTTTCATCATACTCAGGTTGTTTTTGGTAATATGGTACTAACAAAAATTGCCTTCAATCTTTCCGAAATGTAACATCACTCTTCATCACATATAATGTTACGGAGTAGTTTAACATAACAAATTCGAGTGAGAATTAGAAAAGAGTAAAACCATTATTGTTAGATAAATATGATTTCCTCAAATTATAATCCGTGAAACTTTTACCCTGTTTTATCAGTGTTGTTTGAAACTCTTTTTCAATCACATATTCAAATTAAATACGGAGTAGAAACAATTTAATGAAATGTACCTACCAAAGATTTCAAAGTACAGGTGGGAAGCAAAACAAAAAGAATACTCCGTACAAAAAGTTTAGTATTCTTTATTTTTTGAAAGCACTACTGTATTTTTTGGACCCTACTGTTGAAAAAACTACGACTTCTACAAGATACAAATGTTGTGTCAGTCACTTTCTTTCCCACACTTCTTTGTTCTTCATTTCACCATCCAAATTCAATGGCATTGAATTCAACAGAAGAAGAAAAATATTTAAACTCCATTGTTGTTCAGAGAGAAGAGCTCATGATCTCTCTCACTGATGAGGATGCAATTCCAACTCTTAGAAAAGCTCACTTCCTAAATCCACTGTTAAACTTCACCAACACTCAACCTCTCCCAAAACTCCCTCTCTCTCTCTCTCTCCTCAAATCCCAATACTTTGAACGATCTCAAAAAAAAATTACTTTCAAATGTAGGAAATTGCCAAGGGAGAATTGGAAAACTTGGGTTGAGAATTTGGAGCAAACCCATAAAGGTATTTGGGAAAAAGTTGGGATCTTTGATGCAATTAGGGTTTCATTTTATAGGATTAGCTTAGATTGTAAGAGTATTATGAATTTGGCTCAAAAATGGTGTCCTCAAACTAACACATTTGCGTTTTCTTGAGGTGAATGTACCATAACTTTGGAGGATATCATGATTTTTTGGGGGGGGGGGGGTTTCTGTGTTGGGTGATTCTGTTCTTAGTCCTGTAAAGTGCAGAAGTTCTGAAGAAATTGCAATTGAAGCCAAATTGAGGGTTGCTTGTTGTGAAATTAGGCAAAAATGTTGTGGGCATTTGCCATATTATGGTTGGATGAATCACTTCATTGGGATGGGTGGTGAATTGGAGGGTGTGGCTTTTCTTGTAATGTGGTTGTCAAGGTATGTCTTCTGCACTAATTCTAGTGATATTAGTTATAATGTTTTCGCGCTCGCTATTCGCCTTGCTAGGGGTACTAGGATTGCTTTAGCTCCTGCTGTTTTAGCTTCTATATATAGAGACTTGAGTTTGTTGCAATGAAAGATTGTAGCTAGTACTAAGAGTAGTGAAGATGAAGATTATGAATGGAACCATGTACCATGTAATAGTCCGAAACCTGTCTCTTTAGTACATGGTAGGCCGAGGATAGCTCGTTGGCACAATGTAGGGGTAAAGATAAAGGATGGGTTCGGGCTAGGTTTTGAGTCTTCTGCAGATATCTTTTTGTGGAGGCCTTATGCTTTGTATCTGGAGAATTGGGAATTTCCTTAGTTTTATAGTGATGAGGAGATGTGGGTTTTGATCGATTCTGAAGTAGGTGATGAAGTTTTGTCATTTGCGAGGTGTTTGAGAGCTTGTGAGTTGGTTGGTGTAGATTGTGTAGAGCAATACCTCCCACATAGAGTGGGAATGCAGTTTGGAATGGATCAAAACATTCCGGACTTTGTTCCTAGGATGATTGGTGATCCGGGACTTGCTTGGAGAAATTATGACAAACCATCTGATGGTCTTGAGTGTTATGTACCTCCTCGATTGCTTGATGGAGATGTCACAGTTGAGTATCGGAAGTGGTGGAGAAATACTTTAGCTTTAGGCACTAAAGATTTGAAAGCCTGTCAGAGCCAGAGGATTCATCCGAGGACACTGAAAATATTGTACAAAAGCATGAAACCTCAGCTTTATTCATCTCAGTCGTGTAACAAAGTACTGCCTTCAGAGTGTGAGAGTGGTAAAGATGTTCCAATGGAAAATTCCCTTCCTGGTGGTCAAAGAGCATCTTTTAGTCCATCGAGTTTGGTTACTGAAACTGTGTCCACCACTGCGCGGAATCATGAGAATGGGATGGGTGGTGGACGAACCTGTGAGCATACTGCTATGGATGTCAATCATGAGAATGAAATGGGGGAT
Source organism: Spergularia marina (assembly GCA_963680865.1). Taxonomy (NCBI): domain Eukaryota; kingdom Viridiplantae; phylum Streptophyta; class Magnoliopsida; order Caryophyllales; family Caryophyllaceae; genus Spergularia; species Spergularia marina. The sequence continues at coordinate 1,863,705 of OY804545.1, read as the reverse complement.
GGGTGAACCTGTGAGCATGCTGCTATGGATTTGAATCATGAGAATGGGGTGGGGAATGAGCGAACCTGTGAGCATACTGCAACGGATGTGAATCATGAGAATGGGATCGGGAATGAGCGAACCTATGAGCATACTGCTACGGATGTGAATCATGAGAATGGGATTGGGAATGAGCGAACCTGTGAGCATACTGCTATGGATGTGAATGATGAGAATGGGATGGGGAATGAACGAACCTGTGAGCATACTGCTATGGATGTCAATGAAAGAGTTGGATTCGATGTAACCACGAATGATAAGGAGCAGCTGTTTAGGGAGTAGTCATACTCAGATTAGCTCACCAGTGGTTTATTACACTCTCACACTCTAAAGGCAGTACTTTGTTACAGGGGTCAGAAACTGACAGACTGAGTCCTGCTTCGGCTAAGGAACTGTTTCAGGGGTCAGAAACTGACAGACTTGGCTAAAGATGGTCACAGGACTGACCTGGTGGAAGGTCATGTGAGTCAGTCGATCAGGGCAGTTGATTGTGACATCAACATGCGTGATCTTGAAGAAGAAGTTGCGAAATTAGTTGAAACCATATGTGGAGGTACAGAAGACAACAACAAAGAAACTCTGCATTGCCCATCTATCCCATGTAATCGTTCGTCGGGATTAGATTCTGTAGAAACCAGCGGCCAGTTCAGGAATGAAACTGGCAGTCTAACTGTTGATGTTGAACAAGGCACAGCACCTACAAGTGGTTCACTTTGCGATCCTTTGATAATTCGAATCGACAACAACGATGATGATAGTGATGATGAATTGAACATTACTTTCAGAAAGCTAGACTTTGAGCTTGAAAGTAGGATCCGCAAACTTGAGCAAGAGGTTTCCGCACTCATGTCGGCCAAATTTGGGTCCAAGTCTCAGAGTCCTACTCAGGCAGACGAATATATAGTATTAAATCTTGGTCTTGGTCTTGGTTTTGGGTTGCAATCGCTGAAAAGTACGGGTTGTTGCAGCGAGATTATTGCTGGAAATAACGGTCAGGTATAACCCCAAATCCTAGGATATGTAAAACCATGGTTACAAGTTACAACTCTTACGAGTACATATTGTTGTAGCATTGGATTTCAAAACCTAGTGTAGGACAGTACATTTAGCTGTTACGTCTAATGTTAGCTTAGGCCTAGAAATGTCTTAACATGATGTATGTACTCCCTTCTTCATTTTCTTATGTTGTCTTCGTTTGATTTAGATATTTGAGAGAAATTCGAACTATACGCAAATAACACAGATGTGTAGTATCGAGTACTCGTATCATATGGTGGATTGGTGGGTTGCATTATTATTGAAATTAAATTCATGCAAATGTATGTCAAATTGTCAATATGTCATCATCATATTCTCAGTCCTGAAAGCTAGCTGAGGATCAGATATGGTTTTCAGTTTACACCAAAAAAGGGAGATTTTCTCGGTCTTCTTTTTACAGTGTGCCTCTTTTGAGCTTTGTAAAATGAGAAACGTTTGCAACACGCAAGACTGTCTAGTCCCTTTCAGGCTTTCACCCATGTTCGAATTTCGGTATTCAACGTTTGAGTACTAATGTTAGCATAAACATTTTTAATAACTCAAACATAACAGCAATTTCGAAATAGGATCATGAGTCGGGTACTTGGGTTAGGTTAACCCCGAATACAGGTCACGAGTTCCTGGCTAGATATATTGAGGGTTTGTAATATTCGAACTTAATATATACTCCTAACTTGCTAATTTGTCAGCCCTTTCTATTTTTGGTGCCACGATTTTATACATTTAACCCGTCTGCTTAGGCAAACCGATGTACGGACTACCAATTAAGTCCATGAATGATGAATTTTTAATTGATACCATGTTAATAAACCATTTCAACCAAAAGAAGTTTAATCTGACAAGTACGCCCCACTATTCTAATCTATGCCCGAACAACCATTGTCAGTCTCGAAATCGAATCATAAAATCTGTCGTAATGAAATTTATTCGTTACCATAGAAGTCTGTGTAGTTCATACAAATAGTAAAATCAATGAATCACGGATATGAAAGCATTAGAAATGGACCAAGATTCTCTGGAGTTATTTTTTCTAGAGTTCCCTGGAGTTTACTTGAAATGGAAAAATATATTTATGAATACCTTTTTTTAAATAAGAAAAAACACTACATACTACAGTGATGTTTCCATTTCAAGTAAACTCCAGGGAACTCCAGGAAAAATAACTCTAGAGGATCCAGATCCATTAGAAATGCATCAAAATGATGAACCTAGGAAATTAGAAAATCGAAACTTCCACCAAATCATAAATGCTTTCATAATAAATTAGTGTTAGAAAGGTCACTATTTATATAAAGAAAGATGGTCTCACACATGACTTACTCTTATAAGATACGGAGTACATTCATCTTACCTATCTTATTTTTGTTTAGTGCAACAATTCTTCTTTTTTTATCTTTCTTAATCATACATTACTAGCATATAAATATAATGAAACCTTAAACTCAACATAATCGAAACAAACACGTACGATTCATCCAAATTCCAAAACACTATGTTATCTTCAAAGACAAATCTTTTGATCACTCTAACATTGTCTATAATTCTCGTTGTTCATGCACGACAACTACACACGAACTCTACAATTTCTAACAACGTTGCTAAGAATTACCATCATCGTAGATTTTTATTAAAAGGTTTGTGGCAAAACACACATTCGTTTCGACAACGCTTTAGGACATGGAGATTCAGTGATTGTCCGATGTACGAGTCGTACGGAAAAAGATGATCGTGGACAAGAAATCTTCGGTGATGGTAAATCTTATGAGTTTACCTTTACCCCTAGTATTTGGCACGTGACGGAGTACACGTGTGGATTTAAGTACAACCGTGGATCTACATGGGGTCAAGTGTACACGTATGAGCGTGATTGGGAACATTGTTATAAAATTGCAGAGTTCGTTTTACAAGTTTGATTCAAATGTATTAATGTTGTGGAATGAGTGTGTTTAGAAATGACATTTGGTTTACTTATATGACTATCCTAACACATATAATCGTCTTAGTGTCATTAGAATTCAAAAATAAGCTTAGAATCAAATAATAAACTTAAAAGCAGAATACAAACATGTACAGTTCGTTTTACAAGTTTGATTCAAAAGTAAGAATATTGTGGAATGAGTGTGGTTAGAAATGACATTTCGTTTACTTATATGACTATCCTAACACATATAAGTGTACACGTACGTATGAGCGTGATTGGGAACGTTGTTATAAACATTGTAACTACAAGATTTCTCGAGACGGGGTTCACGGTAGGGCTATGCAAAAAAACCGACGAACCAAAACCGACACCGAAAACCGAAAAAACCGATCCAAAAAATAGGGTAACCGAACCGATATTAAGCGGGTACGGGTCGAGAAAATAAATTCTCACGGTTTTCGGGTCGGGTTCGGTTATCCAAAATTGGTTGGACCGGTTAACCGAACCGACCGCACAATCACTAAAAATTAGCATTAAATCTCGCCACCTGAGAAGAAACTGAAAAATGGGCGCTTTTTGTCCCGCCAAATCCAAAAAATCTCCTCCTTTTATCAATTTTTAATTAACTTTTTGGGAATTTGAGAGGGCCAGAAGGGACAAAGAATGCAGAGCAATAGAGCATTAATTCATTAATTTTAATCTCTTCTTTTTCTCTGATTCTCTCTCCGCCTCTGAACTCTCAAGTCTCACTTTCATTAAAATAAAAAAAATAAATAAAATAAATAAAAAAAAGAGAACAAGCACGACGTTAGATTTGCAGGAAGTTGAATCTTTGAAGTTTGAAGGTAATGTTTTTGTTTGTATTTGCTTTCATCAATTTCAAGTTTTTGGTTTGTATTGTTTTATATTCAATTTTGTTAATTGAGTATGTGATTTAATTGTTTTTATTCACCAATTTGATTCCTTCCCGATCTGATCTAGAGTTAAGTTACAGATTTTTCTTTTGAGTTTTTTATTTTACTTCGCAAGATGTAGATGTGATATATGTTTTAATTTTATGTTATTAGATGTCTTGTTTTTCATCAAACAATGGAGTTGAGACTGTGGAAATTGAAGATGATAGCACTCCGGACACTAGTCCACCACCACATGCTACCCATGACACAAGCACGCCTCCTGTTCATCCGAGTTCTACCAGAAATACTACTTCCCGGCCGCCCTAAAGACGTTCGACTGGTGGTAAGAGGAAAATTTCTTGGGTATGGGAGCACTTTACTAAGGACTCTTCTCCTTCTGCAACCGCTTCATGTGATTATTGTGAAAGTGAATTACAATGTCCTTCTGTGAATGGAACTAGTGGTTTAGCTAATCATCTTTTGAGGTGAAAAATACCCTGCAAATGTTGATAAAACTCAGAAAATATTGTCTTTTCAATCTGCTCATGTGCGTGTTGATGGTAGTGTTGAACCTTCTAAACTTGAAGCTTGGAAATATAATCCTGAGCTTTGTAGGAAAAAATTAGCCAAAATGATAATTCTTGATGAATTACCTTTTAGGCATGTTGAGGGAGAGGGTTTTAGAGAGTTTTGTCAAGAATTGCAACCAAAGTTCATTGTTCCTTCCCGCACTACGGTAACTAGGGATTGTTTTACCCTTTATGCTGATGAGAAAATCAATCTAATGTACTACTTCAAGCACTCAAAGCCTAGAGTGTGCCTCACAACCGATACTTGGACATCTTGTCAAAATCTTAGCTATATGTGTTTGACAGCTCACTTTATTGATGATAAGTGGAGGTTACACAAAAAAATTCTAAACTTTTGTCTAGTTTCTAGCCACATTGGGGAAGCTATTGGTAAAGCTGTACATGGTTGCTTGCTGGAATGGGGAATTGAGAATGTCATGACAATAACTGTGAACAATGCCACTACTAATGATGTAGGGGTGTCTTATTTAAAGAAGAGAATTAACAGTTGGGATAGGTGTGTTTTGAAGGGTAAATTTTTGCATATGAGGTGTGCTTCCCACATCTTAAATTTAATTGTTAAGGATGGCTTGAAAGATGTGGATTTATCTGTTTTGAAAATACGTTCTACTGTGAGATATGTTCGGTCTTCCCCGGCTAGGCTACAAAGGTTTAAGGCTTATGTTGAACAAGAAAAAATAAAAGTAAGGGTCTTGTATGCCTTGATGTCGAAACTAGGTGGAATTCCACATTTTTGATGTTGCAAAGTGCCTTAAAGTTTCAAAAAGCCTTTACTTTGTTAGCTAAAACTGAATGCAAATACCGTGGTGAGTTAGCTAAGTTAGATGGTGTGCCTACTGATGTTGATTGGGAATGTATTCGTAATATGGTAGTCTTTCTGAAAATCTTTACGAAGCAACTTTGAGGTTATCAGGCTCTTTGTATGTTACTGGCAATTTGTACTTGCAAGAAATTCTTGGAATTGGAATTATGATATCTAAGAAGTGTGGTGGAGCATGTGACCCTAAGCTTAAAAAGGTGGCTATGAGCATGAAAAAGAAGCAAGAAAAATATTGGGGAAACATTGATGCCATTAATCTCATGTTATTTATTGCTGTGCTTCTTGATCCAAGACGCAAATGGAGTTATGTCAATTGGGTGATTGAGAAATCATATGATGTGGATACATCTATTGAGTTGTGCAGTAGGATTAAGGACACTTTGGAAGCTATGTGTGCCTCTTATTTTGCCAGGTATGGTCAGTGTGATGAAGGGCATGTTTTTCCAACTCAAGACCTTAATGATGGTATGGATGCAGACGTAGATGATATTCAAGCTATGCTTGATCAGGATTTTGAGAGGGAGAAAGGTAACTTGGGTGTTGGAAATAAAACTGAACTGGATAAATATTTGATGGAGGATTGTGAAAATACAAGTGCATGCTAAGCAGTTTGATATTTTGGGTTGGTGGAGGAAAAATGCGGAGAGGTTTCCTGTTGTCTCTAGAATGGCCAAGGATGTGCTGGCTATGCCCGTCTCCACAGTTTCGTCTGAGTCAGCCTTCAACACTCTGGTGGTCGAGTGCTTAACTCTTTCAGGAGCTTTTTAACGCCTAGGACTGCCGAGGCATTAATTTGTGCCCAAGACTGGTTAAGGTCTTCACGAACACCAATCTTTGTAGAAGAAGCACTTGAAGAGATGGAGAAACTAGAAGCAGGTTATGATTTCTTCTTATTGTTATATTCATTAAATCATTACAGTTCTAAATTCAATATTGATTTGCACATCTAACTCCCTTGCTTTGATTCTGTTTTTCTAGATTTGGTGGATGTTGCTATTCTCAAAGATATACCAATACCGAACATGTATGATGATTGAATTCCGATGAAGTTAGCTCTATGCGATGCTGGTGCAATGGTTCAAGTTCAGACACTAAGGAGTTGCTATGAATGACAGAAAGATGACTGTTTGAAGCTCCATGTTGTGGCCTGTGCGACTGTCCGATTGTTTTTTTTTTAGTTTTTTTATCTCCTCTCATTTTATCATTTTATGTAATGGATCGTTGAAACAGTAATCATCCAACTGCTATTTTTTTTATGTGTTAAATTTACCATTACCCGAACCGAAACCGAACCGTATTTTAGGTTAATCGAACATACGGTTACGGTTTAGGGTCGAGGTTAGAGATAACCGAAGTTACCGGTTAACCGAAAAAAGTGCGTGGTAGGTTAACCGAAACCGGTTTTGCACACCCCTAGTTCACGAGTTTAATTCTCGTCGTGAAGCTGATCTACTCTTTTCATGGGGACGACCCGCGAGTTAACTCTCTACATTACGCGGTTTATAGGAGTGTTAAATGACGTTTTGCTAGATAGAAAGTATACCGTGTTTGAATCAAAAACGATATACTTTATTTTGTGAAAAACAATAAAGATAGAACTAATGCAAAGTAGTACAGTAATATTGATTGTCTCTCTCTTTTTTTTTTTTCTTCTAACGGTTAGTATTACTTAATGCTCAAAACAACTTCGTATTGTTTCTAAATTCTAATGTCACTTGGTTGTTGCCTTGTTGGTAGGTTGTCAACACTTTTAGAATTGTTTCATTGCCGATCCATTAGAGACGTGATCTGAATCGGCCCGATAAAATGAGCCGATTTTGGTATGATCCAAATCTAATTGTCTCGATTCCGAGTTTTGAAGACCTCAAACTACACTCGGAACAAAGACCTTACGTTACGTGAACACAAACTTACTAACCAGAAACTTTAATGTCTCGGATTCGAAACAATCTAATTCAAAGGACGCATTTAATGTTGAGGAGGAGAGTATGAGATGGTGGAAAAACTTAATCATTCTTATTAATAAGATGAGTATAAATACATGGTACAAGAGTGTAAATGTTAATAACAACCTACCTAAGTTAGCTAGGGTAAATCCTATAAACTAGGTAAAGATAATACAAAAGATAATAACAAATAAATATCATCCTAAATTATAGATACAATATTAACAATAATATTTACTAGGAATATTATTCCTTATACGCCCCCGCAAGATGGACGTTCGAAGAGTAAGACCAATCTTGGATAACATAATGAATAACAATGCTTCGTGGTCGCTTGAATCGTGAATTGTGAGAACTTGAGTTGTGACATTTGAAAAGGTGTTGCAGCGGAAATAGAGTATATGGGAAAATGGTGTGACAAGAGTTGTACGAAGGGGGAGGATGAATGTAAAATAAGACGAGTTTTAGGATCAAAAAATGAAATTTGTGACGTTGGCCTTTGAGTGGAGGTTGGCCGAATGGAAAAATTCTGGAGTTTGGGTATGAGACTTTGGGTTTGAGTGAATAGAAAATTATTGTGGGGGTGGCATTTGGATGGAGTTTATGCCGAGAAGGTGATGATTTAAGAAATACGTGAGGGAGTGTTTTTTTTTTTTTTTGGAAGGAAAAAGATAATATAATTATGAGTGAGAAAGGGTAATTTCGAAATTTTGGGTTTTGAGACAAAATTTAAGGGAATCAAAAGATGTGAAAGGAAACAAAAGAATATGGTGTTGCCTCTGGATTCGAGTTTGGCCGAGAATAGTTGATGTGAGGATTGAAAGATAGTTTGGAGAAGGTTAATTAAGGGAGAAAAAGAAAATATTGGATAGAATTGCACGTAAAAAAAGACCAAGAAAAGTTAATTGATCAAGATTATGAATTAAAGGTCGAGGGTAAGATGAGCAAGAGTGATTTTCACCTAGATAGGAGTAAATTGGCCGAGAGACGAGGGTGGCCGGAGCGTGAGGATCGCCGGAGATTGAGGGTCGGCGGAGCTTGAGAGTGGCCGGAGTAGAGGATGGTGGCCGAAATAGAGGAGGGTGGCCGAGATCACCAAAATTCCAGGATTTTGATGCATGACGATGATCAAGTTGACGATCGGGTGGTCATCCGTGGTCCGATTCGTACGAAATTTGACGAGCGTGTTGAGAATACAAGAGTCTTCGATCTGAACGGTGGAGATTGTGATTAGAGCTTCATATTTGAAGTTATGAGAGATTTTCGAGAAGGAGATTTTGAGGATTTTTAGGAGAGTTGTGGTGGTTTGGGAGGGTGTTGGCCACGGTTTTGGAGGGTAAGAAAAGGAAGAGTGGACGGATCAGAGGTTTGCCGAGGGAAGCTTGGTCAAATAAAGGGTGGCCGCTAAGAAAGGAGGGTGGCCGAGGGTTTGGAGTTGAAGCTTTTCGGAGGGTTAGGCTGAGCATATGCTCTGATACCATATTGAGGACGAGAGTATGAGATGGTGGAAAAGCTTACTCATTCTCATTAATAAGATGAGTATAAATACATGGTACATGAGTGTAAATGCTAATAACAACCTACCTAAGTTAGTTAGGGTAAATCCTATAAACTAGATAAAGATAATACAAAAGATAATAACAAATAAATATCATCCTAAATTATAGATACAATATTAACAATAATATTTACTAGGAATATTATTCCTTATATTTAACATACACGTATCGATTCTATGTACTTGTCGAGCACTACTCCTTATGAGTTATGACAAGAAAAGGACAAGGGTAAAACAGAGTAAAAATTTAAGAGTTGATAAAATTGAGAGTTCTTCTACTTCTTTTCTTCAAGCTCTTGCTCATAACACCTCACTACTACATTAATGACATATTGTAACACCTCAAAATCGTTACATTTGACCCAAAAAAGCGTTACAATAGATCTAAGGTAACGCGGAGGGGCGTTGCAAATGCCCGCGCTGCCTTAGGTCTAAGGTAACGCTTTTTTGGGTCTAATGTAACGCCTATGCATTTGAGTGGTGTATGCGTTACCTTAGCTCATAGCAGGTATTGCAATACGTTCCCCCAAATGTAACGAAGCTAAGGCAGCACTCTTGCTTCCAAATGTAATGAATTGTTAAGCTAATGCAACGCCATGTACGACGATTTTATATCGGGGCATTTGGCTGGAATTTTCAATAATAATGACTGTAACAAATATAGTTATATAGGCTATGTGAGATTCGAACTCACATCTTTGTGCCATGTTGCACAAAGCTTTGCCATTAAACTAATAGCCTTTTAATAAAAATATATTTCACTCGTTGGCAAAGAAACCATAATAAAAATAGCACAACAAATATGATAGTTTCTATTTCCTTGAATTTCTCCCTAACTTTAAAGAAAAGGGGTCTCATTGATGTGTAAGCAACATAGTATGAATTAAAGGTCAACCATAACCAAAAGGTTGATTATACATTATAAATACAAAAGTCTATCCCTTTGTGAAATAATTAAGGTGTAGTTCTTTCGTACTCTTTCCACAAAAGGTATCACGTAGTTAACAAAACAGTATTTAGAAGCAAAACAATGTCCAGCACAAGCTTTAGAAATTTGCATAGAAAGACAGGAGAAACTTACGAGTGCTGTGATGCATTTCCGAGATTATCTATGGCAGCAGAATCTAAATATATCTTGCTACCTTCTATATAGAATCCATATAAGGTAAAGTAGCCTCTTCTCTTGGGGCTAAGATCACAGCTAGAGCCGTCTGTCAGCAACCAAAAACAGGAAAAAAAAAAAACAAGGCCATAGACATTGATAAAGAAATTCTAATTGAGAGCTTACTAAATTTTAGACTAAGAACAGGTAAATACAAATTTATTAGCAAACTTGGACAGTGATTTGTCCAATAGAAAGCTCACTACGTAAATCAATGTGATCACTAATTGATTAAGTGCAAACAACTAAGTATTTTTCACTGGTTTTTCAAAGCTACAATCTGAACCTGCAACAAAACTAAGTATTTTGTGTATAAAACATTAGTGGAAAAATTCCTCCACTTGAAACAAAACTGAACCTACAAGCATTCCACCACTTTGAACTCACTTAATATGTTTCTACACACACACACACACACACACACACACACACACACACACACACACACACACACACACACACACACATATATATATATATATATATATATATATATATATATATATATATATAGGGGGCCTATCCAGTGAGAAGTGATGATTTGGTGAGAAGTGAGAAGTAATCTCAGCCATTGATTTCGCATAACTGCAGTAACTAAACTTTATAACTCCAGTCGTAACTCCACTAACTAAAACTCTTAACTCCAGTCAGTTAACTCTACTAACTAAATTGCATAACTCCAGTGAGCTAACTGCATAAAGTAAATTGTCTAACTCCAGTATTATTAGTAACTCCACCATATTCAACTAAAATTCATTAATTCTAACGTAACTCCATTAACAAAATCACGTAACTCCAACTTAATTCCATCAAATAAAATACGTAACTCCAACTTAACTCCAATAATTAAAACACGTAACTCTTATAACTCCTGTAACTAAAACACGTAAATCCACTACTTTTAACACGTACCTCCAATTTAACTCCACTAACTAAAACAAGTAACTCCAACTAAGTCCACTAACTAAAACACGTAACTCCAACTTAACTCCACTAATTAAAACACGTAACTCCAACTTAACTCCCGCAACTCTAATATAACACCACTAATTAAAACACGTAACTCCAACTCAATTTCCTTTAATAAAACGCGTAACTCTAATACTCCATTTTAACTCCACAACCTAAACCGTATAACTCCAACTTAACCCCATGGCCTAAAACATATAACTCCAAAAATTAATTTCATTAAATAAAACACGTAACTTTAATAACTCTACTATCTAAAGCACGTAACTCCGACTTAACTCCACTAACTAAATCGCATAACTTCAACTTAACTCCACTAACTAAAACATGTAACTCCAATTTAACTCCACTAACCAAAACACGTAACTCTAACCTAACTCCACTAACCAAAACACGTAACTCCAACTTAACTCTACTAATTAAAACACGTAACTCCAAGTTAACTACACTAATTAAAACACGTAACTCTAATTAACTTCGACCTAACTTCATTAACTAAAACGTGTAACTCCACGTAACTCCAATACTAAAAACACGTAACTCCAAATAATTAAAACACGTACTCCAAAAATAAAAGAAAATTTAAACATAAAAAAGAGACAAACCCAAAAATTACTCACATTTTCTCTCTCCTCCCATTCCCTCTTCTCTCTCCCCATTCCCGTCTCCCCTACCGCCAGTAGCCGCCGCCCACCGCACTCCGGCAACCACCATCTCCGTCGCTGACAGCGGCAGCGGACGCCACTCACGGCGGCGACTCCATTCCCGGAACCATCAGATTTCGTCGAGCACCCTTCCACCGCGAACGACGCAGTCTCCTTCCCGCTTTCCGCGCTCATTTTCTTCAGATATGGCCGCCGCCTTGAACCGCCGCCGTCGATTAAAACTCTCACCGGCATCCTCTCTCATTTGCGCACCTACTCCCACCCTATCCTCGTACTTTCGCCGCCGTTGAGGGATTCGATTGAAAGGTGAGGAAATGAGAGAGGATGTCGGCGTCGGAGATTTAAGAGATGTCCTCGTCGGCGTCGGCCAGTGAGGATGGTTGCGTCTGAGGTGGTTTAGGTGGAGGTGAAGGCGGTGCTAGGGCGCCGTGAAGAGAGGAATTCGAGGAGAGAGAAACGGCCGTGAATGATGGAAATGGTGGATGAAGAGGTGAAGGAGATGCGGCGGGGTAGGGGGCTTTTTCTCGCCGGAGCACGGATTACGTGGTGGTGGAGGTGGAGCCGAACAAGGTGGTGGACGGTCCGGTTGGTGGTGGCTGCGTGGGTGGCCGTCAGGTGGGGTAAGGGGAGAGGGAGGAGAGAGCAACTGTGAGTGATTTTTGGGGTTTGGGTTTGTTTTTATTTTTCCTTTTATTTAAGTTTTAATCTACACCCTTGATCTAGGTAAGATGGAGGGTTGAGATTACTTCTCACTTCTCACGAAATTAATACTTCTCATTTGATAGATTTCCTATATATATATATATATATATATATATATATATATATATATATATATATATATATATATATATATATATCACTTTGCCAATGGAAGGAGACCCTACAAGCACTTTTTTTCTAGAGTTAAATAACAGGTTCAGAAAGTTTATGGTTCATCAACTTCCGTGACATCAAAAATCTTCAGAGCATCCCAAACATGTTTACAGACCAAAAAACTTCTATCAGATTCATATAGAAGTACACGACTTATTACAAATATGCACACAAGAGCAGCTCTTTAGTTATGACATTGGTTCTTGCACCCTTTGTGCCCAAAATCAAACATTTACTAAAACTCTAAAATTAAACTATGTATAGATCGGAGTTAGGAATACTAAGCTTAGAAGAGTGTACAAATACTGCAATTAAATCTATAAAAAAAAAAAAAACCAATTACTTTACGAATTAAACTACCAAACACTAGAAAGAACAAAGAGAAAACTAAAGAGGAAGAATCAGAGAAGAAGTTAGGGTCGAGAGGAAGACATGACGTATTAGTAATCAGGAAATCGAATCAGAATTGTGACATCTAAACCCCCTTTCAAAACCCTAGAAATTTCAATTAATTACAATATCAAATTAAACCAAAAAACTGATTACTATAGTTGCTATAATATTACAACACCCAAAAATTAAGTAATTCAAAAATTTAAACAGAGAAAGTGTATGAATGTGATGGAAAAATTGAGCCCTATGTTTAAACAAGTAAAAATTTGAGATTACAATCACTTACCTTAATAAACCGTGTTTGAGCTCCAATTTTGCAAAGAGAACACTCTACTATTGCAATCCGACAAGTTAAAAATCACCAGAATGTATTAGCCTATATAAAGTCGAGACAAGTGTAAATTTCATGACACCCCACCAAGCACCTGTAACAAACACTTCAAAACCAAACCCAATGAAACTTCAACTCTAAATCTTTTGTATATAAACAACCACCAGTCCAATGCAGCTAAAAAAAGGGACAAATCAATCCCAAAGACCCAAAGTTTGAAACTTCAAAATCACACAACAATCTACCTCATCAACAATTAACATGAACACACGAAGAACAAATCAATGCGGTGCGAAACGAATACGAAAATTTAAAGCACAAACTTAAATAATTAACATACAAACATAAAGCTTCAATCTTTAAATATACAGAACAACGGACAATCAAATGTAACAAAAAAAGGGAGCAAATTAAACACCAAAAAAAAAAACATCAACAAATCAGATACATCATGAAAAAACCCTAAAAAATCAAGAAATCATAAGAAAAAAACAGCAAACATTCACCCAAGACACGTAATCAAAAACCCCCCAACTAGAAGAGCACAAAATTAAAAGATCCCCAAATTAGAGGGCAAAAAATTAAAAAAGATTTAGGGTTTCTTTGTCAATTGTAATTGAAGATTCAAATCGTGATGAAAATCATACAAGATTGAAATTAAAAATCGAGGAGATGAAGGTTTAATTAGGGATTTGATAATGTACCGGAGATTGAATTTGAAAGCTTAAAGTTGAAGGAAGAGAGAGATTGAGAGAAAGTGTAGCTGAAGCTTGCAAAAGGGGACACTGATTTCCAAACACACGAGAGAGAGAGAGAGAGAGAGAGAGAGAGAGAGAGAGAGAGTGAAGGTGTTAATTAGGAATTTAGGATTTTTTTCTTTGTTTTTTTTTTTCCCCAAAAGGCAACAACAAATCACCTAAGGCAACGGATGTTCTAAGTACCGTTACATTAGGTCAACTTATAATGTACTTTTTGTTAATCCATTACGATAGCCTATCAAAGGCAACGGTTGTTCCGGGTAGTGTTGCATTAGGTCAACTTATAGTGTTACATTTGCTCATTTTTGTGGTAGTGCCTGCAATTCAACAATCATGCCCAAGAAGCGAGTTAGAGTAGCCAAAAACAAGAGCTTCAACGAGAAGCAAAAAGTATTTAAACCACAGCTCAAAAATGCTCATGTTCTTCAACCTATTTTTACAAACCCTAACAAATCTCCCCCTAAAAATGTGATCTTTGAGGAAAAACAAGAGTTTATGGTTCCACCAACAAAAACTTCAACTGGGGTTTATCCACTTCCAAAATAGAAATGCTCATTTCCTTAAACCCATTATTAACCCCAATGAAACCCTCCCAAAACCTCCTTCTCTTTCTCTCTCTAACAATCCCAACATTGACCAACTCAAGAAATTTGTTGCTTTCTGTTGGGGTAATGGCAGACAAAGCCATTTTTGTTGCTCAAGTTTTCTGGGCAAGTGTTTTTTGGCTTTGTTTGTTGTCCCACATCGGTTGAGTGGAGGCAAATTCTTTGCTTTATATTTTACCTCCTTCCCTCACCTATTGAGCTGGCAAGCTAGGTGCACAATATGGATCATGGATGTTTGGGCCAAAGCCCACACGCGCGCGCGCCGCCCGCCCGGTCCGGTCCGGTTCGGGTCGGGGCGTGGGTGTGGACTGGGATGGGCATTTGAATTTCTTCTGTGTTCAGTTCCTTTTTTTGGACCCAGTCCGTGTTTCATTTTTTGCCCGTTGGAGTTGATCCGTTTCTTATTCCAATTGAATTTCCGTCTTTATTGCTGATTTGTTTTTCCTTTTATTACCATTCAATTAGCAATAATTTCCGAGATTAATTCTCTCTTAATTGTGCTTAATTGCCATCCGTTTGATTGCCAGAAACGTCTCCCTCTTT
Source organism: Spergularia marina (assembly GCA_963680865.1). Taxonomy (NCBI): domain Eukaryota; kingdom Viridiplantae; phylum Streptophyta; class Magnoliopsida; order Caryophyllales; family Caryophyllaceae; genus Spergularia; species Spergularia marina. The sequence goes on along the minus strand of OY804545.1, from coordinate 1,848,595 downwards.
CCTTTTTAAGGAAGACGTTTTTTCTCATTTTGACACAACAGAAAAATCCTCCTCTCCGATATTCCTGGGTAATTATAAAATGTGCATTCTCTAAACTTTTGATCGTGAGTGGTACCGATTAAAAGTTCCTGTGTTAACCTTGGGGAGCGAATCGGCCGAGTAGCGATTACCACCATAGTCGGGCCGTATTAGCTTTCAAGGCAGTGGTTAATGCCACGGCACAGTTTTGTCGCTGTTCGTAAACCCTTGAAAGCCATTGTTATACCCTATATTTCCAACAATTTGAAAGCTAATACGTTTTAACAATGGCTTCTTCGTCTTTGTCGAGAAAAGCCCTCCTTGACATCACCAAACTCGAGTTGTTCAACGGAACCAATTACAAACGTTGGTCCCAGAAGATACAGATGGTCCTCGAACAACTTGAGATCGATTATGTTCTCACCAAGTCGGCGCCGAAACCCATCGTCGCCACCACTGGGGATGTCCAAGTCACCCCGCCGTCTGCTGCTGTTCTCCGGACCAATGAAGACGAGATCAAGAGATATGAGAGTCACAACAAGCAGGCTCGCTTCCATATTTTGAATTTCATGGTTGGATCTTTGTTTGATCTGTATTCCAAACAGTTGTCTGTCTATGAGATTTGGGAGTCGTTGGAGAAGAAGTATGGTGCTGATGATGCTGGAAAGAAGAAGTACGT